>CAJNDS010002675.1:197500-319787 GCA_905221605.1 Symbiodinium natans | reverse complement strand
GCCCCCTCACATCAAGTGGCTTCAGCTATTTTGGCGTGGTCCACAACAAAAGCGCGTGGAGGCCAAGCATCATCCAATTCACCTGACCACGGAATGTCCATTGTGTTTGAAACAAGCTTAAAATTGTTGGAGCCGGCTTACGCAAGCAGCGCTGACGGTTACTTGAAACGTGTGCAAGAAACCAGAACGTACGAAGGTCCCCTGTTACGACTGTAAAGGCTTGGAGCTTCGATTGCTGCCTTGTGTCTCCTTTGACGTGCACTATATATTGTCTTTGCAGAGGAAAAAAAGAGTGACATTATGCCTAAAGTTCTGTGCCACGCAATCCCGAAACAAAATGGCCCTGAGGGCGGCGGGCGAAGAAGCCAAACCAATTACAAAGGGAAAGCACTTACTTCTGACAGAATAATACTTGAGGGGCAAGCCGAGCCCCAAAAAAAAAAAAACCGCAAACCCTGAGCACTGTTCTTCTGCAGGGTCTGTGGCACCCCCCCCGCCCTTCCGCTGGCTTCCATGCCCCCCCCCGCACCGTAATCCATAGAACTTAAAAAACTCCAAGCCTAAACGAGAAGGGAATCTTAAAGATCGATTCCCTCAGACCTGTAACCCCAATGCCCCCACAGAGGGGCGGCGCGGGCAACCTGACATTGGGGGTGCATGGGCGTCAGCGAAAAGGTTGCAAAGCAAAGCAAAAAACATCTGGAACAGTAAGTCAACTCATGGACACGTCCTGTGCGCCCTCCAGGGTGCCTTTGCCCAGCGGTTAGCCCTACTTGAATGCAGATGTGAAGCTGCCGCGGACTCTGTTTTCCCCAAGGGTAAGATATACCAAGGCGAAGATATGATCGCCCCGGGCGGGCGGGCTGGGTGAAATCTTGCATTTCTGAGCCGCTGGCAGGCTGAGGAGATAAAGCTCAAGTGCCCGAGCTAACTTATGCTAAAATCCTTTAGCATTGCATTAGCCCTATTTGAATGCAGATGTGAAGCTGCCGCGGCCGCGGCCTCTGTTTTCCCCAAGGGTAAGATATACCAAGGCGAAGATATGATCGCCCTTGGGACCCTTGGTATATATGGAAGAAGGGGGAAAACAGAACGAGAGGAGATCTATGATTCATCTTCTGAAAGTTCCAAAAGCTGGAAGGCCAATGTGGCTGCTTGCTGCTCATCTTGCGTGGCGTAGCGCGACGCTGACGCCGGCGTACTCCAATCTCCCATCCTCAGCATTCCAGGGAGCCCATATGCTGCCGAAGCATGCCACGACGACCCTGCCAGGAGCACGCAAGCCACTGGAGATGCATGTAAAACATCTGTGCCTGCGCCTCTTCTGAAGCTATGAGAGGTGCTTCTTCTGCCGACATTCCGCAAGTGACCAAGCTACTGCGCAGCCGTGAGGTGAAAGTAGCCACTGACATGGTAACAAGCAGCTTCTCTTGTGGCCAAGCAGGACCTCGTAGTTCATGTAGGGCTGCTAGCCATGGATGCCAGCACAGCAAGGGCGACCGGCTACAAACACGCCAGCGTCGCAAGGTACAAGGGTGTGCCGCACTCGACGTTACATCACTGGCGGACGCAGCTTTCGAACTGGAGGACTCTGAGCGCACCTTTGTGTTGTGCGACAGCCTCCTCTGTTCCGGATCTGCCACCGAAGCTTGCTGAAGCTTCCGTCGGCTGAGGAATCTATTGCAGTGCAACATGTGCCGGGAGATGAGATGACGAGTGATATTCTTACAAAGTCCATGCCCGAAGGACGCATGCAGAGCTTATAAACCCTAAGCCCTGAACCCTCCGCCCTAAACTTTGAGAACAAACGAGGAAATCAGATCCATGCCCTAGTGTAAAATGAGGGACTACAAGTTTCCCTGAACTTGGGTCTAAGGTTGAAGGGTTTAGGGTTGAGGTGCGATTTCAAAAGAAATCAAGAACCGTGATGCGTGATTCATGGGCTTGCCTAGCGCACCGAAACACTGAACCGCCACATGTCCAAGAATGGAAACCTCTGAACAAGACCCTGCCCCTCCAAACAAATTCCTTAAACAAATGCACGAAATCTCACAAAAACCTTAACAACAATAACCTTCAACAACGAAAGGGCCTGATACTGAAATCCGACATCATCCCCAGTCTCCACACCTTAAATTTGTTACACAACCGTAAACCCTTTGAACACCTTAAACCCCTTACACCTACAATGCGCTAAATCCCTGGACCCAAAACTCACCAGACATCGCTCCCGAGCGGCTGGCTGGGGCGCACGTCTGCCAAGGAGCACTGGCAGTGCTGGCAGGCACCTCAAGTATCGAAGGTTTTGGTATGTCGGGGATTCTGGTAGCCTTGGGGTTCAGCAGGGGGCTCAAAATGAGTAGTTCATCCATAGAAGCTCGCGTCTTACGTCTTACGTATCTATGTTTGAAAAGGAAACTAGGAGCTCTGGGGTTTGGATGAGGTTAGGTGGCTCTCCGGAGATATGAGCCTGCTTTAAACAATGTGAGAGTTTTTGCTCTTTGGACTCGAGATTCCCGAAACTACAGCAGAAGCAATTGGAACACCAGTCTCCCCCTGCCCAAAGGCTTAGAAAGACGGAAGAGTAGCGGAAACCATCCTATGTCCATCCTCCAAGTCTTGGCACTTGCCCTAGATGAGAAGAAAAGACTTTCGAATCTTGCACGCAAGGAAACCTCCTTCTGTCTGTGGTTTCCAAGGCCCAAGATGTCCTAAACACACAAGCTAAGCTAGGACGCCTTCTGAATAGCAGTCGGGTACCCAACCCTCAATCCGAAAAATGGCCGTGCTGCCGGTGAAGCCATCGCCAGCAGCGGACGCCTATGGCCTTTCAAGAATCTGCGGCTTGGGTTTAGGATCAAGGGCTTGTGTAAAAATGACTTTGAACTTTTTTCGACTTTGCGTTTCTGGTTGGGGGGGGGGTGAGGGGTTGAAAAGTTCTGCATCGTGCTCGTGGAGCCTGGGGTCTAGAAGGTTATGAGGCTATGGGTTTAAGGGTTTGGAGATGCGTTGTTGATGATGGTGATGATGTAGGGCGGGTAGGAAGGCTTCAGAGAAGGCGGGTACTTGAGGGGCTTCAGGGTCTCGAGTTTGGGACCTAAAGTTTGGGCTGCCGGGTTTAGGGAGTAGGGAACTGCAGCGGCTGCCGGCTGTCACGCATTGAACCCTTTCCTTGCAGGCCCGGTCTGCAGAATCTCTCGGCTAGAACCCTTCCCCTGAATAAAAGGCATACCCCATCCGCCTTGCCACCCTCTAGCAGCCTCAACCCGATGTGGGACTCAAACGTTTTTACAATTGCGGGGCCTGTTGCTTCCAGTGTAGAGCCCGTTTGGGTGGGGAGGTCACGGCTACACTGGAAGCAACAGGCCCCGCAATTGTAAAAACGTTTGAGTCCCACATCAGATTGAGGCTGCTAGAGGGTGGCAAGGCGGATGGCCTTTTATTCAAGGCCGGGAGACTCTGCAGACCGGGCCTGCAAAGGAAAGGGTTCAATGCGTGACAGCCGGCAGCCGCTCCAGTTCCCTACTCCCTAATCCGGCAGCCCAAACTTTAGGTCCCAAACTCGAGACCCTGAAGCCCCTCAAGTACCCCCCCCTTCTTTGAAGCCCTTCTACCCGCCCTACATCATCACCATCATCAACAACGCATCTCCAAACCCTTAAACCCATAGCCTCATAACCTTCTAGACCCCAGGCTCCACGAGCACGATGCAAACTTTTCAACCCCTCCCCACCCCCCAAGCAGAAACGCAAAGTCGAAAAAAGTTGATAGGGTGTTTTCTTCTTCTTCTTCTTCTTCTTCTTCTTTCGATGCTGAAAGCTTGAAAATTGACGTTGCTCCTCATCCAAAAGCAAACCCACAGAAGGCCAAGCCAATGTCTGGGGTTGAGGCGTGGGTGGTGGTTTTGGGCGTTAGGAAGCCATGTGAAGCAATAAATCTCTTCCCCTAAAACAGCCTCATCCCCTAAGACCTAAGCAGTCGGGAGCTTTTTAGTGAGGAGAGATCCCCTGAGCTCCTGGCAGGGCAAGCACCTTAGCAAGGTTAGAATTTAGGAGTTCGGCGTTCGGCTTGAAAGATACTTGTGGGTTGAAGTTTTTGGATTTGGGGCATTTAGGGTTTCGGGGTTCGCCTCACTTTGATTGACAGCAGCCCGGAAGTCAAGCAGGATGGCAGCAAGGATGAGAGGGTCTGAGGCGCTGGCTTCCCACGTGCTCACCAAAGGCTCTGCACCTTGCACAGGAAGCAGTGGTCATTGCTCTGTAGAATCAGTAGAACTATCACAAGTAGCTAAACGGTGCTGCCGAGGGAAACATGATATCAAGTTTCAACCAGCCATGCTCAACTACGGGTCTTCAGCCTGTTCCTATTTTTGAGGAGGGCACATGTTCCAAGCAGACTCATCAACATACCACACACGGGAAAACGCAGCTGGCGCGCTCACCTAAGCCGAAAGTGTTGGCCAAATCGCTAGCCGCTAGATCTCAGCATGTTTAAGCAGTGGTCTATTCCAGAGATAGCGGAAAAGCAACGTCGAAGTCATATCGTGGATTGAGCAGGTATCATGGTAACAGCGGCGTTCGGGCAAAAGGTTCTGCAGGTTCGGGTTTGGGGATGTGGTCTCCTCGGTTAGGGTCTGCGAGAAGTACACCCGAGGCCCCAGCCATCGCTCCATCGTGAGCTGACGCTGCCTGGAGCGCAGGAAACTGCACAGCTTTCGCAGGGTAAGAACGTTTTTTTTTTTTTGGTTCCGTACGCTTTTGTTCTCCACGCCTTTTTGTAACTCACGCGGCTGGCGGAGCAAAAGAAAAAAACTCCGGGCGCGTTTTTCTTTTTGTTCGGGACGCGGCTGGCCGAGCAAAAAACACTCCGGGCGCGTTCTTTTTTGTACGGGATGCGGTTGGCCGAGCCAAAAAAAGGGCGCGTTGCTTTTTTGGTTCTGGACGCGGCTGGCCGAGCAAAAAAAGGAAAAGGAGAAGAGCTGGCCGAGCCTTTTTTTTGGGGACGCGGCTGGCGGAGCAAAAAACAAGAAAAACACTCCGGGCGCAGCATTTTTGGTTTGGGACGCGGCTGGCCGAGCAAATAAAACACTCCGGGCGTTTTCTTTGTACGGGACGCGGCTGGCGTTTTTTTTGGTTCCGGACGCGGCTGCCCGAGCAAAAAAAAACTCCGGGCGTGCTTTGTTTTTTTTTTCTCGGGGTGCACCCGGTCCCTCACTCACTTGCTGGCCGGGGTCGTCCAGGGGCACGCCTTTTTTTGGTTCCGGACGCGGCTGCCCGAGCAAAAAAAAACGTCCCTCACTCACTTGCTGGCCGGGGGTCGTCTCTAACCTTCGTCCAGGGGCGCGTTGTTTTTTTGGTTCGGGACGCGCCCGGTCCCTCACTCACTTGCTGGCCGGGGGTCGTCTCTGGGCCTTGGTCCAGGGGTGCATTTTTTGGTTCCGGACGCGGTTGCCCGAGCAAAAAAAATCCGGGCGTGTCTTTCTTTCGTTCGGGATGCGCCCGGTCCCTCACTCACTTGCTGGCCGGGGGGTCGTCTCTGGGCCTTCGTCCAGGGGCGCGTGGCTGCCCAACCACAAAAAACAACTCCGGGCGCTTTTTTTTTTTTTTTTTTTTCTCTCTCCTCGGGTCGCGCCCGGTCATCCTCAGCAACAATACTGCTGATGTCACTTCTTGCCTCTTCGTCTCCAGGTGATGCAGGTGGTTGTCCAGGTGTTGCACGTGTTGGTGTTTGTGCTCCGCGTGAACCTTGTCTTGATGTAGACACCGCACCAGCTTCACCTTCGCCTGATACAGGACGAGGCGGTGACTCAGGATTGCTGCTCTGAGTAATTCTACTATTTCTGCCTTTTCCCTTGGGCGTGGATAAAGCCCTAAGGTCTTTTGCTAACTCGCGCCTCATGCGCTCCCCGTGTTGTAACACGCGGGCTCGGGGTCCTGAATTCCCAGTCATGGAATCCGCTGGCAGAGCCAGAATAGATATAAGACCCGGATTTCGTTTCGAGCGGTGTACTGCTCGTCTCTGCGGGTTGATATTGCAGGCCAGCAACGGACATGGCTCGGTTGGGATGTAGTTCTACTTGCACTATGGGTGAGACTGCGGGAAAACTAGGTAATATTCACAAGGGTTTAGGGTTTAGGGTTTAGGGTTTAGGGTTTAGGGTTTAGGGTTTAGGGTTTAGGGTTTAGGGTTTAGGGTTTGAGCCCTAAAGCTATCAAGCCCAAGCAAAGTAAATATACACTGGGAAAGCTCCAGCGAGGGAGTGCGGCCGGCACTGATGCCCAACCTTAAGCTCATCCCTTGGGCAGAGGTCTTAGGGATTTGGGTTCACTTCGTGGGGTTTAGGGTGTAGGGTGAGGGTCTGGGTTTCAAGGGTTTGGGGTTTGGGTGTGGAAGTTGAGGCTTCGGCCCAAACAGAACCCTAAACCCTAAACCAACTTCATACACACCTGGAAGCTCGCGGCTGCCATTTTGGCAGCCCTTTGTGCGTCGAGCCCGATATGATGTGGAACTCTAAGGCCTAAACCCCCAAAGGTTTTAGGGTTTAGGGTTTAGTGTAAACCCCCAAAGCAACCATATGGTGCCATGCTAAGGTTTAGGGAATTGATCACCTTGCAGACCCCTGCCGACCACCTCCGTCGTCCAAGCGGCTCAGAGTCACAAACGCGCCACCGCCATCGGACGCGCACGTCTGCGCCCATCATCCCGAGAGGCCACACAGAGGCCAAGATCGCGCTGGAGATGCTCCGGCTGTAGGGCTCAAAGGATTTAGTGTTTGGGGTTTAGGGTTTAGGGTCTAGTGTTTGGGGATTACCCCGTGAGCATGATCCGTTATCAAAGCCCTACCAAAAAGACAGACAAAAGACAAAACAATCACCATCTTACCCCAAACCGCAACCGTAGGGGAGCAGCCTGCAGACTCTTAAAGAAGGAGCGTAGACTATGTGCTCTTGTTACCCTAAACCCAAAAACCCTAAACACTAAACCCTAAAATGGTAGAATCTAGAATTACGTCCCGGAACAAGCTAGGAATGAACAGGACGCCCTCTTCTGCTTCTTAGAGGCTCAGAGGTGTTTAAGAGGGAACCCAACCCCCCCCTCCCCCCCAAGAAAAGGGTTTAGGGTTTAGGGTTTAGGGTTTAGGGTTTAAGGTTTAGGGTTTAGGGTTTAGGGTTTAGGGTTTAGGAATAAAGGCCCATTCCGGCTCCTCGAGTCCCAGAGACAAGAACCCTCTCCGCACCTGCGACCAGGAGTTGGAGGGAACTGGCTCCTTGCCCTGCCCCTTGCTTTCAGTGCCTCACGCACGGCAAAGCTTCGGGTTTTGGGGTTTGTGGGGCTTAATTTCTCTTTAAACCCAAGCCCTAAACCCTAAACCCTGGCAAAACCCAACCTCCCACCCTCAGTGGCAAGCCCCAAACACAGCCACCCTAAACAAAGTCCTGACCGACCAAACTTCATAAAGAAGCTTAGGGTTTAGGGTTTAGGGTTTAAGGTTTAGGATTGAGGGCTGAAGGTGAACGCTGCCTTGCTCGCGTTTGGGCGCGGCGAGGTCGCAAGTCCTGGGATGAAGCTTGGGGTCTAGATAATCATCCCTATATTACGCTTATAAGGAGGAAGATTTCGTACTTTTGTTGAGGGGGGTTCTTCAGCAAATGTAGTAGTGAAAGCCCCAAACCCTAAACCCTAAGCCCTAAGCCCTAAAGCGCAAAGTCATGCCACTACCTCCCGACCCTCGGCCCCTGCCCGTCGAAGCCGAATTCAGGCACATGATGCTCGACATCAGTTTTAGTAGGGCTGAGGACTCAGGGTTTAGGGTTTAGGGTTTAGGGTTTCGGGCTACTCCCTCGAGCTCTAAAGCAGACACTACGCCACAGGTCTTTGACCCTGAAAAGACCCTGAGCGTGCCAATCTTGGGGTGAAAGCTCAACCCTAAAACCTAAACCCTAAACCCAAAACCCAAACCATCTCTGCCCTTCTACAGCACAGTCGAACACCGTACCCATGCACTTTGCAGATACTTAAATCTCCAAGGGACTATATAGTAACTACTTTGGAGCCACAGTCGGCTCTACAAAAGCAACAAGACCCCTAAACCCTAAACCCTAAACCCTAAGCCCGACAGGTCCCAGGAGCTCTGGCGGCGATTGTCAGCTGGGCAGAAGTAATGAGGCGATTAGTCTAGGGTATAGATTAGGTCTGAGAATGGCAGTACTGAGAGTGCTGCTCTGCGTGGCGGTGGCTAGGGGGGGGGAGAGGACTTCGGTATCTCTGCCTACATGCGAGTTGTGGATGCGAAGGTGAGGGTTCCGCAGGCTTACGCGATGGTGCATGGAGTTGTTTAGATAAGGGGCTTCGTGTGAGGCATGTCGAATGCATGTTGCAACTGGTGGCAGAAGCTGTGTCGTGATTCCACGTGACTGCTGAGCCGCTGGCAGCAACATGAAACCTTGCTTCTGAACCTTAGGTCGATAATGTCTATAACGGCTTAGAGACCACGCAGAGAGCGGCGCGGGCATGCAGGTGGAGCTGGAGTCTCCTAGCGCCTAAACATATTCTAGACCAAAAAAGCGCTGGATTTTGCTCTGATGTCCTGATTCCTGGAAGCCCCTGGTGGCCTTGGGGGGGGGGGGCCTTTTCTGAGGGCTGCTGTTTACACAGGGGGTTTAGGGTTTAGGGTTTAGGGTTTAGGCCATTCGGCTTTGAATGCCCAAAGCAAGGCTGCCTCTCAAGTTCTCAAGTGTTCCAATTTTGCCCAGAGTTCCAAATTGTCCCACGTGTTTCCAAGTGTCCCTAAACCCTAAACCCTAAACCCTAAACCTCCCTAGTATTCCAAGTGACCCAAGTGATCCAAGTGTCCCAGGTGTTGAAAGAGTCTTAAGTGTCTTACATGTCCCAAGTGGCCCCAAGTGCCCTTTTGCGCGTCCGTGCAAGTGATTTCAGTGCCTTCCAAGTGCCCCGAACACGGGTTTAGGGTTTAGGGTTTAAGGTTTAGGGTTCTTGCTTTGGCTCGGATTGGCCTGGGCTGGCTCTGTATCTTCTGGTTATTATGGTTGGTTGACACTATAAAACTCAACTATCGAAAAACAAAAGTTATTCGTGTCGAAATAATGGTAGATACCCGAAGCCCTGAACTCATGACCCTCTTTTCGGCCGAAAGCCGGTGCGCCAAAGGTTGCGGGCCTTTCGCTCAAGGAGCGGCCGCACGGCTATGTACAGCAGCCCGTAGCGCCAGAGCTGCTTTAGGGGGGGTAGGGTTTAACGGTTTAGGGTTTAGGGTTTTGGGGGCTGCTTCGGGTTGCTTCTGGAGCTGTACGAAGCCTCGCTGGCAACGCATCAGCGGACGAAGAGGTTGATGAAATCCTGACGCTCAGAGCATCTGCGGCACTCGGCGCGTAGGACTCTTGGGGTTCGGAGCCCGGTAAGACCCCAAAAAACTCGCAAACTCGCGCCATGGTAAGCCCCCCCAAGCCCTAAACTCCAAACTCCTCTGCCTTGAACCATGAGGATTTGGGCTAAACCCTGTGCCCTGACTCACGCCCAGCTGCAAAGCACCAGCATCCTACCTCTATATTACCCCGTACAAACCCTTGCCGAAGTCCTCACACCTATGTACCCCTAGGGCCCATTATAGGAACCCGTAGGATAGCTACAAGGCAGAGGGCCTAGATCCCCTTACAAAGGGGCCTATAAGGGGCTAACACCAGCAAAAGGAGAAAGGGCCCGATTTAGGCTTTAGGGTTTAGCGTTTACGGTTTAGGGATACCGGGAATGGGGGTCCTGGTGACCATCTGGGAGTGGCGTCACGCAGGCAAGTGTACCTCGAAGCTTTGGGGGGCCGTTTAGGGCTTGGGAGTTCAGGTCTTCGGGGCCCGGGGGGTGAAGGGTTCCCTCGTCCTTCCCAGACTTCCAGGGAGCTGGCCAGACCCGCAGCCACCTAGGAAGTCGTTCCTGGAGTTCGCAGAGCAAAAGGGACAGTGGTATGAGGGGAAGCTCCCAGAACCCCAAACCCGAAACCCCTAAACCCTAAGTTTAAACCCAAAACCCTAAACTTGGAGAAACAAAAGCCCTGGAGCTCGGGTTGCTACCGCTGATGGCTCAGGGTTCAGCGTTTAGGGTTTGGGGAAAGTCTTTGTGCTGATTTTTGTGGGGCCGGTTCGGGGGTTGGCTTTGGCAACTTTGGGCGCGGAGGGGGGGGGGGGGGCACCCTTGCACCCGCTTTGTCATTGGCGAAGCCATAACACCCAGGCCCTGAACCCTGAACCTAGGGTTCAGGGTCGTAGGGTCTTTGGGTTTTAGGGTTTCAGGGTTCTAGGGTCCAGGGTATTAGAGCTTTGGGTTTGGGAGTTGGGGTTTCGCGCGAAAAGGGAGGGCAACCTCTGCATCGCCCTCAAGATTTAACCCCCAAAGCCCTGAACCTTAAATCCTAAACCTTAAACCCTAAACCCTAAACCCTAAACCCTGAATCCCCAAACATCTGAATCCCTGAGCCCAAGACCAAGACTTGACCCCGCCTCGGCGGTCCAAGAACATGAGCTTAGCCCAAAACTTGGGATCCGAGTCCCCAAGCCCCAGATCCTGAAGACCCCAAAAGTGTAGGGTTTAGGGTTTAGGGTTAACCCCTAAACCCCTAAAACCCCAAAACCCCAAACCATGTAAAACCCCGAACCCTCAAAAATTAAACCCTAAACCCCAAACCCATATAAAGCCCCGAACCCCCCGAAAAAACTAAACCCTAACCCCCCCAACAAAGGCGCGCTAAACCCTAAACCCTAAACCCTATAAAGCCAAAGCTCCAGAGAGGTCCGAGGTATCCGCTGGACCACTCGCCCGCCTCCGCACTTGGCGGGAACCCCCAACAACCCCCCATCATTAACCATAAACCCTAAACCCTAAAATTCAGGGCCTTTTTTAGGGTTCAGGGTTTAAGGCCTTCTTAGGGCCTGTTTAAGGGCCTTTAATTTAAGGCCTTTTTAGGGACTTCCCAGCTTACAGGGTATACGTTCCTGATCAACCCTTAAAACCCTAAACAACCCTTAAAACCCTAAAAAAACCTAAAACACCTAAAAACAAAACCTTAAAAACACACCAAATTACCCTAAGAACCCCGAAAAACCCCAAAACCACTTAAAAACCCTTAAAAAGCCTAAGAAAGCCTTTAAAAATCTTTTAAAAAAGAACCCCCCCCCTCCCCTCCCCCCCCCCCCCGTGCCTTGGACGCTTAACGTCTATTCTGCGCGTGCTCTTTGTTTTCTTGGAAGTTCCCGAAAACCAATTCTGTTCTTGGGTTCTCGTTTGGCGCTTCAACGCGGAAGGCGTTCTACGGATCGCTTTGTGGCGAAAGAGGCCACGAAGAGGAGACGGTCAACATTTTGACGGGAGGCCGCGGAGACGACACGGTCAAGGGAGGGGGTTCGGAACATTTTGCTGGGAGAGGGGTGTGGCGTGGGGAGGCGTGGACCATGCCTGGAGGTTGACGGACGGGTTTCGGGGGGGGAGCACGGATGGGGAGCGTGACATTCGCACGCCCTGGCGCCCTCCGCGCCTGCTGCGCGCCGCGCCCCCGCGCCCTCCGCGCTCCGCGCGCGCTCCGCGCCCTCCGCGCGCTCTGCGCCCTCCGCGCCCTCCGCACCCTCCGCGCCCGCTCCGCGCGATCCGTGCCCTCCGCGCCCTGGCGCCCCCGCCCGGGACACAGTGTGCTGATGCTAAGGGTGCATTGCGTCTATTCTGCGGGCGTTTCCTTTGTAAAGTATATTTGTTTACAAGGCACGCACGTGCAGCATAGCCTTTAAGTGTCCATCTTCCCCCCCCCCCCAAAAAAAAACAAAAACTACATCTGAGTTCGCCGGCGTAGGTTCGCACCATGCAGGTGACGAGGATGTTGGGGGATGTGGGGGTCTTGTTGGGTCTTGGGATTCTCTCCCATAGCGCTTAGGGTCTATAGGATTTGGGGACCAAGGCAAACTGGCGCTTCCAAACCCTACGTGTTTTAGGGCTCCTGATCCCAACCACCAGACTGACTCCTTCCCCGAGCTCGGCGCCTTCTGGGAAACAAAGGTCTCCCACCATTAAAGAATCCACCTCACCTGGTCGAAGGAGTGCAGAGAAAGCCAACCATGACCCAACGAATAACGACCAGAACTCAGCTCGCAAAGCTCCTCGGAAACTAAAACCCCTGGCCAGAGCTGTAAGAAGCAAGGCGCGCAGAACATGATGCGCCATCGGGATTCGGGTGCGAATGGGCTCTAACCTTCTCCACCCACGCAGTAACGTCCATGTGCCTTTCAACAATGGCCCGGCCATACGCATGCTCCTCTGCACACTGAGAACTCCCAGAACCACCCAATATCTCTTCTCCCCCATCGAGTAAGCATGCTTCACAGCGCGTTCCAACCAGCGATCAACCACTGGAGGTGAGGATCTAGCGGACAAAGAGCCGCCAAGCGAAACCACCACTTCCAGCAGCCATCTCCCCGCCTGTTGAAGATGTTGCCGATACTCACTTGACAGGGCTGCTTGGGCCAGCTTACGCGCTGGCCTTGACCTCTTTGGCATGTTGATTCGCCACAGCCTCCGCAAAGCCCCAAGGGTACGCCCCAGCAGCTCGAGCTCGAGCCCCTCGGAGACGCTCACCGTGCTCATGGTTTGCAGGGCAAAATCGGAGACAGGCCGGAAGCCAGCCAAAATTGGACATGAGGATTGTGGGCTTTTGGGCGGGAGGTTCGGGGCCTCCGTGGTAAGCGCACATGTCGAGTCTATGCCTTCTGACCCCCTCTCTGCGCATGAAAACTTCCGTCGAACGAAGCTGCCACGCCTTGCTGTCGCGAGGATGTTCCAGGATGAAGTTTCCGCCGGCCTGACAGATCAACTCAGCCAGCTCCAGAGCCCGTTCCCACAACGCATTTCCCAATTGGATTCTTGCATCGGAAGGATCGCCTTCAGGGTCGCCAGCTGGCCGCAGAGGCCCACCTCGGGCAAGATGTCTCAAGGCACTGAAAGACCTGTACGGCGGGCTCAACCATAGCCAGTCTACCTCCCCATCCCGAATCCTTCTGTCAATCTCTGGGTCGAAGGCGTTGGTCCCGGTGAGAATCTCGACGGGCTCCAGCATCTTCCAGCCTAGCCCTCGGTAGGCCAAAGTTATTGGAGCAGTTCCTGCGAAGATCTCCCAGCCAACTGGTAAGCGATCACTGCCAGGGCCGAAACGGGCCATCCAAGCCGATGGCCTCGAAGGAGAAGGCAGGGGCCTGAACCGTGACGGGTGGTCGGCAAAGTTCGATTCCGTTTCAATCCATAACAGAGCTAACACCAAATCAGCCATGATCAAGAACGGCAGCTGAGCACGGAGCACTCCGTTGAGCCGGTAGCTTGAAGAGCGGCCCTTACTGATAGCGCCGCAGACGACAAGGGAGTCGTTGAAACAGACTTGAATGGTACCCCTGTGAGTATAACAGCTGCTCATCTTAATAACCTCCCGCCGCAAGGCCCTCGCTTCTTGCAGGTTTATGTGGGATGTCTGTCGGAAGTGGTAGCTCCCCGTCACATACCATGGAAGGCACTCTGAGATCGCCGCTGCAAAGTGGGACACCTCCAGCGGGGCGTGGCCAGACAAGTCGAGGTTTGACCTGTCCAATCGTAGCGGAGCCCCTCTCATTTCAGACCTCCGCCACAACTCTTGCAGCAGAGCCTGGGAGGCTTTGGCCCGCACAGCCCCGCCTGACGACGGAGTAGCGTCGGTAGCTAGGATTGTGGGGTGCAGTCGCCGGCGCATCTTCCAACGAGCAAACGGGAGATGCAAAGCCAAGGCTCTTAGCTCATCCAGGATGTAGGCCGGGAGCTTCATCACACGGTCTTCGGGAAGCCCTGCCACGAAAACATAAATCCGATGCATCAGGCAAAACAACTCTCTGCGAAATTGGAAGGCGAAGGCCAAGAACCCAACCAACTTCTGCAGCACCGCCTTGCTCGCTCGACCTGCCCGGACACATCGGCTGATCAAGAGCCAGATCTCACGCCGCACAGCCAGAGGAGCACCAACTGTACCCCCAACACCGTCAACCTCTGCCCCCCAAGCTTTGAAGCGAACTTCCCCTCGAAAAGCTTTGTGAGCTGCGCGCTCCAACCCCGCGTTCCGGTAGGCCTCCTCAGCTTGCCTGGTGCACTGCATGTCTCGGTCGGAAGCCTGCGGTTCGGGCGGTATAAATGATCCATCCAAGGGGACTGGCCTATCGAGAGTCAACCGTAGAGTCACCAGCAGATCATCTATGTACACCCCTTGCCACAGATCATCATCCGGAACGTGTCGGCCGTAAACCAAAGTTTGAGTCGGCGACAAGAGTCCATGGGCACGAAGTATAGCTTCATGGGTCGCCTGGGCAATCGAGCAGCCGTTGCGATCACCCATACCGAGTACCCTGAAACATAGCCGGTGCACCTTGGCAGCGTCGCCGCCGAACTCTTTAACTACCTTGGGGTCCACGGGCCTGCCGACTGAGTTGTAACGAATCCAAGAATCTGGAAGTCTCAGAGTGTAATAAAAATTTCGGAGATCGTCACCCGAGCCTCGTAGGAACTGCTTGTCGCCCAGCAGCATGCGCGTAAAACATGCTCCACTGGGGAGCCGTTCCCAAGCCAGCCTGTGCATCGTCGCATTTTCTGGGCGACGATCAAAAATGAGTCTATCTTCAGTCTCATTCTTAGCAACGCAGAAAAGCCCACCAGTGAGTAGCTGGCCTCGTGAGTCTCTCGGCAGATCGTTCTCTGGGACGAGCACCGCCATCTTGGTCTCCAAGAGCTGTCGGGCCAGCTCCGCCTCTTGATCCTCCGGGACACGGTGACAAGCCGTAACCACATCCTCCCACAAGTGCTCAGGAAGACGGAGCTCCTCAAGTCCTGCCACCGTCGCTGCCTGATCAGCCGGCAGCCAGTCCAGTGGATCCACCGCACCAGCATTCTTCGGGATGGCCACCCGCTCGGCAGCCACAGGGAGTGCGCCTGAAGGCGCGGCAACCTGCACGCCATAGCTTGCACAAGTCTGCTTCATAAGGTCCTCCAAGAGAGATCTCTTGCCCTCAAGCGAAAGGGACCCGGTCACCATTTCAACCGAAGCAAATTCAACCACCTCGCCAAGTAGCTCCTCAGCAAACACCTGGATGTCCGCCCGGTAGAGCACCCGCGGCTCGTATGCAGAACTTCCCTTCTTGGGGCAGCCAAGCACCACAAAGTTGGACCAAGCCACAAACGTGTTTACGAAAGCTTTTGCCCACCAAACAGTAGCTTGTTCTGCTCCAAAAACAAAATCCAAGGTCAAGATCTCGGGGAAGGGAAGCACACACGGGAATAAGGGTATATCATCGCCAGTCCGTACCAGCAAAGCACCTTGAACGCTCTCAAACCAAGTCACATAACTCATAAACGATGAATTCCGGCCTTGAAGTGCAGGATGCCTTAGGCAGCGCCGCCCCTCGCCATGCATGGTTGTCTGTGAGCCTACTTCCGGGACGCGGCGGCCGCCTCGTCCTCGTCGTCGGCTTGGCTGCTTCCCTGGGCCTCCTTGACACGCTTCTTCAACTTGTGGAGGGCGTCGAGGTAGCCTGAGACCACTGCCATCTCCTCGCGAGTTCCGGCGAACTCGCGCTTCTGCATCGGATCCGCCAGCCCTGTAAGAAGCCACGCCGTCTCCCAACTGCCCCCTTGCAAAACCGATTGGAGTTTCGATTTCATATTCTGGACCAGCTGAGCTCCGGCCTCGTCGTGCTTCCCTGCGCGGATGAGCTCGTAGGCAGCTACATCCTGGATCGCGCATCTGTAGATGCCTTTGAATTTGCCCCACGGATGTCTTTTCATGTAATCTCGAAGGGTCCAGCTTTGGCCTGCCACTACCCCCATCTCGTCGCGCGCCTCCTTCTCGAAGATCTCGCACACCCGCCTCGGGTGTTTCCGCACCTGGTCGTGAAGCCGATGCAGAGTCGCCATGGCTTTCATACCATGACCTTTTCCCCCTTCTTCGCCCTCGCTGCTTTCGGACGAGGAACCACCAAGGAGTTCGCTGCTGCTGGAGCCGCGGGCTTTGTCCTTCTTCTTCTTCCCTGTCTTCTGGTCCTGGAGCTGGAGGAGGGCCACCATTAAAAGCGGCATCATGTCCGTCGTCGTCTGGCCTGCAGCCAGTCCCTGTAGGACGAGCTGCTTCACATTGATCTCCTCGTCTTTGACGGTATGTTTGGCTTTGCTCCCATTCTTCTTCTTGCCCATCTTGTTGAAAGCACCTGGTCGTAGGAACTCGGCCGCAGCCACCTCGCTGTCGTCCTCCTCGTCCTCGCTGTCGACATCGCTTAGGCCCTCTGACCCTCGAGGCCTCTGAAAGAGCTTCCCCAAGTTCTTGATCTCCTGTTCTACTCTGGTATTGCGCGGCTTCGTGAGCCCAGCCTTTTCGGCCCCACTGCTGCTCAGGCCTTCGCTGTCCACACTCTTCCACGCTACCTGGGCTGTCACAAAACCCGGGATCTCCGACAGCTTGGGACCTTGCCATTCTTCAGGCTTTGTCAGGGCCAAGGATGCAGAAGGGACTCTGATGAAGGCAACGTTAAGCCCGTGCCCTTGCGCAGTTGCCTGGTTTGGCACCTCTTTCACACCTGAAGGAGTCGTGGCCAGGATGGCCTCATCACCCTCCAATGCAATGATCCACCCTGTCACTGGCACTTGCCCAGCGGACCCATGGCACCGCACATATGCTATGTTCCCAGTCTCCATCTCACAAACAACTTGAGCAGTTACGACACAGGGGCCCGGCAGTACGTGGACCTGAAGCATGCTCCACTGCCTGACGCCAGAACATACAGGAATATGGCTTTCAACCCTAAACCCATGGCAGTGGGCCAAGGGGTCCAACGAAGTCGCTTTACGGAGCGAAGCTGAGCGAAAAGAAGCTGAGACTCCTGCGCCGCTGCAAGTTGGGGACGTCCGTCCTAAGCGATAAAAGCGATTTTCCCCCCCGCCCAAAAACGACACTGATCCTATACGGTTTACTGCTTGGGGTTGAGGTTTTAGGGTTTTAGGGTTTAGGGCTTGTGTGATGATAAATGTGCCCATACGTGTTAACATCTCTTTTTTGATTGTATGCAGTAAGGAATAATCATAATCAGAATCATAATAGCAACAAGTACTTCAGATGAATGATAAGTAATTGTTCATGATAAATACTAACAAATAACTGATAACTAATAGCGAATAGTTGAAAACTTCAGAATCGGATATTGTTACTGAATAGTTAGTAACTGCAAATTAATAATTAATAACTGTTAACTGATAACTAATTCCAGTACCACTACCGCTATCACTACCACAAACAACAACAGCAGTAGCAACAACAACAACAACAACAACAACCACCACCACCACCACAACAACGACAGCGACAACAGTAACAACAATACAAAGAGTAGTTAAAACGAAGCCAATTGGGCTTATTGATGCTAATCATTACTAGTCAAAGGCATGCTTTGCTACATGTAATACTCTTGTGTGCTTGTTAACTCACGTCTTACAACTGCCACTGTTACTATCGGAATCACCACCACTACTAACAACAAAAGCACTAACAAGGTTAACAACAATGGCAACAACAACACTTCAATGAGTAACCAATGAAAAGACTTGAAAAGACCTTTGGTTTTGATGATGCTAATCTTCACTTTCAAAAGACATTGTTTACATTTATTCACTGTGCGTAGCATTGTTGTGTGCTCGTTAACCGACATTTTGAAGCCGTAGTCAGCATTCAGTACACAAGAACACACAAGACATTACAAGACCATATTAGGCGTTTACAGTCAAACATAACAAAACAGAGCAACACAAGACCGCGCGGAAAGGCAGCCGGAGCCCCACCCAGTCACTGAGCCCACGGCATCAAGATTGCCCACCTCGCGGCGCACGCAGGGCGTGATGCCCTATGACTCACGCAACAAGTGCAGGGCTCCCTGTTCTGCAGCCGAGTTGCCCGGCGGCGTTCGAGTTGCCCGGGCGGCGTTCGCAAATACAAGTACGTGGAGACTTTGGCCTGGTTCCTTGATTCCCAAGGCAACTCTTGTTCGGTAGTCACAGAACAGCTGGCTCCAAGAACATGCAAATCAGCTCACTGTCAAAGTGTCAGTTACTCTGGCACAATTCATCTCTTCCAGTTTCCTGTCTGAGGGGAGACGTAAGGAGCAAGCCGTATCTGTTGCTCTTGGTGATATGCATCCTGTATGATAGCACCAACCGCGTGGCTTGGGTCTTCGATTGACGTTGCTGCCGCTCATGCCCAGCGCAAGCAACTTAGCGGGCTTGTTCCACTGTCCGCGCGTTTTGACGCTTCAAGTTCCTAAAAAAAAAAGCGCCTCTGGGCACCGTGGGTAGCGGGCCCCTCTGGGCACTGAGCCCCAAACAGGCCTCCCACTGCTGAAAAGCGGTGAGGTGCAGAGCTTTCAGCCGCCCAAGATGCTTTCAAGATTTCAGAAGATTTTCAAGACAGCCTCAGGAATTAGGGGTTTGAGTTGGTTGCCGAGCATCTTTTTCCTTTGAAGATCCCCAGCGTGTTAGGACTAGGGGGGGGATGGAGAATGGAGCTGGCAATTTATGACGTCCCTGCGAGCTGTCATGGCTACGAGGCTCCGCAACTCCGGCGTCTCACCTGGTTTGACCAAGAGGATACACAGGCGAGGAAGGAAAAAGGGTTTTCGTGCGACAAACCCAAAAACGGAGACGGATATTGGCACATCAGGACCCGAGACCCTGCCTCCCTCCATTTATATAAAGGGGAAATCTGTGAAGCCTCTCAGATTCAAGAGAGCAAACGCAAAAGAGTCCCTTTTCCCCCCACCCCCCCCCCCACCCTTCTCCCTGCCATGAAAGTGTGTCTCAAGTGCGTTGCACTGGGGTGGTCTGCTCCGCAGCTGAGCATTCCTCACAAAGACATCTGTGTAGATGCACAGGGCGAGGCAAAATGCGGAGGCAAATGCGCAGTTCCCTTGCGAAGTAAGCAGCGGCGCGAAGCTTGCAAGGTTGCAGCCAATCGCCAGATGGCCCTGAACAGCGGGTACTTGTGCTTGATCAGAGGCCCTGGCATTCTCAGACTGAGGGGGAAATAACGGGTGAAGAGGGAGACCCTTTCATCTGCCCGCCCGTCGCCTTCAGGCAGTGAAGTGGCGCAGCTCCCCGGCTACGTACTCGAGCCTACGGGCCCAGGAAGTGTCTGTAAATTGTGCAAGAATTCTGCACATGCACGGGCGAGGCAAATGCACCGAGGGTACTTGCGCTTGATCAGACGCCCCGGCATTCTCAGACCAAGGGGGAAACAGCGGGTGAAAAGAGAGGCTTTCACCTGCCCGTCGCCTTCACGCATGCCTGCACAGGTGGCACAGGTGGTGAAGTGGCACAGCTCTTTGAGTTACGTACTCGAAGCCTAGGAGCCTAGGAAGTGTGCGCAAACTGTGTAAATTCTGCAGATGCGAGGCCAATGCATAGTGCCCTTGCGAAATACGCGGCAATCGTGAAGCTCGCAAGGTTGCAGCACGTCGCCAGTTGGCCCTGAACAGAGGGTACTTGCGCTTGATCAGAGGCCTTTGCGTTCTCAGACTGAAGGGGTAATAGCGGGCAAAGAGAGGATCGCTTTCTTTTGCCCGTCTCCCATAAAAGACATGGAGAGGGGTTTCAAGAGTTTCTGCAGGCGCAAGTTCCAAGCGATGCCAACAACTTTGATGCTCCGGGCTCCGACTCTTCTCAGGGCTTCATCTGCTCAGGCTGCTCGCAAAGGCTCAGCACGCATGGAACGTCGGCTGATGTCGGCTGAAACCGTCTGCTGTTGCGGTTGGCATCTCCTCATCGCTTTTCGATCGCTGAATCTTGGACTCGAGCGGGCCACAAACCAAGCGCCGTATGGCTCTAAATATGCAGGGCACGTGCGCTTGATCAGAGGCCGGGGCATTCTCAGTGAGGGAGGCAGGGAATGGAGAGTACCATGTTCGCCCGTGGCCTGCAGCTGTCTCTCGTAACCCATGGAAGACTTGGGGAAGGGTCCAGAGAAGCAATTGACAGCAATTGCATGCTCTGCTCTCCTGCGCTTCCTAGAGATTCATCTGCCTCGGCCGATGTCGGCTGCAGTTGAAAGAAGAATGTCCACACCATATGTCTGCTTGGGATTCCTGAGGCGACTTGCCTGATGGTGCCTCGGCACACGGCAGCGATCCGATGGGAGTGCTGAGAGTGCGGTGCTGTCTCGCTAGAAGACGCTGGTGATGTGATCACGAGCTTTCCAGGCATTCCACCTCGAGGGAAACTCCACTGACTCAGGGGACTGACGCAAAGACGATCCTTCAGCTTCTCCAAAGCAGTCAGGCTGACATGGGTCACATGAGACGTGCAAAACATGAGGACAGCACAGAAGCAAGAAATGAGACCAGGCACTGCGGCTGGTGAAGGGCAAGGAACTGTCGAGCCAACTTGCGCACAGCAGAAAGGCCAACTCACACTTGCAGGCACGTATGGGGTGGACAATTTTCGAATTGAGATCTGAACTCTACATCGAGCGGCGGACCTCCTACAGCTAGCACTGCTTGGGAGCGAATTCCCAGCCATGCCCAGAACGTTGATGCTCCGGTTTCCGACTCTTCTCAGGGCTTCATCTGCCCAGGCCGATCGACAAGGCTCTGGCCGCGGGCACTGGCGCAAAGAAGCCGCCCTCAGCTTCTCCAAAGCAGTCAGGCTGACTTGGGTCACATGAGACATGTAACACATGAGAACAGCACAAAAGAGAGCGATGAAACCAGGCACTGCGGCTGGTGAAGGGCAAGGAACTGTCGAGCCAACTTGCGCACAGCAGAAAGGCCAACTCACACTTGCAGGCACCTTCGACGTGGCAAACTTTCCAATTGAGATCTGAACTCTACATCGAGCTGCGGACCTCCTACAGCTAGCACTGCTTGGGAGCGAATTCCCAGCCATGCCCAGAACGTTGATGCTCCGGTTTCCGACTCTTCTCAGGGCTTCATCTGCCCAGGCCGATCGACAAGGCTCTGGCCGCGGGCACTGGCGCAAAGAAGCCGCCCTCAGCTTCTCCAAAGCAGTCAGGCTGACTTGGGTCACATGAGACATGTAACACATGAGAACAGCACAAAAGAGAGCGATGAAACCAGGCACTGCGGCTGGTGAAGGGCAAGGAACTGTCGAGCCAACTTGCGCACAGCAGAAAGGCCAACTCACACTTGCAGGCACCTTCGACGTGGCAAACTTTCCAATTGAGATCTGAACTCTACATCGAGCTGCGGACCTCCTACAGCTAGCACTGCTTGGGAGCGAATTCCCAGCCATGCCCAGAACGTTGATGCTCCGGTTTCCGACTCTTCTCAGGGCTTCATCTGCCCAGGCCGATCGACAAGGCTCAGCGCGGAAGGAACGTCGGCAAAATCGGGGGCTGCCTCGCTGGATGATGTTTGTGATGTGATCACGAGCTTTCCAGGCATTCTACCTCTCTCAAAAAACATTGAGTGACTAGGCAGACGGGCCGAAGGCACTGGCGCAAAGAAGCCGGGCACGCCCTCAGCAGAGATGCCCTAGACAAGGCTTCAGCTTCTCCAAAGCAGTCAGGCTGACTTGGGTCACATGAGACATGTAACACATGAGAACAGCACAAAAGAGAGCGATGAGACCAGGCACTGCGGCTGGTGAAGGGCAAGGAACTGTCGAGCCAACTTGCGCACAGCAGAAAGGGCAACTCACACTTGCAGGCACCTTCGACGTGGCAAACTTTCCAGTTGAGATCTGAACTCTACATCGAGCTGTGGACCTCCTACAAACAGCACTGCTTGGGCCTTGAGCCGACAGATAGCCGATGATGCGTGCACAAGTGGCACAGGTGGTGAGGCGGCATGCCTCATTATGTCATTGAGCTACGTACTCGAAGCCTAAGGGCCCAGGAAGTGTGCGTAAACTTTGTAAATTCTGTGTATATTCTGCAGACGCGCAGGGCGAGGCCAATGCATAGCGCCCTTGCAGAATACGCGGCAATCGTGAAGCTCGCAAGGTTGCAGCCAATCGCCAGATGGACCTGAACAGAGGGTGTTTGCGCTTGATCAGAAGCCTTTGCAGTCTCACATTGAGTGGCAGAGAGATACTTAAATCTGCTCCTCTGTCGCCTAGGCGGTGAAGTGGCACAGCTCTTTGAGCTACGTACTCGAGCCTCGGGGCCTAGGAAGTGTGCGTAAGCTGTATATACTCTGCGTCTATTCTGCAGATGTGCGGGGTGAGGCCACGTTCTGGCTCACGCAATACCTGCTGACTGGCGTACCTCACGTGAGGCCAATGCATAGTGCCCTTGCAGCATACGCGGCAATCGTGAAGCTTGCAAGGCTGCAGACGATCGCCAGTTGGCCCTGAACAGAGGGTACCTGCGCTTGATTAAAGGCTCTGGCATTCTTACGTTGAGTGGCAGAGAGATGCTTTCATCTGCCCGTCTACTGCCTAGGTGGTGAAGTGGCACAGCTCTTTGCGCTACGTACTCGAGCCCTGGAAAGTGTCTGAAAGCGGTGCATAATGTCTGCAGATGCACGGGGCGAGGCAAATGCATAGTGCTTTTGCAGAGTACGCGACAGTCGTGAAGCTCGCAAGGCTGCAGCAAATCGCCAGATGGCCCTGAACAGAGAGTACTTGCGCTTGATCAAAGGCTGGCATTCTACCTTGATGGTGAAGAGCGGGACGCTTTCATCTGTCCGTCCGTCGCCTTCATGCATGCCTGCACAGGTGGCACAGGTGGTGAGGCGGCACGGGTCTTTGAGCTATGTGCCCCAAGCCTTAGGAGCCCAGGAAGTGTGCGTAAAATGTGAAAACATTCTCAGTAAATTCTGCAGATGCCAAGCCAATGCACAGTGCCCTTGCAGAATACGCGGCAATCGTGAAGCTCGCAAGGCTGCAGCCAATCGCCAGATGGCCCTGGACAGTGGGAACTTGAGACTGAAGGGGACATTGCGGGTGAAGAGACAAATGCCTTCATTTGCCCGTCTCCCATGGAAGACATGGAGAAGGGTTTCAAAGTTCCAAGCGATGCCAACAACTTTGATGCTCCGGGCTCCGACTCTTCTCAGGGCTTCATCTGCTCAGGCTGCTCGCAAAGGCTCAGCTCGGAAGAAAGGTCGTTTGATGTCGGCTGAAACCGTCTGCGGTTGCGCTTGGCATCTCCTCATCGCTTTTCGATCGCTGAGTGTTGGACTCGAGCGGGCCACAAAACAAGCGCCGTATGGCTCTAAATATGAGGGGAACGTGCGCTTGATCAGAGGCCGGGGCATTCTCAGTGAGGGAGGCAGGGAATGGAGAGTACCATGTTCGCCCGTGGCCTGCAGCTGTCTCTCGTAACCCATGGAAGACTTGGGGAAGGGTCCAGAGAAGCAATTGACAGCAATTGCATGCTCTGCTCTCCTGCGCTTCCTAGAGATTCATCTGCCTCGGCCGATGTCGGCTGCAGTTGAGAGAAGAATGTCCACACCATATGTCTGCTTGGGATTCCTGAGGCGACTTGCCTGATCTTACCTCCGCACACGGCAGCGATCCGATGGGAGTGCTGAGAGTGCGGTGCTGTCTCGCTAGAAGACGCTGGTGATGTGATCACGAGCTTTCCAGGCATTCCACCTCGAGGGAAACTCCACTGACTCAGGGGACTGACGCAAAGACGATCCTTCAGCTTCTCCAAAGCAGTCAGGCTGACATGGGTCACATGAGACGTGCAAAACATGAGGACAGCACAAAAGCAAGCGATGAGACCAGGCACTGCAGCTGGTGAAGGGGCAGGAACTGTCGAGCCAACTTGCGCACAGCAGAAAGGCCAACTCACACTTGCAGGCACGAACGGGGTGGACAATTTTCGAATTGAGATCTGAACTCTACGTCGAGCTGCGGACCTCCCACAGCTAGCACTGCTTGGGCCTTGAGCCGACAGATAGCCGATGCTGCCCTCACGAATGCCTGCACAGGTGGCACAGGTGGTGAAGTGGCACGGGTCTTTGGGCTAACGACTGGAGTCTAGGAAGGTGTCTGTAAACTGTGCAAAATTTCTGCAGCTGCACGTGGCGAGGCACATGCGTAGTGCCCTGGCAGAGAACTTGAAGCTCGCAAGATTACCAACGTGTTAGGACTAGGGGGGGATGGAAAATGGAGCCGCCAATGCCTGACGTCCCTGCGAGCAGCCGCCCGACTTAGAGCGCTCGCTCAATTTGCTAGCTTTCTCAAAAAAGAGAAGCCCACATGTGTTGTGGAAACCTTGAATCCGTGATTTCCACATAAACGCACCTTGTGGTCTTCTCCGGGTGCGGTGGGCTTGTCAATTTTTTGCAACATTGGGAAGGGCTCGTTACCTGGAGAAACAAGGGAATGTGTGCAAGTATCCCTGATCAAGGGAATGGTGCAAAGACGATCTCAGCAGAGAAGCCCTAGACAAGGCTTCACCTTCTCTATGTAAATTCTGTGTATATTCTGCAGACGCGCAGGGCGAGGCCAATGCATAGCGCCCTTGCAGAATATGCGGCAATCGTGAAGCTCGCAAGGCTGCAGTCAATCGCCAGCTGGCCCTGAACAGAGGTACTTTCGCTTGATTCAAGGCTCTGGCATTCTCACATTGAGTGGCAGAAAGATGCTTTCATGTGCCTGTCGCTTAGGTGGTGAAGTGGCACAGCTCTTGGAGCTACGTACTCGAGCCTCGGGGCCTAGGAAGTGTGCGTAAGCTGTATATACTCTGCGTCTATTCTGCAGATGTGCGGGGTGAGGCCACGTTCTGGCTCACGCAATACCTGCTGACTGGCGTACCTCACGTGAGGCCAATGCATAGTGCCCTTGCAGCATACGCGGCAATCGTGAAGCTTGCAAGGCTGCAGGTGATCGCCAGTTGGCCCTGAACAAAGGATACCTGCGCTTGATTAAAGGCTCTGGCATTCATACGTTGACTGGCAGAGAGATGCTTTCATCTGCCCGTCTGCCGCGGGTGGCATGATTACATTGAATGGCAGAAAAATGCTTTCATCCGCCTGCCTGTCGCCTAGATGGTGAAGTGGCACAGCTCTTTGAGATACGTACTCGAAGCCTAGGAGCCTAGGAAGTGTGCGCAAACTGTGTAAATTCTGCAGATGCGAAGCCAATGCAAAGTGCCCTTGCAGAATACGCGGCAATCGTGAAGCTCGCAAGGCTGCAGACGATCGCCAGATGGCCCTGAACAAAGGATATCTGCGCTTGATTAAAGGCTCTGGCATTCTTACGTTGAGTGGCAGAGAGATGCTTTCATCTGCCCGTCTGCTGCGGGTGGTGAAGCACAGCTCTTTGAGCTACGTACTCGAGCCCTGGAAAGTGTCTGAAAACAGCGCAAAATTTGTGCGGATGCACGGGGCGAGGCAAATGCATAGTGCTCTTGCAGAGTACGCGGCAACCGTGAAGCTCGCAAGGCTGCAGCAAGTCGCCAGATGGCCCCGAACAGAGAGTACTTGCGCTTGATCAAAGGCTGGCATTCTACCTTGGTGGTGAAGAGCGGGACGCTTTCATCTGTCCGTCCGTCGCCTTCATGCATGCCTGCACAGGTGGCACAGGTGGTGAAGTGGCACAGCTCTTTGAGTTACGTACTCGAAGCCTAGGAGCCTAGGAAGTGTTCGCAAACTGTGTAAATTCTGCAGATGCGAGGCCAATGCATAGTGCCCTTGCAGAGTACGCGGCAACCGTGAAGCTCGCAAGGTTGCAGCAAGTCGCCAGATGGCCCCGAACAGAGAGTACTTGCGCTTGATCAAAGGCTGGCATTCTACCTTGGTGGTGAAGAGCGGGACGCTTTCATCTGTCCGTCCGTCGCCTTCATGCATGCCTGCACAGGTGGCACAGGTGGTGAAGTGGCACAGCTCTTTGAGTTACGTACTCGAAGCCTAGGAGCCTAGGAAGTGTGCGCAAACTGTGTAAATTCTGCAGATGCGAGGCCAATGCATAGTGCCCTTGCAGAGTACGCGGCAACCGTGAAGCTCGCAAGGTTGCAGCAAGTCGCCACATGGCCCCGAACAGAGAGTACTTGCGCTTGATCAGAAGCCCTTGCACTCTCAGACTGAGAAGGGAAATAGCGGGCAAAGAGAGGATCGCTTTCTTTTGCCCGTCTCCCATGGAAGACATGGAGAGGGGTTTCTGGGAATTCTGCAGGAGCGAAGTCCCAGCCATGCCCAAAACGTTGATGCTCCGGGTTCCGACTCTTCTCAGGGCTTCATCTGGTCAGGCCGATCGAAAAGGCTCAGCGCGGAAGGAACGTCGGCAAAATCGGGGGTCGAAGGAAACTCCACTGACTCTCAAAAAACATTGAGTGACTAGGCGGACGGGCCGAGGGCACTGGCGCAAAGAAGCCGGGCACGCCCTCAGCAGAGATGCCGTAGACAAGGCTTCACCTTCTCCAAAGCAGGCAGGCTGACTTGGGTCACAAGAGACGTGCAAAACATGAGGACAGCACAAATGTAAGCGATGAGACCAGGCACTGCGGCTGGTGAAGGGCAAGGAACTGTCGAGCCAACTTGCGCACAGCAGAAAGGCCAACTCACACATGCAGGCGCCTTCGACGTGGCAAACTTTCCAATTGAGATCTGAACTCTACATCGAGCTGCGGACCTCCTGCAGCTAGCACTGCTTGGGAGCGAATTCCCAGCCATGCCCAAAACGTTGATGCTCCCGTTTCCGACTCTTCTCAGGGCTTCATCTGCCCAGGCCGATCGACAAGGCTCAGCGCGGAAGGAACGTCGGCAAAATCGGGGGTTGCCTCGCTGGATGATGTTTGTGATGTGATCACGAGCTTTCCAGGCATTCTACCTCTCTCAAAAAACATTGAGTGACTAGGCAGACGGGCCGAGGGCACTGGCGCAAAGAAGCCGGGCACGCCCTCAGCAGAGATGCCCTAGACAAGGCTTCACCTTCTCCAAAGCAGGCAGGCTGACTTGGGTCACAAGAGACATGAAACACGTGAGAACAGCACAAAAACAACAAATGAGACCAGGCACATATGCAGGGCACGTGCGCTTGATCAGAAGCCGGGGCATTCTCAGTGGGGCCCTGAAACCCTAAACGCCAGGCCGTGAGGCCTTGAAACCCTAAACGCCTTGAAACCCTAAACACCAGGCCGTAAGGCCTGGGAGGCAGGGAATGGAGAGTACCATGTTCGCCCGTGGACTGCAGCTGTCCTCGTAACCCATGGAAGACTTGGGGAAGGGTCCAGAGAAGCAATTGACAGCAATTGCATGCTCTGCTCTCCTGCGCTTCCTAGAGATTCATCTGCCTCGGCCGATGTCGGCTGCAGTTGAGAGAAGAATGTCCACACCATATGTCTGCTTGGGATTCCTGAGGCGACTTGCCTGATCGTACCTCCGCACACGGCAGCGATCCGATGGGAGTGCTGAGAGTGCGGTGCTGTCTCGCTAGAAGACGCTGGGGATGTGATCACGAGCTTTCCAGGCATTCCACCTCGAGGGAAACTCCACTGACTCAGGGGACTGACGCAAAGACGATCCTTCAGCTTCTCCAAAGCAGTCAGGCTGACATGGGTCACATGAGACGTGCAAAACATGAGGACAGCACAAAAGCAAGCGATGAGACCAGGCACTGCAGCTGGTGAAGGGGCAGGAACTGTACTTGCGCACAGCAGAAAGGCCAACTCACACTTGCAGGCACGTACGGGGTGGACAATTTTCGAATTGAGATCTGAACTCTACGTCGAGCTGCGGACCTCCCACAGCTAGCACTGCTTGGGCCTTGAGCCGACAGATAGCCGTCACGAATGCCTGCACAGGTGGCACAGGTGGTGAAGTGGCACGGCTCTTTGGGCTAACGACTGGAGTCTAGGAAAGTGTCTGTAAACTGTGCAAACTTTCTGCAGCTGCACGTGGCGAGGCACATGCGTAGTGCCCTTGCAGAGAACTTGAAGCTCGCAAGATTACCAACGTGTTAGGACTAGGGGGGGATGGAAAATGGAGCCGCCAATGCCTGACGTCCCTGCGAGCAGCCGCCCGACTTAAAGCGCTCGCTCAATTTGCTAGCTTTCTCAAAAAATGAGAAGCCCACATGTGTTGTGGAAACCTTGAATCCGTGATTTCCACATAAACGCACCTTGTGGCCTTCTCCGAGTGCGGTGGGCTTGTCAATTTTTTGCAACATTGGGAAGGGCTCGTTACCTGGAGAAAACAAGGCAATGTGTGCAAGTATCCTGATCAAGGGATTGGTGCAAAGATGCCCTAGACAAGGCTTCACCTTCTCTATGTAAATTCTGTGTATATTCTGCAGATGCGCAGGGCGAGGCCAATGCATAGCGCCCTTGCAGCATACGCGGCAATTGTGAAGCTTGCAAGGCTGCAGGCGATCGCCAGTTGGCCCTGAACAGAGGGTACCTGCGCTTGATTAAAGGCTCTGGCATTCATACGTTGACTGGCAGAGAGATGCTTTCATCTGCCCATCTGCCGCGGGTGGCATGATTACATTGAATGGCAGAAAAATGCTTTCATCCGCCTGTCTGTCGCCTAGATGGTGAAGTGGCACAGCTCTTTGAGATACGTACTCGAAGCCTAGGAGCCTAGGAAGTGTGCGCAAACTGTGTAAATTCTGCAGATGCGAAGCCAATGCAAAGTGCCCTTGCAGAATACGCGGCAATCGTGAAGCTCGCAAGGCTGCAGACGATCGCCCGATGGCCCTGAACAAAGGATACCTGCGCTTGATTAAAGGCTCTGGCATTCTTACATCGAATGGCAGAGAGATGCTTTCATCCCGTCTACTGGCTGGGTGGTGAAGTGGCACAGCTCTTTGAGCTACGTACTCGAGCCCTGGAAAGTGTCTGAAAGCAGTGCATAATGTCTGCAGATGCACGGGGCGAGGCAAATGCATAGTGCTTTCGCAGAGTACGTGGCAGTCGTGAAGCTCGCAAGGCTGCAGCAAATCGCCAGATGGCCCTGAACAGAGGGTACTTGCGTTTGATCAGAGGCCCTTGCAATCTCAAACTGAAGGGGCATTAGCGGGCAAAGAGAGAATCGCTTTCTTTTGCCCGTCTCCCATAGAAGACATGGAGAGGGGTTTCGAGGGTTTCTGCAAGAGCAAGCTCCAAGCCATGCCAACAACTTTGATGCTCCGGGCTGCGACTCTTCTCAGGGCTTCATCTGCTCAGGATGCTCGAAAATGTCGCGTGCGACCCCTGTTGAAGTGGCACAGCTTTTTGAGCTACGCGTAAGCTGCGTAGATTCTGTGTGAGTTCTGCAGATGCGCGGGGCGAGGCCAATGCACAGTGCCGTTGCAGAATACGCGGCAATCGTGAAGCTCGCAAGGTTGCAGCAAGTCGCCAGCTGGGCCTGAACAGAGAGTACTTGCGCTTGATCGGAGGTCTTTGCCCTCTCAGACTGAAGGGGGAATAGCGGGCAAAGAGAGAATCGCTTTCTTTTGCCCGTCTATCGCCTAGGTGGTGAAGTGGCACAGCTTTTTGAGCTACGTACTCCAAGCCTAGGAAGTCTGCATAAACTGTGTAGATTCTGTGTAAATTCTGTGTAAATTCTGCAGATGCCAAGCCAACGCACTACTAGAATACGCGGCAATCGTGAAGCTCGCAAGGCTGCCGCCAATCGCCAGGTGGCCCTGGACAGGGGGTACTTGCGCTTGATCAGAGGCCTTTGCATTCTCAGACTGAAGGGGACATAGCGGGTGAAGAGACAAATGCTTTCATTTGCCCGTCTCCCATAAAAGACATGAAGAGGAATTTCAAGAATTTCTGTAAGAGCAAGTTCCAAGCGATGCCAACAACTTTGATGCTCCGGACTCAGCACGCAAGGAAGGTCGGCTGATGTCGGCTGAAACCGTCTGCTGTTGCGAAAGGCATCTCCTCATCGCTTTTCGATCGCTGAATGTTGGACTCGAGCGGGCCGTAAAACAAGGGCCGTATGGCTCTAAATATGCAGGGCACGTGCGCTTGATCAGAGGCCGGGGCAATTCTCAGTGGGGGAGGCAGGGAATGACGAGTACCATGTTCGCCCGTAAACTGCAGCTGTCTCTCGTAACCCATGGAAGACTTGGGCAAGGGTCTGCAAGAGACTTCTGACGGCTCTCCACGTCTACTTCAGGGTGGAGCACAACTGTTTTTCTTAGGCTTAACTCGCTACCGGCAAATGCCCAGGTGATGCAGGATGCGTCCATCCCACACCAAGGAGGCAGAGAGCATGGTCGGCCGTAGGGCATGCTGTCGACACCCGCACGAGTCTCCGTCCCGCGAGAACTCCAGCACCACGCTTGCCAATGGGCCTGAAAACGATGCAAGAGCTTGACGGACCCAAACGGAGGCCAGGCAGGTGCACGAAGAAACGCGACTGGCGAAGTGGTCTGTCAAACTGGGCGGTAGGCGGTAGGCGACTACATCTGTGGCGTGAAGAACAATGTGGCATGCGGGGAAGGGTCCAGAGAAGCAATTGCCAGCAATTGCATGCCCTGCTCTCCTGCCCTTCCTATTCCTAGAGCTTCATCTGCCTCGGCCGATGTCGGCTGCAGTTGCGAGAAAAATGTCCACACCATATGTCTGCTTGGGAATCCGGAGGCGGCTTGCCTGATCGTGCCTCTTTCTCCATGTAACTTCTGTCTATATTCTGCAGATGCGCAGGGCGAGGCCGATGCATAGCGCCCTTGCAGAATATGCGGCAATCGTGAAGCTCGCAAGGCTGCAGACGATCGCCAGATGGCCCTGAACAGAGGGTACCTGCGCTTGATTAAAGGCTCTGGCATTCTTACGTTGAGTGGCAGAGAGATGCTTTCATCTGCCCGTCTACTGCCTAGGTGGTGAAGTGGCACAGCTCTTTGCGCTACGTACTCGAGCCCTGGAAAGTGTCTGAAAGCGGTGCATAATGTCTGCAGATGCACGGGGCGAGGCAAATGCATAGTGCTTTTGCAGAGTACGCGACAGTCGTGAAGCTCGCAAGGCTGCAGACGATCGCCATATGGCCCTGAACACAGAGTACTTGCGCTTGATCAAAGGCTGGCATTCTACCTTGATGGTGAAGAGCGGGACTCTTTCATCTGCCCGTCCGTCGCCTTCACGCATGCCTGCACAGGTGGCACAGGTGAGGCGGCACGGGTCTTTGAGCTATGTGCTCCAAGCCTAGGAGCCTAGGAAGTGTGCGTAAAATGTGAAAACATTCTCAGTAAATTCTGCAGATGCCAAGCCAATGCACAGTGCCCTTGCGAAATACGCGGCAATCGTGAAGCTCGCAAGGTTGCAGCAAGTCGCCAGTTGGCCCTGAACAGAGGGTACTTGCGTTTGATCAGAGGCCCTTGCAATCTCAGACTGAAGGGGAAATAGCGGGCAAAGAGAGTATCGCTTTCTTTTGCCTGTCTCCCATGGAAGACATGGAGAAGGGTTTCAAGAGTTTCTGCAGGAGCAAGTTCCAAGCGATGCCCAAAACGTTGATGCTCCGGGCTCCGACTCTTCTCAGGGCTTCATCTGCTCAGGCTGCTCGCAAAGGCTCAGCGGGGAAGGAAAGTCGGCTGATGTCGGCTGAAACCGTCTGCTGTTGCGCTTGGCATCTCCTCATCGCTTTTCGATCGCTGAATGTTGGACTCGAGCGGGCCACAAAAGATGCGCCGTATGGCTCTAAATGTGCAGGGCACGTGCGCTTGATCAAATCCGGGGCATTCTCAGTGAGGGAGGCAGGGAATGGAGAGTACCATGTTCGCCCGTGGACTGCAGCTGTCTCTCGTAACCCATGGAAGACTTGGGGAAGGGTCCAGAGAAGCAATTGACAGCAATTGCATGCTCTGCTCTCCTGCGCTTCCTAGAGATTCATCTGCCTCGGCCGATGTCGGCTGCAGTTGAAAGAAGAATGTCCACACCATATGTCTGCTTGGGATTCCTGAGTCGACTTGCCTGATGGTGCCTCCGCACACGGCAGCGATCCGATGGGAGTGCTGAGAGTGCGGCGCTGTCTCGCTAGAAGACGTTTGTGATGTGATCACGCGCAGTCTAGGCATTCTACCTCGAAGGAAACTCCACTGACTCAGGGGACTGGCGCAAAGACGCTCTCAGCAGAGATGCCCTAGACAAGGCTACAAGGCTTCACCCCCTCCAAGCAGCTGGCTTGGGTCACATGAGACGTGTAAAACATGAGAGCAGCACAGAAGCAAGAAATGAGACCAGGCACTGTGGGTGGTGAAGGGGAAGGCACTGTCGAGCCAAACTTGCGCACAGCAGAAAGGCCAACTCACACTTGCAGGCACGCACGGCGTGGCAAATTTTCCAATTGAGATCTGAACTCTACGCCGAGCTGCGGACCTCCCACAGCTAGCACAGGTGGTGAAGTGGCATTAAGCCTAGGAGCCTAGGAAGTGTGCGTAAAATGTGCAAACATTCTCAGTAAATTCTGCAGATGCCAAGCCAATGCACAGTGCCCTTGCGAAATACGCGGCAATCGTGAAGCTCGCAAGGTTGCAGCAAGTCGCCAGATGGCCCCGAACAGAGGGTACTTGCGCTTGATCAGAAGCCCTTGCACTCTCAAACTGAAGGGGCATTAGCGGGCAAAGAGAGGATCGCTTTCTTTTGCCCGTCTCCCATAGAAGACATGGAGAGGGGTTTCGAGTGTTTCTGCAGGAGCAAGTTCCAAGCGATGCCCAAAACGTTGATGCTCCGGGCTCCGACTCTTCTCAGGGCTTCATCTGCTCAGGCTGCTCGCACAGGCTCAGCACGCAAGGAAAGTCGGCTGATGTCGGCTGAAACCGTCTGCTGTTGCGGTTGGCATCTCCTCATCGCTTTTCGATCGCTGAATGTTGGACTCGAGCGGGCCACAAAACAAGCGCCGTATGGCTCTAAATATGCAGGGCACGTGCGCTTGATCAGAGGCCGGGGCATTCTCAGTGAGGGAGGCAGGGAATGGAGAGTACCATGTTCGCCCGTGGACTGCAGCTGTCTCTCGTAACCCATGGAAGACTTGGGGAAGGGTCCAGAGAAGCAATTGCCAGCAATTGCATGCTCTGCTCTCCTGCGCTTCCTAGAGATTCATCTGCCTCGGCCGATGTCGGCTGCAGTTGAAAGAAGAATGTCCACACCATATGTCTGCTTGGGATTCCTGAAGCGACTTGCCTGATGGTGCCTCCGCAAACAGGCTGACTTGGGTCACAAGAGACATGTAACACGTGAGGACAGCACAAAAGCAAGAAATGAGACCAGGCACTGTGCCTGGCAAAGGGAAAGAAACTGTCGAGCCAACGTGCGCACAGCAGAAAGGCCAACTCACACTTGCAGGCACGCACGGCGTGGCAAATTTTCAAATTGAGATCTGAACTCTACGCCGAGCTGCGGACCTCCCACAGCTAGCACTGCTTGGGCCTTGAGCCGACAGATAGCCGACGTTGCCTTCACGAATGCCTGCATAAGTGGCACAGGTGGTGAAGTGGCACGGCTCTTTGGGCTACGTACTCGAGCCTGGGAAAGCGTCCGTAAACTGTGCAAAATTTCCGCAGATGCACGGGGCGAGGCAAGTCCATAGTGCCCTTGCAGAGTACGCACTTGCGCTTGATCAAAGGCCCTGGCATTCTCACATTGAGTGGCAGAAAGATGCTTTCATCTGCCCGTTTGTCGCCTTCACGAATGCCTGCACTGGCGGCACAGGTGGTGAAACGGCGCAGCTTTGTGAGCTGCGTACTCGAGCCTGGGAAAGTGTCTGTAAAGTGTGCGTAAACTGTGTATATTCTGTGTGTATTCTGGAGATGCGCAGGGCGAGGCCAACGCATAGTGCCCTCGCGAAATGCGCGGCAAGCGTGAAGCTTGCAAGGTTGCAGCACGTCGCCAGCTGGCCCTGAACAGAGGGTACTTGCGCCTGATCAGAGGCGCTTGCACTCTCAGACTGAAGGGGACATAGCGGGTGAAGAGACAGATGCTTTCATTTGCCCGTCTCCCATGGAAGACATGGAGAGGGGTTTCAAAGGTTTCTGCCGGAGCAAATTCCAAGCGATGCCAACAACTTTGATGCTCCGGGCTGCGACTCTTCTCAGGGCTTCATCTGCTCAGGCGGGCTCAGCACGCAAGGAAGGTCGGCTGATGTCGGCTGAAACCGTCTGCTGTTGCGCTTGGCATCTCCTCATCGCTTTTCGATCGCTGAATGTTGGACTCGAGCGGGCCACAAAACAAGCGCCGTATGGCTCTAAATATGCAGGGCACGTGCGCTTGATCAGAGGCCGGGGCATTCTCAGTGAGGGAGGCAGGGAATGGAGAGTACCATGTTCGCCCGTAAACTGCATCTATCTCTCGTAACCCATGGAAGACTTGGGGAAGGGTCCAGAGAAGCAATTGCCAGCAATTGCATGCTCTGGTCTCCTGCACTTCCTAGAGCATCATCTGCCCCGGCCGATGTCGGCTGTTGTTGAGGGACGAATGTCCACACCCTGCTTGGGTATCCTGAGGCGACTTGCCCCGTCGTGCTTCCACACACGGCAGCGATCCGATGGGAGTGCTGTGGGGCCTAAAGGGCCTAACCTAGGGGCCGAACAGAAGGGACCTCCCCAAAGGCGTACCGCCGACCTTGGGCGAATTTTGTAGGCCGAAAACCTCCAAAACGAACCTCGGCGAAGTCAGGCGACTTCAACGAAGGCAAGAGATGGGTTTAGGATGCTGCGCTTGCCGAGTCTGATCTTCACTTCCCTCTCAACTTGCCCCCAGCGGGGTCGACGAACCCTGAACCCGAAGAAGCCTCAACGAAGGGGGGGAAGCCTCGATGAAGGCGGCGGGCTTAAACGAACTTTGTCCAAGGTTCTCGTGGTGATTGCCCTTTGGACGGGTCCCTTGCGTTTAAACCCCCCACTCTCCCTGGACCAGAGAATCTGCAGATTTTGAGAAAGTTTACTTGAGGACTGCAGCACCGCAGTGTCTGGCACGTGGGTTCCAAAGCACACCAAGATGGGCTTCGGTGTCTTGAAGCAGATTGGGGGAAATTGCTTTAATAATTTAAGCAAGGACATGCAGCCGGACGGGATTTCGCCCGGATTCAACCAAAGAAGCCCAAGAAACAGCGAACCCCTCTCCAAGCCTCGAAGCCCGAACCCGGCCTAGACAAAAGCAAATGGCCAAACGTGGCCTGAAGGACTGAAGTCCATTGTGGAGTTTAAGGTGCCTGGATCACTGCCTCGCTGGATGATGTTTGTGTGATCACGAGCTTTCCAGGCATTCTGCCTCGAAGGAAACTCCACTGACTCTCATAAACATTGAGTGACTAGGCAGATGGGACGAGGGGACTGGCGCAAAGAAGCCGGGGCACGCCCTCAGCAGAGATGCCCTAGACAAGGCTTCACCTTCTTCAAGCAGTCAGGCTGACTTGGGTCACATGAGACATGTAACACGTGAGGACAGCACAAAAGCAAGAAATGAGACCAGGCACTGTGCCTGGTAAAGGGAAAGAAACTGTCGAGCCAACGTGCGCACAGCAGAAAGGCCAACTCACACTTGCAGGCACGCACGGCGTGGCAAATTTTCCAATTGAGATCTGAACTCTACGCCGAGCTGCGGACCTCCCACAGCTAGCACTGCTTGGGCCTTGAGCCGACAGATAGCCGATGTTGCCTTCACGAATGCCTGCATAAGTGGCACAGGTGGTGAAGCGGCGCAGCTTTGTGAGCTACGTACTCGAGCCTGGGAAAGCGTCCGTAAACTGTGCAAAATTTCCGCAGATGCACGGGGCGAGGCAAGTCCATAGTGCCCTTGCAGAGTAAGCACTTGCGCTTGATCAAAGGCCCTGGCTTGGAATGCCCGGTGGCTTGACACACAAACACCAACAGGGGCTCTGGAACCATCAAGCAACTCTCAGGAACTGTCAGTGCATTCCTAGAGCCTGTTCTCTAGACTCTAAACAGCTCCAAACAGTTGAACTGTTTGGAACCGTCGGAATTCCTTTCTTCAAAGTTCGAAGGTCCGAATGGGTCTTGAGATTAGTGTGACGGTTCTTGAAACCAGGAAACGCAAGGACAAAAACCCTGTGTTAAACAGACCACCGGTTACTCCAAGCCCTGGCATTCTCACATTGAGTGGGAGAAAGATGCTTTCATCTGCCCGTCTCAAGGCCAAGGGTGCAATTGACACCGGCAGAGCTGTGGCAGTTTGCTGCCGCAGTTCGCCTTTGGATGGTGCAACCATGCTTCGCGTCGACGCGACTGGAGTACGCCTTGACCCACTCCGATGCGCAGAGCTGTGCCCAGATTGGAGCTCACTTCATCGGCAGGGTTACGATGACAAGCAGCGGCCTTACCACGAGTCGGAGATGCCAGGCAAGAAGTCAAGAAGCAAGCGGGGGCCACGGGGCCCGTCTGTCGCCTTCACGAATGCCTGCACAGGTGGCACAGGTGGTGAAGTGGCATAGCTCTTTGAGCTACCTACTCGAGCTTAAGGGCCTAGGAGCTGTGCAGATGCGAGGCTAATGCATAAACTGTGTAAATTGTGCGGAAATTCTGCAGATGCGGGGCCAAACTCAATGCCATGCATGGCGCCCTTGCGAGATTCGCGGCAATCGTGAAGCTCGCAAGGTTGCAGCCAATCGCCAGCTGGCCCTGAACAGAGGGTACTTGCGCTTGATCAGAGGCCCTTGCACTCTCAGACTGAAAAGCGGAAATACATGGGTGAAGCGGGAGTCGCTTTCTTTTGCCCGTCTCCCATAGAAGACATGGAGAGGGGTTTCAAGGGTTTCTGCAAGAGCGAATTCCCAGCCATGCCCGAAACGTTGATGTTCCGGACTCCGACTCTTCTCAGGGCTTCATCTGCTCAGGCTGATCGAAAAGGCTCAGCGGGGAAGGCAGGTCGGCAGATGTCGGCTGACATCCCAAAAAGACGGTGTGTACCTGGTTGCGAACATCTTGAGTGGCCGTCCCTACTTCTGAGGGCAGCGTGAGGACGGAGCAAGCCCTCCCTTTTTCTGAGGGGGGCGGGAGGACCAAACAACCCAAGGGGAGTGCAACACGCAGCACACGCAGACATGCTCATAAAGTCCCCTTGGCAGCAGCAAGCGCATGCGCGTGCGCGCTTGCGGAACTCTTCGAGAAAATGTCGGCTGGCACGGTCTGCTGATGCGAAAGGCATCTCCTCATCGCTTTTCGATCGCTGCATGTTGGACTCGAGTGGGTCATAAAACAAACGCCGTATGCCTCTGCATATGTAGGGCACGTGTGCTTGATCAGAGGCCGGGGCATTCTCAGTAGGGAGGCAGGGAATGGAGAGCACCATGTTCGCCCGTGGACTGCAGCTGTCTCTCGTCGAGACTCAGAAAGGCAACTAGAAAGAAACCAGGCAGAGCAAGAAGGCTCGCACGTCCCTCGTAACCCATGGAAGACTTGGGGAAGGGCCCAGAGAAGCAATCGCCAACAATGGCATGCTCTGGTCTCCTGCCCTTCCTGGAGCATCATCTGCCTCGGCCAATGTCGGCTGCTGTTGAGAGTAGAATGTCCAGTCCACGCGATCGCCCGATTTAAAGCGCTCACTCAGTTTGCTAGCTTGCTTAAACGTACCTTGTGGCTTTCTCCGGGTGCAGTGGGCTTGTCCATTTTTTGCAACATTGGGAAGGGCTCGTTACCTGGAAAAAACAAGGGAATGTGTGCAAGTATCCCTGATCAGGGGACTGGTGCAAAGACGATCTGAGCAGAGATGCCCTAGACAAGGCTTCACCTTCTCCAACATGAGAACAGCACGGAAGCAAGAAATGAGACCAGGCACTGCGGCTGGTGAAGGGGCAGGAACTGTCGAGCCAACGTGCGCACAGCAGAAAGGCCAACTCACACTTGCAGGCACGCACGGCGTGGCAAATTTTCCAATTGAGATCTGAACTCTACGCCGAGCTGCGGACCTCCTACAGCTAGCACTGCTTGGGCCTTGAGCCGACAGATAGCCGATGTTGCCTTCACGAATGCCTGCACAGGTGGCACAGGTGGTGAAGTGGCACGGCTCTTTGGGCTACGTACTCGAGCCTGGGAAAGCGTCCGTAAACTGTGCAAAATTGCCGCAGATGCACGGGGCGAGGCAAGTCCATAGTGCCCTTGCAGAGTAAGCACTTGCGCTTGATCAAAGACCCTGGCTTGGAATGCCCGGTGGCTTGTTTGTGTGTCAGCACCAACAGGGGCTCTGGAACCATCAAGCAACTCTCAGGAACTGTCAGTGCATTCCAAGAGCCTGTTCTCTAGACTCTAAACAGCTCCAAACAGTTGAACTGTTTGGAACCGTCGGAATTCCTTTCTTCAAAGTTCGAAGGTCCGAATGGGTCTTGAGATTAGTGTGACGGTTCTTGAAACCAGGAAACGCAAGGACAACAACCCTGTGTTAAAAAGACCACCGGTTACTCCAAGCCCTGGCATTCTCACATTGAGTGGGAGAAAGATGCTTTCATCTGCCCGTCTCAAGGCCAAGGGTGCAATTGACACCGGCAGAGCTGTGGCAGTTTGCTGCCGCAGTTCGCCTTTGGATGGTGCAACCATGCTTCGCGTCGACGCGACTGGAGTACGCCTTGACCCACTCCGATGCGCAGAGCTGTGCCCAGATTGGAGCTCACTTCATCGGCAGGGTTACGATGACAAGCAGCGGCCTTACCACGAGTCGGAGATGCCAGGCAAGAAGTCAAGAAGCAAGCGGGGGCCACGGGGCCCGTCTGTCGCCTTCACGGCACAGGTGGTGAAATGGCACAGCTCTTTGAGCTACTTACTCGAGCCTAAGGGCCTAGGAAGTGTGCAGATGCGAGGCCAATGCATAGTGCCCTTGCGAAATACGCGGCAATCGTGAAGCTCGCAAGGTTGCAGCAAGTCGCCAGTTGGCCCTGAACAGAGGGTACTTGCGCTTGATCAGAGGCCTTTGAATCTCAGACTGAAGGGGAAATAGCGGGCAAAGAGAGGATCGCTTTCTTTTGCCCGTCTCCCATAGAAGACATGGAGAGGGGTTTCAAGGGTTTCTGCAAGAGCGAATTCCCAGCCATGCCCGAAACGTTGATGCTCCGGACTGCGACTCTTCTCAGGGCTTCATCTGCTCAGGCTGACCGAAAAGGCTCAGCACGCAAGGAAGGTCGGCTGATGTCGGCTGAAGCCGTCTGCTGTTGCGGTTGGCATCTCCTCATCTCTTTTCGATCGCTGAATGTTGGACTCGAGCGGGCCTTAAAAGAAGCGCCGTATGGCTCTAAATATGCAGGGCACGTGCGTTTGATCAGAGGCCGGGGCATTCTCAGGGGGGGAGGCAGGGAATGAAGAATACCATGTTCGCCCGTGGACTGCAGCTGTCTCTCGTAACCCATGGAAGACTTGGGCAAGGGTCTGCAAGAGACTTCTGACGGCTCTCCATGTCTACTTCAGGGTGGAGCACAACTGCTATTCTTAGGCTTAACTCGCTACCGGCAAATGCCCAAATGATGCAGGATGCGTCCATCCCACACCAAGGCAGAGAGCATGGTCGGCCGGAGGGCATGCCCCCGACACCCGCACGAGTCTCCGGTGTCCCGCGAAAACTCCAGCACCACGCTTGCCAATGGGCCTGAAAACGATGCAAGAGCTTGACGGACCCAAGCAGAGGCCAGGCAGGTGCACGAAGAAACGCAGCTGGCGAAGTGGTTTGTCAAGTCAAGAACTGGGCGGTAGGCGACTACATCTGCGGCGTGAAGAACAGTGTGGCATGCGGGAAAGGGTCCAGAGAAGCAAGTGCCAACAATTGCATGCCCTGGTCTCCTGCGCATCCTAGAGCTTCATCTGCCTCGGCCGATGTCGGCTGCTGTTGAGAGAAGAATGTCCACACCGTGTCTCTGCCTGAGAATGAGGCGACTTGCCTGATCGTGCCTCCGCACACGGCAGCGATCCGATGGGAGTGCTGGGAGTGCAGTGCTACCGGTGATATGATCACGGCAGTCCAGGCATTCTATCTGGAAGGAAACTCCACTGACTGTCAGCGGACTGGTGCAAAGGCGGTCTCAGCAAAGAAGACAAGGCTTCACTTTCTCCAACATGAGAACAGCACAGAAGCAAGAAATGAGACCAGGCACTGTGCCTGGTGAAGGGGAAGGAGCTGTCGAGCCAACTCGCGCGCAGCAGAAAGGCCAACTCACCCATGCAGGCACCTTCGACGTGGCAAATTTCCGAATTGAGATCTGAACTCTACATCGAGCTGCGTGGGCCTCCTACAGCTAGCACTGCTTGGGCCTTGAGCCGACACATAGCCGATGTCGCCTTCACGAGTGCCTGCACAGGTGGCACAGGTGGTGAAGCGGCGCAGCTCTTAGGCGAGGCCATTGCAGAGCGCCCTTGCGAGATACGCGGCAATCGTGAAGCTCGCAAGGTTGCAGCCAATCGCCAGCTGGCCCTGAACAGAGGGTACTTGCGCCTGATCAGAGGCCCTTGCACTCTCAGACTGAGAAGCGGAAATACATGGCGGGTGAAGAGGGAGTCGCTGTCTTTTGCCCGTTTGCCATGGAAGACATGGAGAAGGGTTTCTGGGGCTTCTGGAGGAGCAAGTTCCAGGCGATGCCCACAACTTTGATGCTCCGGGCTCCGACGCTTCGCCTCTCGAGCTCTGCATGTTGGACTCGAGTGGGCCCCTGAGTGGGCCTCATAAAACAGCCCCCCCCCCCCCCCCCCCCCCCCCTGGCATGGAGAAACGCATTTGGGCGGCAATGGAACTCGGCATCCTCTGGCAAAGAGCCAAGCTCAAGATGCTGCAGGCTGGGCATAGTTTACAATGCTTTGGTAGGCAGCCGTGAGCAGATCCTCCATGGAGTCTATGGATTCTCTAAGCCCCTGGAGCCGCTGGCTGCAAGTCTAGAGGCTTAGACTGGGAGATGGTGGACGTGAGGATGCTTTGCACCAATCCGAGTGGAAAGCCGCGATCGCCGCGCATCATGTCGCCATGGGGCTCCTGCGCCAGTGTGCTGCCAAAGCGTAACAAGACCTCTCCTTACAATTCTCCCCTCAACTCCCAAACTCTCTCTCTCTCTCTCTGAAGCAGCCTAATGCCTAAGGACCAAACCCGGAACTCGCAAAGAACCGCTACAGTGTGAGCAACAGCTGTGGGCTGCTCCAAATGCTGCAAGAGAGCTCCACGAAAGGAAAGGCTTCTCCTTGCCGGCAGCGCTACCAGTGGCCATGGCTCCGCGGTCAACAGCTGCGCCCAAAAGTCACTCAACTGGGCTCATAGAGGCACAAGGATCAGAATTCTTACAGGATGTTTCTGTGCACCTTCCCCAAGCTTGCTTGCGCTCGCAACTAAGCTTCGAAAAACCATCAGAATCGTGAAAACACGGCAGTGGTTGAGCGACAGCTCTTTTCGGTGTTGTTCTTCTGCTACGTCATGCAAACCGTTACGGAAGTGCTGGCATTCTACCGATTCTACCTTCTGTCCACATCGGCTTTGAAACTGGAAACGAAGATTGTCCGCAGGAACTGTCACTCTCGAGCTCTGCAATGGCGGCGAGCGCATGCGTGAGAATTCGCAAGGCAAAGACAGCTCCGCAAACACCAAAAAAGGCTAAGGATCCAACCTAAAGTGTGTTCTGTTCGAGGACTGTGAGAGGTGCTCTTCAGATGTTCAGCTGTGATGCAATGCCACAAATCCACAGGAGTGTTGAGGATGGCAGCGCAACTGTCTGGGCTTCGGATTCCAGTTTGTGGCGTTCTGAGGGTGAGGGTCCGGATTGGCCCTGCCTATCTAGGACTGATGGCATTGAATTCCGACCCCTTGGAATGCGGTGTTGGAACGCCAGCCCTGGTGAAAAGCTGAGCGCGCTCTGCGGCCGCGAAGAAGCTCCTTCCGGACCCTACGCCGCTACGCCGCTACGCCACGTCAGCAAGCGTACAGCCCTGTAAGCCCTAAACCCCAAACCCGCCAACCCTAAACCCATGGTGAGGCGCAAGAAGGGATGGCTTCACTCTGGAAGAGTGATGCTCACAGCGTAGAGTGGCCTTGGCCCGAGGGAGAAAAAGCCAAAGAGCACGCAAAAAAAGGGTTAGGTGAGGTTACGGGGCAAGGGGCGTTCAAACGGGCATTCAAGGGGCATCGAGCACTGGGCCAGTGGAGCCAATATGGCGTGCAAACTCAGCTTCTCTGCATGAACTTGAGACTGTCACTGTCCGAAGCCCTAAGAAGCTTTGTTGTGCTTTAAGAGCAGCTTGGATCTGTTTATGCGCTCTGTATAGCATGCGAGTGAACGAGGTATTTTGCGTCACCGCCACTCGTTTTGCCAAGCCGCCAAGACACAAACCTTGCCATAAGCACCTGGGTCACCCCCACTCGTTTTGCCAAGAAAAAAACCTTACCACAAGCACATGCATGCCGCCGCGCGCTTTGCCAAGACAAAAACCTTACCACAAGCACCTGCGTCAATGCCACGAGTTTTGCCAAGACACAAACCTTACCGCAAGCACCAGGCACCTGCGTCAATGCCACGTGTTCTGCCAAGACAAAAACCTTACCACAAGCACCTGCGTCAGCACCACGCGTTTTGCCAAGACAAAAACCTTACCACAAGCACCAAGCACCTGCGTCAATGCCATGTGTGTTGCCAAGACAAAAACCTTACCGCAAGCATCTGCGTCACCGCCACGCATTTTGCCAAGACAAAACCCTTACCACAAGCACCGAGACAAAGCCTTACCACAAGCACATGCATCACCGCCACTCGTTTCGGCAAGACAAAAACCTTACCACAAGCACCTGCGTCACCGCCGCGCGTTTTGCCAAGACAAAAACCTTACCACAAGCACCTGCGTCAATGCCACGTGTGTTGCCAAGACAAAATTTCCGCAAGCACCTGCGAAGCCGCCAGGCGTTGCCAAGACAAAAACCTTACCACAAGACCCTGCGTCAGCGCCACGCATTTTGCTAAGACAAAAACCTTCCCACAAGCACCAAGCACCTGCGTCAATGCCGCGCGTTTTGCCAAGACAAAAACCTTACCGCAAGCATCTGCGTCACCGCCACGCGTTTGCCAAGACAAAAACCTTGCCACAAGCACCTGCGTCAGCGCCACGCATTTTGCTAAGACAAAAACCTTCCCACAAGCACCAAGCACCTGCGTCAATGCCAGCGCGTTTTGCCAAGACAAAAACCTTACCGCAAGCATCTGCGTCACCGCCACGCGTTTTGCCAAGACAAAAACCTTGCCACAAGCACCTGCGTCAGCGCCACGCATTTTGCTAAGACAAAAACCTTCCCACAAGCACCAAGCACCTGCGTCAATGCCGCGCGTTTTGCCAAGACAAAAACCTTACCGCAAGCATCTGCGTCACCGCCATGCGTTTTGCCAAGACAAAAACCTTGCCACAAGCACCTGCGTCAGCGCCACGCATTTTGCTAAGACAAAAACCTTCCCACAAGCACCAAGCACCTGCGTCAATGCCGCGCGTTTTGCCAAGACAAAAACCTTACCGCAAGCATCTGCGTCACCGCCACGCTTTTTTTGCCAAGACAAAAACCTTGCCACAAGCACCTGCGTCAGCGCCACGCATGTGGCTAAGACAAAAACCTTCCCACAAGCACCAAGCACCTGCGTCAATGCCGCGCGTTTTGCCAAGACAAAAACCTTACCGCAAGCATCTGCGTCACCGCCACGCTTTTTTTGCCAAGACAAAAACCTTGCCACAAGCGCCTGCGTCAGCGCCACGCATTTTGCCAAGACAAAAACCTTCCCACAAGCACCAAGCACCTGCGTCAATGCCGCGCGTTTTGCCAAGACAAAAACCTTACCGCAAGCATCTGCGTCACCGCCACGCGTTTTGCCAAGACAAAAACCTTGCCACAAGCACCTGCGTCAGCGCCACGCATTTTGCTAAGACAAAAACCTTCCCACAAGCACCAAGCACCTGCGTCAATGCCAGCGCGTTTTGCCAAGACAAAAACCTTACCGCAAGCATCTGCGTCACCGCCACGCGTTTTGCCAAGACAAAAACCTTGCCACAAGCACCTGCGTCAGCGCCACGCATTTTGCTAAGACAAAAACCTTCCCACAAGCACCAAGCACCTGCGTCAATGCCGCGCGTTTTGCCAAGACAAAAACCTTACCGCAAGCATCTGCGTCACCGCCATGCGTTTTGCCAAGACAAAAACCTTGCCACAAGCACCTGCGTCAGCGCCACGCATTTTGCTAAGACAAAAACCTTCCCACAAGCACCAAGCACCTGCGTCAATGCCGCGCGTTTTGCCAAGACAAAAACCTTACCGCAAGCATCTGCGTCACCGCCACGCTTTTTTTGCCAAGACAAAAACCTTGCCACAAGCACCTGCGTCAGCGCCACGCATGTGGCTAAGACAAAAACCTTCCCACAAGCACCAAGCACCTGCGTCAATGCCGCGCGTTTTGCCAAGACAAAAACCTTACCGCAAGCATCTGCGTCACCGCCACGCTTTTTTTGCCAAGACAAAAACCTTGCCACAAGCGCCTGCGTCAGCGCCACGCATTTTGCCAAGACAAAAACCTTCCCACAAGCACCAAGCACCTGCGTCAATGCCGCGCGTTTTGCCAAGACAAAAACCTTGCCACGAGCACCTGCGTCAGCGCCACGCATCTTGCTAAGACAAAAACCTTCCCACAAGCACCAAGCACCTGCGTCAATGCCGCGCGTTTTGCCAAGACAAAAACCTTACCGCAAGCATCTGCGTCACCGCCACGCGTTTTGCCAAGACAAAAACCTTGCCACAAGCACCTGCGTCAGCGCCACGCATTTTGCTAAGACAAAAACCTTCCCACAAGCACCAAGCACCTGCGTCAATGCCGCGCGTTTTGCCAAGACAAAAACCTTACCGCAAGCATCTGCGTCACCGCCACGCGTTTTGCCAAGACAAAAACCTTGCCACAAGCACCAAGCACCTGCGTCAGCGCCACGCATTTTGTTAAGACAAAAACCTTCCCACAAGCACCAAGCACCTGCGTCAATGCCGCGCGTTTTGCCAAGACAAAAACCTTACCGCAAGCATCTGCGTCACCGCCACGCGTTTTGCCAAGACAAAAACCTTGCCACAAGCACCTGCGTCAGCGCCACGCATTTTGCTAAGACAAAAACCTTCCCACAAGCACCAAGCACCTGCGTCAATGCCGCGCGTCTTGCCACAACAAAAACCTTACCGCAAGCATCTGCGTCACCGCCATGCGTTTTGCCAAGACAAAAACCTTGCCACAAGCACCTGCGTCAGTGCCACGCATTTTGCTAAGACAAAAACCTTCCCACAAGCACCAAGCACCTGCGTCAATGCCGCGCGTTTTGCCAAGACAAAAACCTTACCGCAAGCATCTGCGTCACCGCCACGCGTTTTGCCAAGACAAAAACCTTGCCACAAGCACCTGCGTCAGCGCCACGCATTTTGCTAAGACAAAACCTTCCCACAAGCACCAAGCACCTGCGTCAATGCCGCGCGTTTTGCCAAGACAAAAACCTTACCGCAAGCATCTGCATCACCGCCACGTGTTTTGCCAAGACAACAACCTTGCCACAAGCACCTGCGTCAGCGCCACGCATTTTGCTAAGACAAAAACCTTCCCACAAGCACCAAGCACCTGCGTCAATGCCGCGCGTTTTGCCAAGACAAAAACCTTACCGCAAGCATCTGCGTCACCGCCACGCGTTTTGCCAAGACAAAAACCTTGCCACAAGCACCTGCGTCAGCGCCACGCATTTTGCTAAGACAAAAACCTTCCCACAAGCACCAAGCACCTGCGTCAATGCCGCGCGTTTTGCCAAGACAAAAACCTTACCGCAAGCATCTGCGTCACCGCCACGCGTTTTGCCAAGACAAAAACCTTGCCACAAGCACCTGCGTCAGCGCCACGCATTTTGCTAAGACAAAAACCTTCCCACAAGCACCAAGCACCTGCGTCAATGCCGCGCGTTTTGCCAAGACAAAAACCTTACCGCAAGCATCTGCGTCACCGCCACGCGTTTTGCCAAGACAAAACCTTCCCACAAGCACCAAGCACCTGCGTCAATGCCGCGCGTTTTGCCAAGACAAAAGCCTTACTGCAAGCATCTGCGTCACCGCCACGCGTTTTGCCAAGACAAAAACCTTGCCACAAGCACCTGCGTCTGCGTCAATGCCGCGCGTTTTGCCAAGACAAAAACCTTACCGCAAGCATCTGCGTCACCGCCACGCGTTTTGCCAAGACAAAAACCTTGCCACAAGCACCTGCGTCAGCGCCACGCATTTTGCTAAGACAAAAACCTTCCCACAAGCACCTGCGTCAGCGCCACGCATTTTGCTAAGACAAAAACCTTCCCACAAGCACCAAGCACCTGCGTCAATGCCGCGCGTTTTGCCAAGACAAAAGCCTTACTGCAAGCATCTGCGTCACCGCCACGCGTTTTGCCAAGACAAAAACCTTGCCACAAGCACCTGCGTCAGCGCCACACATTTTGCGAAGACAAAAACCTTCCCACAAGCACCTGCGTCAGCGCCACGCATTTTGCTAAGACAAAAACCTTCCCACAAGCACCAAGCACCTGCGTCAATGCCGCGCGTTTTGCCAAGACAAAAACCTTACCGCAAGCATCTGCGTCACCGCCACGCGTTTTGCCAAGACAAAAACCTTGCCACAAGCACCTGCGTCAGCGCCACGCATTTTGCTAAGACAAAACCTTCCCACAAGCACCAAGCACCTGCGTCAATGCCGCGCATTTTGCCAAGACAAAAACCTTACCGCAAGCACCTGCGTCACCGCCACGCGTTTTGCCAAGACAAAAACCTTGCCACAAGCACCTGCGTCAGCGCCACGCATTTTGCTAAGACAAAAACCTTCCCACAAGCACCTGCGTCAGCGCCACGCATTTTGCTAAGACAAAAACCTTCCCACAAGCACCAAGCACCTGCGTCAATGCCGCGCGTTTTGCAGAGACAAAAACCTTACCGCAAGCATCTGCGTCACCGCCACGCGTTTTGCCAAGACAAAAACCTTGCCACAAGCACCTGCGTCAGCGCCACGCATTTTGCTAAGACAAAAACCTTCCCACAAGCACCAAGCACCTGCGTCAATGCCGCGCGTTTTGCCAAGACAAAAACCTTACCGCAAGCATCTCACCGCCACGCGTTTTGCCAAGACAAAAACCTTGCCACAAGCACCTGCGTCAGCGCCACGCATTTTGCTAAGACAAAAACCTTCCCACAAGCACCAAGCACCTGCGTCAATGCCGCGCGTTTTGCCAAGACAAAAACCTTACCGCAAGCATCTGCGTCACCGCCACACGTTTTGCCAAGACAAAAACCTTGCCACAAGCACCTGCGTCAATGCCATGTGTTTTGCCAAGACAAAAACCTTACCGCAAGCATCTGCGTCACCGCCACGCGTTTTGCCAAGACAAAAAACCTTGAAATCACAAAGTTGCGATCACCATGTTGAAGCAGTCCCGAAGCTTGCACAGCCGCGAGCAAAGCGAGCAAACGCAAAAAGTCGGCATCCCCTTTTTCTGTGCACAGCTCAAGGGTGGCAAGGATGGCGACACCTATTCGAGGAAAACATTTCGCGATGCAGACGAACTGAAGCCACTAAAGAGGAACACCTTCAGAGAGGGTTCTCCTACGTTCTCCTTATATCCTTCTGTAGTGTCAAAAGCCTGGTGCACGTGGAAGATCGTGGCAGACATGTCTTAAAGGCTTGTGATGCAAGGAGCTGAAGCAATGCGGTCCAACTTTGCCCTGGTGACGAGATGACAGACGCTCCCCACGTGGTAGTTTGAAGGTAATATGCAATGCGTCGTAGCCATGCGTCTGAGACATGCAAAGGGCTGCGCCCCTGCGGCAATACAGGCTGCTACATGTGAGGCACGTGCGATAAGACTGCCCGCGGCCCTCGCGCAAAAAGCAGGGCAGAACCGAACTGGTGCAACTTTGGCTCCATCTCCTACGCAGCTACGCAGGGCACTGAATCCCGGTGATCCCCCACAGCGAGCACTGGTCGGCCATGACCAGCCTGCCGCTGCAGGGATGCAAGCGGTGATGCAGCTTGAGATGTGTCTTGATGTGCGCGATCTTGGGTGGCATGCTAGAGTGAAATGTGGGATAAGGAAAGATGTGCAAGATGGCGTCGGGGAGTTTGGGCACGCAGCCGCTCGAGATAGCATTGAGAAACCACACTTCCCTGTGGCCACTCTGAGCTGCAATGAAAAGTGGTGTGGCAGCTTGGTCGGTTCCCCCACCAGCTTCGAGCAGCGACCTTGTGGCTGCTGCCAGGCCTAGCTGCAACATGCAAGGCTATCATGTTGTGTTGTGCCGATAGGCTTGGATCCTGGGTCGCTTCGTGACACCCACGTTGGTGACGCTCGCGCTACGTTCACACCCTTTCATTCACGCGTTCCGTTACAAACTTGAGCCACCACCTGTGACTTGCACAGAACAAGCTCCGGAGAGACAGCTTGGTCAATTTCAATAGGTCATTACAGAACCCTCGCTGGGCGAAGGCCTGCGATGAGGCTCCTCAGAATCCTTGTCTCAGACACAGCAACGCTTTAGCAGCGAAGTAGCACGACCCACGTCCGGCAGTGATGGATGCGTCCACCCCCAATGAGAGTGCAACGTGAGAATATTTTCAGTGGAGCTGCGCCTTCACATTGCCAATGTTGTTCCTTTTATCTCGAAGGCCCATGCTCGCGGCACAGACCGCCCTGTAGAGCGCGCCTGTATTGTGGAATGGCTTTGTGGGCTTGCTTTTCAGTTGCAAGCACAGCTTAACCCAGACTAGAGCCGGTCATGCTCGGGAGCCCGGCACTTGCCCGCGCCTGCCCCGAAAAAACACAACTCACAGTGGGCAGGGCAAGGCAAACCCAGAACTTCGTGGCGCAGGCTGAGGCCAAAACAAGAGGCAAAGGCACGTGGAGAGGCTCGCAGCCCCACGCTGCAACTTTTTAGCCGCATGGCTGGGCGCGCACGGCTGGGGGCACATTCGGCCATTCGCGTGACCTCTGAGAAAGGCTGTAACTTGCAAAGGTGCCCCCCGCATCATTGCCCCGCATCTTCTGCACCGAGCTTTGGCCCACGCAGCCCAAGATGAGCTGGTGCTATCTTATGAATCTGGAAGTGGGCTGCAGGAATACTTCAGGACATCGTATCTTGCGGAACCTCAGCACACCGGCTTGCAAGCGACAGCACAAATGAAGAGGCACTGAAAGAAGTCTAAGTACGGAGATGTCCTGAGAAATATCTTCACATTGGTCTAGCTCGATTTGGCCTGTGACTATGGTGAGGAGATTCGCTGAGCATGGAAGAGTGCCCTTCTCGAAGTTCGAGGCTCAACCAGCAGAGGTGTCAAATGTGTCAGGTCATTTTACAACCCTAAACCCTAAACCCTAAACCCTAAACCCTAAACCCTAAACCCTAAACCCTAAACCCTAAACCCTAAACCCTAAACCCTAAACCCTAAACCAAACTGCAACACCAGAAGGCAGCTCTTGGCGACGGTGGGCAACGACACAAAAATCATGCAGAAAACATCCAACAAGGTATTTCCGCAAACCAGAACCGTTTGGGGTCCTCTCCTCAGAAAAGAAGTGTCACGCGCTTGGCTAGATTGGTTGCACGCGGCTAGTTGCTCACGAGCACGCCCAGAAGCCTGTGCTGGTAACGAAATCGTGGCTCCATAATCTCCATAAGGGTTGTGAAATGCCCTGCGGCCAGTAAAACACGTTCCGTAAACGATTTGTGTGCTGGTTTAACGTAATAGTGGCTCCATAAGGGTTGTGAATATCTGAGACCAGCCCTGAAACTTGTGTTTTAACGTGGCAAAACACCATGGATGCATCCCCTGCGGCCAAATAGCTCGCGCCATGTTTCCCCTGCGACCAAACAGCTCGCGCCATGTCGCGATTATTTGGTCATCACGGCGCAAGTGGGGTGCTAGCTGCTTACGATGTCACCCTACGAGCGCAAAGGGAGGGGACGTGCAACAAACTTCTAGGGCCCTCACCAAACCCTACGAGCACAAAAGGGAGGGGACATATGACAAACCCCCAAAACATATGTGTTTGCTTCTACAGTGTTCTGAATCCCCAGGCTTGGGTGCTATTTGAGTACGCTCGGCCCCCCACAAAGCAGGATGCCAGTTGAACACGCGCGGTCCCGAAAACTTGGGTGCTATTTGAGTACGCTTGGTGCCCAAAAAGCAGGATGCTACAGTGGGCGTGCAACAGTGGGCCGCTAAGTGTTTTCTGCCACTTGCCCCGCTTGCCCCACTTGCCCCACGTGCCCCACTTGGGGGCAGGTGGGAAAGTGGGGTGGCAAGTGGGGCAAGTGGCCCCCCCTCCTCAAATCAGGTTGAATTTGACTTTTCGTCTGAGCAAAAACGACAGCGGTGCAGGTAGATGGGCAAATGGCAGCCGGGACAACCGGAGGGGCATCCTCATGCCCACGCCACCATCTGTCGTTCCTTCTACCAGGCGCTTGGGGCAGGCATATGCGGCCCCTTCCCATGAAAATTGTTTCCCGGGCTTGTGGTCAAGGGCAAACGAAGCCGGAGGGGCAACACGTGAATGGAAGCTGAATCCGCCCCTACCTTTGCCAAGCTGGGCCCGGCAAGGACCCAAAGACAGCTCGGACTGAGGCAGACTGGTTGGGGTGAGCATGCTGGGACCGATGGCGTGGCTCTTCCTCTGAGGGAGGGGGGGGTTCACAAGTTCACTTGCCCCCCTTGCCCCACTTGCGCTAATTGGCCGGCTTCTTCCTCCCACTTTCCAACCCCAAGCGGAAAAGCAAGTGTGGGGCAAGTGGGGCAATGGGCGCCCCCCATGGGATGCTAGTTGAACACGCTCCGTCTTTCGCACACACAAGGACCGACCAAGACGCCTCTCTGAAACCTTCAAACCTTGCACGCTGGGCACTTCGAGCACTTTCTGGTTCTAGGGTTCAGGCCTAACTGTTACGGGCCCTCACCCTACGAGCATGAAGGGAGGGGACATGCGACAAACTTCTAGGGCCCTTTGCTGCAAACTTCTAAGGACGTGTTTTTGCTTCTACAGGGTTCGGAAAGTAAAAACGTTAGGAACAACATAGGGTGCTTTTGCGCTTGTATAAAACTTTTCGCAGAGGAAACAGGGTTTGTACCCAACTCTTCTTGCTCTGCGAAAACAGCTCCTACAAAAACGGGTGATTTAAGTAAACAGAGATGTTTATCCCTTGTGTGCCGTTAACGTAATCGTGGCTCTATAGGGGGTACAAGCACAAAAGCATCCTAACGTCTGCACTTTCAGAACACTGTAGAAGTACAAACATATCCCTTAGAAGTTTGTCGTATGTCCCCTCCCTTCGTGCGAGGGTTTGGTCAGGCCCTAGAGGTTAATGTAACCATTTTGCAGTGCAGGCGGCGGGTTATGGGGCCACGATTACGTTACCAGCACAGGCTTTTAGAACCGCTTAAAAATGCAGGCGGGCTATAGGGCCACGATTACGCTACCAGCACAGGCTTTTGGGCGGAGAACACGAGCTCTGAAAACGTGTTTTGACGTGTTAAAACACCATAGATGTTTCCGCTGCGACAAAATAGCTCGCAGCTATCTGGTCATCAGGGCGCAGAAGGGGTGTTAAAACACCATGGATGTGTCACCTGCGACCAAATACCTCGCGCCCCATCATGGCGCGATCTTTTTGGTCATCAGGGCGCAGAAGGGGTGCTAGTTGCTTACGACCCCACGAGCGCGAAGGGAGGGGACATACGACAAACTTCGAGGGCCCTCACCAAGCCCCACGAGCACTAAGACGGGGGGCCTACGACAAACGTCGAAGGGATATGTTTTTACTGCTACAGTGTTCTGCTTGTGCGGCCCCCAAAACTTGGGTGCTTTTTGATTACGCTCGGTCCCCCAAAAGCAGGATGCTAGTTGAACACGCTCGGTTCCCAAAACTTTGGTGCCATTGGAGTAAGCTCGGTCCCCAAAAAAGCAGGATGCTATGCCGACCATGGAAAAAACATCGAGAAAGCGTGCGCGGATTGGTCTTTCGGGGCATTTGGGAAATACAAAGGTTGCAAAGGAGCAAAAACCGTCAGGCCTGTCAGGGCGCAGATGGGGTGCTAGCTGCTTACGATGAAACCCAAAAACCTGTGTTGGTAACGTAATCGTGGCTCTATAAGGGTTGTGAAAATGCCCCTGCGACCAGTAAAACACATTCCCTAAAGGAGGTGGTTTAAGTACATTGAGATGTCTATCCCTGTGCTGGTAACATAGCAGTGGCTCCATATGGGTTGTGCATGTGCCCCCTGCGACCAGCCCTGAAAACTTTTGTGGTAATGTGCTAAAACATCATGGATGCTCCCCTGCGACCAAATAGCTCGCGCCATGGCGCGAGCTATTTGGTCATCAGGGCGCAGAAGGGGTGCTAGTTGCTTACGACCCTACGAGCACGAAGGGAGGGGAGGTGCGACAAACTTCGAGGGCCCTCACCAAACCTACGAGCACAAAGGGAGGGGACATACGCCAAACGTCGAAGGGATATGTTTTTGCTTCTACAGTTCTACAGTGTTCTGAAAATGCGGTCCCCAAACCTTGGGTGCCTTTCGACTACGCTCAGTCCCCCAAAATCAGGATGCTAGCTGAACCCGCTTGGTTCCCAAAACTTGGGTACGCTCGGTCCCGCAAAGCAGGATGCTAGTTGAACACACTCGGTCCCCAAAACTTGGGTGCTATTTGAGTACGCTCGGTTCCCAAAAGCAGGATGCTAGTTGAACACGCCCAGTCTTTTCATACATACAAGGACCGACTCCTCTCTCAAACCTTCAAACGTCGCAAGCTGGGCCCTTCAAGCACGTTCTGGTTCTAAGGCGGGCCCTCACCCTACGAGCACAAAGGGAGGGGACGTGCGGCAAACTTCTACGGCCTTCACCAAACCTTACGAGCACGAAGGGAGGGGACATACGACAACCCTCTAAGGGATAGGTCTTAAGGCTGTTTTTGCGCTTGTTCCTTCTAGTGCAGGCCAAGAAAGGCATGAATCATGTCTGTGCCTTTGGGTTCTGACTCGTGGTGCTGCATGACTCACCTACGAAGGTGCCGGCACTGAAGCTTAGGGGTGACTGACTCTAAACGCCTGTCAAATATTATGTCGCGTTGCTGTTTCACGCGTTTTCCCTTTCTCTGCAATCTTACTGTTTGGGGTCTCCGCTGGCAGAATTCTAGGCGATGTAGAAACTTGCTTCCGGCCTCCTTTTGCAGGCAATAACCAAGCTCATGCTGCTTTCATCATATCGCTTATCTTGCTTCAAAGTTGCGTTCGAACTTTGAGGGCAGATGCAACAAAGGAGCTACAAAAAACAGGGAATCCTTCGAGACTACCTAGGCCATGGGATCTCTGCATCAGCTCAGGCTCTATGCTGAGCACCACTCCATTTCCGCCTGTTGTGCCTGATGACCGCCGGAAACTTCTGGACTTACGAAAAGAAGTCCTCTCATGGGAGTGCCGGAGTGTGGCCCAAGCTGTCTCTGGTTCTCAATCTCTAGGCCAACTCTTAGAGCTAAGGGCCCCTTCAAGTGCCTCTGGCGCCGCCGCAGGCTGAAATCACACAGTTCCTGACAGCGCATTGTCTAACAATGACAGGAACTGGCCTCCCCAGGCGGGAACTGCAAGATGCACACAGAGAGAGCCGCGCATCCCGTCTGCCCGAGTCCATTGAATCATTGAGTCCTGAGCCCCCCCAAAAAACAGAGAGAGAATTGAGAGAATCCAGAAAAGAGAGCAGCGCAGACGTATGCAACTCATCGCCAAGCACCGAGACAGGGCTCCAAGCGCTCAGTCAGGTCTGCTGCGCTGAGCTCTCCCAAACGTCGAAGATTCACAGTGTCCGCTTCAACAGCGCTTGCTCTGTGAAGTGGTGTCACGTGTCAACGGGCGTCTTCTGCGCTAGCTGTGATCGCCACGAGCTGACGGCTTTCTGCTGCTCTAAGCCTCAATCTCAATAAGGCTTCAAGAGATGCACTTCAGTGCGCAGTGCAGAGCGCAGGCGGAAGGTGCCTGGAACCTGGGTAGAACGCTCTAAGATTTGTCAATGATGTCCTGGTGGGCAGCTTGCATGCAAATGCTGCACAGCGAGGCCGAGCATGCGAAAGACCCAATTGCCAAACCTTGCGCGATGAGCTGAAGTTCGGCTCTCGCCATCTGCTGTGCGCACGGGGGAGGCTCTTCACAATGCGCACCAGAAAGTGCCACTTTTTGGCGCCCAAGCGGTTGAGGTTTGATGCTTACAGCGCATCAGCTTGCTGCATGGACCGGTTGAGGAGAAAAGTCAATAATGGTCCGCCACAGGACTTGTTGAGCTGCAGGGCATGCTGCAGCTCCCAGGCTTCACCATCTGCGCTACACGTTGTGGCAAATCGCTGCCTCAGAAGGTGCTTTGTGCTGGGCGCGGCCATGTCACGTCACGTCTCCTTCGCAAGTCGCTAGGTGATCGCTAGGAGTGACGGCTTCTGTGCATTTAGGGTTTAGGTTTAGGGTCTAGGGTCGCCCCTGAGTGAAAGTTTAGCGCCGGCAGCATCTAGGTGGCGGGCAGAAGATCGTCATTTCCTGGTCTCCTTAAGTACATGCCGCCCACATCTCTTCTCTACAATCAACAAATGCTGGGCTCCTTCTGTTCCGCAGTCCTGAGCCTCCTGAATCACTCTGAGGGCGCCCCCCCCCCCCCCCCCCAGAATGAGAAAGCCCCCGACTGCCTTGCAGAGAACGGAAAGCACTTGCAGAACGTTCAAAAAGGAATGGGGTGGACATGTTGGCGCAGCCTGCATAGTTGTGCAAGGTAACTGGGAAGTCCAAGCAACCTCCGAAGCAAGCATCCGTGTACTGAGGAACTGTTGGCGGAAGCGTGCGCTGCCACAACTTGGGCTAAACCTTTGACGCTGTGATGGCGTGGGCGTGGGGGGGGGGGGGGTTGGGGGCTAGTGTGCAGCTCACATGCTGCGTCGGTAATCATGGCAGCTATCGCAGTCGGGGTTCTCCACAGCAAATCTCACTATAGAGCTGAAGGTTGCTGAACATCACCCGTCAAGTGCAAAAAGCCATGGGGACCCTGCAACAGGTCATCTCCAAGGGCGAAGCAGCAGACGAGGACTTGATGCACTGCGGCAATGGAAATGGCGCACACCCGGTCACTGGGGCCGAAGAACCACTCGGGTGTGGTTCTGGATTGCAAGTCTGCAGCGTGTCGGCCCTCCACAAAGAAGACTTCCCTCCCTTCAGCATTGTGTTGGCATCCAGCTGTATATGTGCGTTCTTTTGTTCGCAGGCGCTCCTAGGCCTCGTGTTGGCGTGTCCGACACTGTCAAGTGCGTCTGCACCGTACATGCTGACATGTTAACCAGCGCCCGTCATTGCGCCTCAGAGTGCCTGTGATGGGATATGTGGGGTGAGAGCGTGCAGTGTGGCATCAACACAAATGATCCACCCCTTTCTTTGGACAGATAAAGAAACAGCCCACGCCTGCCATCGAGCACAAGGCGTCCTTGCATCCGGGCATGAGTCCCCCGAAACCTAGACAGGCCCAGGAGTGCACGACAGGAGCACCTTGGCGCGTACTCCAAGCACACAAGACCAGCTTCACACCTGTCCAAGGCCGGCCATCCAGAAGTATGTGCGGTCTGCGGGGACTCAGCGCAGAAAGGGCTCCGCTCAGCGATGCTGCTCAACTGAGCCCGAAGCCTGAAACGCCGATAATAAGGCCCTGGCAAAGCTGACAGCATTTTTCAGGCTTGACATAGTGGACGCCCCGGTGACGACCAAACACTTCTGGCTATTTGGGGGCTACTGAGCGCAGCAATGGGAGCTGCTTCTCAGGCGTTCCTGCTTTACACAGAGAGCGGCGATTTCTTCAGCAGCAGAGTCTATATATGCGAAGCAAGCAGCTGCCCTGCCGAGAACTTCGTTCAGGGTTTAGGGTTTAGGGTTTAGGGTTAACTTTACAGAGGGGACCCGCGCGTTACGAAGGCTCTGGGCCCGACACTTAGATGCAAAGTCCGAGAAGCCGTGGGGCGCTTGCTCAGATGGGGCGGGGCCGGTTGCTGGGCTGGCGGTTGCCCACATGTTCTGGAGGTGTTGTGAGGGGAAGCTCGTTCCCTTGTGACCTCAGGCCAAACAGCTCGCGGAGCGCAGGCGCAGCCATCGCGCCAAGCGCATTGCCGAAGATGCAGCTACAACCTTGGCATTCCAGCAGCCGCAGGGGACAAAGGGCGAGCATATGCAGAGAGGCAGAGCCCTAAACCCTAAACCCTAAACCCTAAACCCTAAACCCTAAACCCTAAACCCTAAACCCTAAACCCTAAACCCTAAACCCTAAACCCTAAACCCCCTGTGAGAGTTCAAGAGCAGAGGGACGACGGGAGTTCATGGGAGCCGGAGCCCTCGGAGCTCTTAAAGGCCCTCGGAAGCCCTCGGAGCCTTAGAAGGTTTTAGGGTTTAGGGTTTAGGGTTTAGGGTTTAGGGTTCAAGTCACAAAAGGAAGGGGGGAACACATTCTGAGAGAGCTTAGCCTTCTGTGAGCCCAGGGCTCTAAGTGCAAAAGGAGTAAACCAGTCTTCCGCGGGAAAGGGAAGAGAAGGAGCGAGGGAGGTAGCGGAAGGCAACATCGCGAACTTGGAAGTCTAAACACCACATCGTCCAAACTCTGTGACCCAGCCACCTCACTCTGTGCTTGGGCAGCAATGGTTGTAAAGCAAAAAGTTGCAAACTCACAGCTGAGCGCCACACGTTGCACGATGACACGGACTCCCATGTGTGCCGTCCTCACGACATTTGCTATCTCTCTTGGCGGAAGGTGTCGGATAACAAGGCAGACATGAAAATCTCCAATCTGCACCATAAACATCCACAACGTTTCAGCAAAAGGGATGACCCAGTCCTGGTGCAGGAGCACAGCACCAAACAGCAAGCCAAGCGGAGTTTGCTGGACTTCTCAAATACGATGCAGTGTTTTCGAAACTCGGACCTTGGGGGTTTAGGGTTATGCAGATACACTTCCTGTCCCAAAAGGCCGAATGATGACTAGAAGACGGATCACAGTCTAACCAAAAGAGACAATGGGTACTGAAGCCCTTGTGCCGGAGGAGTGCTATACTCCCCAAAGGCGAATGATGACTGGCATGTTGAACTCTGATTATGAAGATGCGAACATACTAGCGAAAAGGAAGATGTACTAGAGGCAAGACATTATTCATAAGTTCGCAAGAGAGTGTCTTCGTGCCATTCTTCTCAATGCTTCTGTTCCACTCACTTGTCTTCCTGTCCTTTCAAAAAACAGAGGAACATGAACCAAACAAGTTGATGGACCTTCATGCGGAGCGACACATCAAACAAGAACAAGACTTGGTGCTCAAGCTCGGGTGGAATAGGATAGGGGGGTTTACAATATTCGGGGGCACCTTATTGGAGTCCTTCTTCCTGGATCCTACTGTCGTAGACCCCCATATACGACATTCCGAAACGAAAACAAGATAATAGTCTAAGCACACGTAGACGTGGGACAGCACGCTCCCAGCTAGACCCGCCTTGAGCATGGTTTGACAGTGGCATGGTCGCTCAAACATCATGCACTCACAGTAACACGACGTCTGGCCGTCAAGCAACATCTTGCGAGTCTCTCTCAGCACAGGTATCCTGCAGAATCTCTGGCAACTCTAAGATATGTTCGACGTTCGACATACCCCTTAGGCATAACCGTAAAATTGATTAAGGTGTTTGACCGAATCGTTCCGTTTCTTCTCCGTCTATCGGTTAAGGGATGATGGGTTTGGGCGTCCACAGGCAACCGCCAAAACACCATGGCAGCATCACGCCTCCCCAGAAGCAGATGGTCAATTCGAAGCAATGAGGTGTAGGGGTTTCGGGACTTACGGCTCAGGGGGGGGGGCTGGCAGGTACCTCCAAGAAACCCCGGGGTTCAGCACTTTCTATCCCCAAAACGCCGCAAAAAACCCCTTAATCAAGGAATATTGCTTAAATCATATTACGGATCCCTTTATGAATTTAAGGCATATTCCTTAAGGGGTATTGGGCACTTTCTATCATGGCAAGGTTTGCCGGCGGCTGCTTTGCAGCTGGCGGGGAAAAATTTGGGGACCGGGAGTCGGTTGAAAGCTACGTTGTGCTGGCACCGAGATCTGATGTCGCGCTGGCATGTCTTAACATGCTCGCGCGGACACCGGAGTAGAGCAAAATGGTGTTGAGAGAAAGACTAGGCTCGTCTCCCATTTTCGGGAGGGTTTTTAGACATACCCAGAGAGCCCAATACCCCTTAATTAAGGAATATGCCTTAAATGATAAAGGGATCCTTAATATGATTTAAGCAATATTCCTTAATTAAGGGGTTTTGAGCTCTTTGGGTAATTTGTGAAACTTGTGGCAACTACATGGTCACATACCGGGCGTAGCAGGGCCTCAAACGCTGATGGCCACCACCTGCGGTTGCTGTCACTTTTCTCTGCTGCGCGGAGAGTCGACTAGGTTAGGGCCCTTTGCGCCTCTTGCGTTGAAAGATTCTCCACTGGGAAAAGCGCATGAGAAAAACATCCCAGGCCCCCACCACCATGGCTATAGGAATCGAAACGCGGGATGCCGCCAAGGGGACAACATGGCAGGGATGAACGTAACTGCATGGCTGAGACTCCTACGACCTCCGGTGCAACCTCGCCAAGAGCCGCTGAAGGAGGGTTCGCACCCGGTCTACCCAATCAGAAAATCCCAAACCCTAAGCCCTAAGCTCTAAACCCTAAACCCTCAACCCTCAACCCTGAACCCTGAACCCTCAACCCTAAGCCCTAAACCCACTTGCCTGGCGAACATCTGGCAGATCGAGCTCTCGCGCTTCGTGCTCTCGCGGGACGTGCTCGCGGTGCACCGCGGCTGTGAGGCTCAGCTCGCTGAGGCCAGTCCTTGGAGCAAGCGAGATGATCCTCCGGCTGTTTTGGTTTTTTTTTTTTTTTTGGGTTTTGGGTTTGTAGGGTTTAGGGTTTTGGGGAGTCCTTGGAGCAAAAGTTTCCCTCAACTCTCAAAGCGAGACGATGCTGCGCTTTGTTTTGGGCTTAGGAGTCAGAAAACCCACCACTGAGAGCCGAAAACGACGTGGCTTTCAGAGCTGCAAGCCACAACACTGGTCTCTGCTGAGATTCTTGATCTGCTCGCTCATCTCCAAGATCTTCCGGACGTCCTGACCATCACTTGAAACGAGGCCCTAAACCCTAAACCCTAAACCCTAAACCCTAAACCCTAAACCCTAAACCCTAAACCCTGTATGCAAGAACAAACCTCATGGCAGGAAGGATGGTCGGGGACTTTGTGGAGGAATGCTCTCGGGATTTTGCTTGGCGCGTCCGTTGTCGGTTGGCCGGCGGGGCAACAGGGGGAGTGAAGCGAATCCAGAAGCTTCGGGAATGCACGTTAACTAGCCTGCTACGATATATGGTAACACTATCTATCTATCTATATATCTATCTATCTATATATGTATATGTATATGTATACATTTTTATACATTGTACCGTGTTGATATGCTCATTTACTTCGTGCTCTTGTTGCGGCTGTTGCTGGTTTCTGATGCATCCCCCCAGCGTTCCAAGAGGTGATCTTGGTGATCATGTCGGTTCCTTTGAGAAGCGTTGGAGTCTCGAGCCCTAAACTCCTCAATTCGAGACTCTACAGCTCTACCCTAACCCCCCCCCCCCCCCCCCCCCCCCCCCCCGCAAAAAAAAAAAAAAAACCCCCCCCCCCCCCCCCCCCCCCCCCCCCCCCCAACCCCCCAAACTACACCCCGCAGGAGGAGGTGCCCGAGAGCCTGGGCGCGGCCGGAGCCCCGAAGCCGCGAGACGCCCTGGACGAGCCTGTTGGACGCCCCCCTCTTCCCCCCTCTTCCCTCCTCTTCCCCCCCCTCTTCCCCGCTGAACGCGAGATACCCGAGTTCTTTCAAAGTTGGGGTGGCTTCGAGGGTTTGGGGTGTTGGGGGGGGGTTAGTGCTTTCGTGCTTCTGCGGAAGGGTTTGTCGGGACAGGGCTTAAAAAAGCTATTTGCGGGGGAGAGGTTTCACGGGTTTTGGGGGTGGGCGGTTCAGGCTTCGGGGTCTGGAGCTCAGGTTGGATCAGACCCTTCAACCTCTTCAACCCGAATCACCAAAAACCGGCGGTTTTTGTAGCTCCAAGAGTGCGCCGAAGGCCCAGCAACGCCTCTCCACTTCACTCCGCAGCTTTAACTGCAGTGCTTCCTCACACGTCCTGAAACACCCTGGACCTCGGGATGCTTCCCCTTGGCCCCTGATACTAACAGTCCTTACTAAGGCTTCTAGTACCCCCCCCCCCCCCCATTAGGGTTAATAGGGCTTCTAGTACCCCCCTCCCCCCCCCCCCTATTAGAGTCCCTATTAAGGATATAAGGGGCAACATCCCAACCTGAACCTGCTGACCAAGGTGCTCATCCGCCGACAGCCTGCCATCACGACCTGGAATCGCGACCCGAAGCTACTTGGAACCTACACTGCAATATTTGGGTTTAGGGCTTAGGGGTGGTTTTTTTGGGGGGGAGGGTTCCCACAATAAGGAGTAGAGCGTCTTGATGTGTATGAAGAGAGGCACCCCTCTTTTTGCGGAAGTGCCAATCTGTGAGTACACTGTCATATTGTGCTGTTACAGTTTCATGAGATGGAAACCTTCAAGTCTCATGTTTTTTCCGATGTACGAAGTGATTCAGGAGCTAACTCATTGTGGAAGCCTTCCGCGGTCCAAGCTCAGTGAGCCGGCATACGGACACACCTTGCCCTGCATACCTGGACGTCTTGCACTGTCAAACAAGGCGCTTGGCTACAGAGGCTGCAGATTGCTCAAAGGTATTCCCCTCAACCCTAAACCCTCAACCCTGAACCCTAAACCATTCACTTGAAGTTGAACAATGACGGCGCCTGTGTCCAGCATGGTGAAGAGCTCCTGCAAAGGTTTTGCGGCGGCTTCCCAGACATCTCAAACATCGGAGAATCCGCCTCTGAGGCCTCTCCGATCAGTCCCGGCAAAACAAGGCCGTGAGCCCCAGAGATCAAAGGAAGTGCGATCCTTGTCTCAGTTAGGCCCTCTAGAAAGATCCCATACACAGAAGGGCCTTGGACTTCTGAGAGGGCGGCGCGCAACCTAGAGAAGCCCCAGGCGCAACTCCGGGTCTCGGGCCTTTAGGGTCACTACCGATGTGTACGGTACACATCGGTTCAGGGTCTTTAGAAGATTTAGGAATTAAGGGGTTTAGGGTATTGCGGTTCAGGGGTTCAGGATATAGGGCCGCTACTACCGCTACCACTTACTGATCTTCAAGGGTCCTCGACGTTGCTGACGTCCAACTCCATCGCCGAGAGCCAAACCTTGACCTGCACTGCGAGGCTTCGGGGGGAGGGGGGGGGCCTTGAAGATAACATGCATGGTTGATAGGGCTTCTTTGAGGTTTAGAAAGCTTTATAGGGTTTCTTCTTCTTCTGCTATACAAAACATGGCTTCCAGGAATATGCACGCTCCTGCTTCTGAGGGCGGCGCAACGGGACAACCCTAAGAAATGCATGGACAGAAAAGCCTCACTGAACCCCAAGTGGACATTGCCAGAAGACTTCACAAGGATTCTGCAAGGGTGATAAGGCTTCATAGGGTTTCTTTATTTAAGACTGTATAGGGGTTCTTTAATGGTTATAAGGCTTCATAGGGTTTCTTTATTTAAGACTGTATAGGGGTTCTTTAATGGTTATAAGGCTGTACACAGTCTCTTTGAGGTTTGTGAGGCTTTGTAGGGCTTCTTTGAGGTTTATAAGGCTCTATAGGGCTTCGTTGAGGCGTATAAGGCTTTATAGGGTTTCTTTGAGGTATATGTGGCTTGATTGGGTTTCGTCCAAGTTTATGAGGCTTTATTGGGGTTTCTTTAAGGTTCATAAGGCTTTTTGGGGTTTCTTTAAGGTTTAGAAGGCTTTATAGGGTTTCTTTAGGGTTCAGACCGCTTTCTAGGGTTTCTTTAAGGTTGATAAGGCTCACAAGGCTTTATAGGGTTTCTTCAAGGTGTGTAAGGCTTTCTAGGGTGTCTTCATTTTTTAAAGGCTTTGTAGGGCTTCTTTAAGGTTTAGAAGTCTCTGCATGGCTTCGAAGGATCTTTTGAGGCGTGTCCTCGTCTTGAAGCCCCCAAGAACAGACGAATGTGACACCGCAAGCTTCGAAAGGACCAGCAATGGCAACGTCCCAAGCGTGGGAGCCGGCGAGGGCCCAAGAGAGGATCTAAAGTTGCCTCTGTGCAACTATGCCCCGGGGGCATGAGAACGCACATGCCCACATGCGCATAGCTCACAAGGAGAGCAAGGTGTGCAATCAGAATTGGGGGGATTTGGGGGGGGGGGGGAAGCTTCGCTGAAGGAGGCTCCGTCTCACCTCGTGCTTCTTGAGGATCTGCTTGAACTCCTCAAAGTCGAGCTTTCCATCTCCGGAGGTGTCCTAGGGGAAAGGGCCCATCTTGAACCCAAAGAGCGCTCCCCAAGATGCTCCCGAGAGGGAGGGAGAGGGAGAAAGACAGAGAGGGAGCGAGTCTTCGAAGCCTTTGCTGGGCTATGGCTTATGGAGCCTTGTGGACTCTTCTACGGCGTCATGCAACCATTCGGAAAGAAGCTCCGGGACCATGGGCCAGATCTTGAAGCAGCGATTCTTTGCGCGTCTTCTTGATGCCCCCCCCCCCCCCTTTGCTTGTGCTAAGCGCGCTTATGGAGATTCAACGAGGTCCGAGGATCCGCTTCGTGGAAGAGCTCGGACATCTTGGCCACGTGCGCGCGCATCGTGCGCATCTTCTCGCGCACCATGACCTGAGGCTACGCAGGGTTTGGGGGTCTGGCAGAACTGAAGTGCCAGTCTCCTGCGGCATGCATTTCGAAACGACCAGGGCTGCATCCTGAAGCCGAGGCGCGGTGTCGTCCAAGTAGGCGACTTTGAAAGTTTCTTGCCTTAAGGCGGGGCAGGTGCACTGAAACCCCTCCCTCTGTCATCTGTTGGGGCAACCCTTTGCTGTTGCTTCATTTCATTTGCGAGAAAAAGCGGCATCAGCACAGCATTGATGACGCCGATCACGGCGAAGCCCATGGTGAGCTTGTGAAGCAAGCACGCAACCAGCCACCACTCGCTGACCTCGGACATGTCTCGACTAAGTTGCCGCGCACATTTGCTGAAATTTCGGGGCGGGTTGTTGGGTGACTTCCTGAATTCCAAAAAGCTGCAATTCCTCTGACCTGCCACAATTCCAGAGCGATCTCCCAAGGCTCCTTTCCGAAAAGCGACCCCCCCGGCCTCCTCCACGAGGAGTCGACAAACCGGGGGCCAGTTGGCCAGGGTCAGCTCGAACAAGGACCTCTGCAGAGCTGCCCTCCCAGGATTGGAGCCAAGTGCTGACGACCGAGATTCGATTCTGAAATGGGCAAGATATGTGCAGTTTCCTACACCAAAGACAAGGCCTTGACGCTTCAACACTAGTAACCGCCCAGTCCCCAAGCTACACTTGCTTGTGAGGTGCAGCAGGGAACGTGTAAAGGTCCCAAAGTACTCGTAGACACGCAGCTGAGCCTGGAACCAGCGGTTTCATCGGCGGCGAAGGTCTTGTATGGTTTTGAGGATTGATTCCCGCTGGGTCACATCATCCTCCCGCCCCAGCCACCAGGACTAATGATTATGCAGCTTTAAAACCCAGGACTACTCTTCACCCTCCCCAAAAACTCAATCATGTTCCGCCTCAATGAACCATGGTTCTCTCTTCTTCTTGTGGTTTCTCTTCTGTATATATATGTATCTCTACATCTCTCTCTCTCTCTCTCTCGCTCTCTCTCTCTCTGTCTCTCTCTCTCTCTCTCTCTCTGTCTCTCTCTCTCTCTCTGTATCTCTCTCTCTCTCTCTCTCTCTCTTTCGCTCTCTACCTACGCGCTTGACTCCTATGAGGGAGGGCTGAGGCACACCCCAGCTAACGATTTGCGTGGAAGTGGAACACCACGTAAGGCGCGTTTCGCGAGTCAACCTGCGCTTGTCTCAAGGGCTCAGGGAACTGTCTGGATTCGTCTCTGCAATCGCCGGAACATTCATATCAGTCCGTATACGAACCGAATAATACTCTTTCCTTGGATGGAGTTCTATCTCCAGGAAACCAGGACTTTCCATGAACTTATTGCTCTCTAATGAGCCTCTTGCTGTGTATGCCTGCTGGGAGGACCATTACTTTGTCTTTCTTATTTCAAGGCCATCTAGAAGTGATTAAACATGCTGAAACCACACGAGCTCCATCTTCATTTTTTTTGCCCAATTCGTACCTCCTCCTAACTTCCCTGTTAAGAATCTTTTCAGTTGGAGGTGCTGCAGGATGAGCTTTTTGATTTTTTTTAACTAGAATCCCAAGTCTTGGGAACCAAGCAGCGGACATGAGGGATGAACGAAGCAGAGAGAGCACTCCAAGGCCAGAAATGTGGCCAGATGTGCTGAAACGCTGAACCCGAAACCCTGAACCTGAATTATTTGGGTTTAGGGTTTAGGGTTTAGGGTTTAGGGTTTAGGGTTTAGGGTTTAGGGTTTAGGGTTTAGGGTTTAGGGTTTAGGGTTTAGGGTTTAGGGTTTAGGGTTTGGGGACCCCCCTCGCTTTGCATGTCTTTGACAGCAGTCTGATGCATGCAAATGCGGCGCAACCTTGCTGCGGACGCGAGCGATGCCGCAAGCAGAGACAAGCAATATTTCTTCACACGGTTTAGGGTTTAGGGTTTAGGGTTTAGGGTTTAGGGTTTAGGGTTTAGGGTTTAGGGTTTAGGGTTTAGGGTTTAGGGTTTAGGGTTTAGGGTTTAGGGTTTAGGGTTTAGGGTTTAGGGTTTAGGGTTTAGAGCAGAGCAACCCTCAACCCTATACCAGAAGAAGATCAGCTGGGAGGCTCCCTCCCGCATCCCATAGGGCCTTCTTAAAGCGGTTCTCTTTCCCAACCTCTCAAAAAAAGAGGCCTATTCAAAACAAAAAGCTTCTGAAAGCCCTACAAGCTCAACTGGTGAGCCTCTTGGTTTTCCGCGTCCGGATTGAAGTAGAAGCCGAACAAGATCTGTTGCACCTCGGTGGCATCGTGCAGCCTACCCTAAACCCCTAAACTCTAAACCCTAAACCCCTAAACCCCTAAACCCCTAAACCCCTAAACCCCTAAACCCCTAAACCCCTAAACCCCTAAACCCCTAAACCCCTAAACCCCCCTAAACCCTAAACCCCTAAACCCCTAAACCCCTAAACCTAAACCCTAAACCCTAACCCCCTAACCCCCTAAACCCCTAAACCCCTAAACCCCTAAACCCCTAAACCCCTAAACCCCTAAACCCCTAAACCCCTAAACCCCTAAACCCCTAAACCCCTAAACCCCTAAACCCCTAAACCCCTAAACCCCTAAAACCTCAACCCGAAACCCCTAAACCCTGAACTCCTCAGCCCGAAACCCCTAAACCCCTCAACCCTAAACCCCAAAGGCCCTGACAGGGCCCCCTGTTTCGGGGCACCTGATCCCCTAAACCGCTACACCCCCCAAACCCCTAAACCCCTAAACCCCCAAACCCCCAAACCCCCAAACCCCTAAACCCCTAAACCCCGAAAACCCCTAAACCCCCAAATTCCTAAACCCCTAAAACCCCCAAGGCCCTGACGGAACCCTGCACAGCCGAGGAGCCACCAGCGCAAAGAGGAGCTGACAGATGAAGAGAAGGGCCATGGTCCAACCCAGCCTGAGCTTTGGGGTTTGGGGGGGGTTTGGGGGGGTTTAGGGGGGTTTGGGGGGGTTTGGGTGGGTTTGGGGGGGTTTGGGGGGTTTGGGGGTTTGGGGGTTTGGGGGTTTGGGGGGTTTGGGGGGTTTGGGGGGTTTGGGGGTTTGGGGGGTTTGGGGGGTTTGGGGGTTTGGGGGGTTTGGGGGTTTGGGGTTTGGGGTTCTCAGTCTTGGTTTTCTGAGTCTGGCTTCGCTTCTTTGGGAGAGGGAAGATGTTGGGAGACATGTTGGAATCTGGGTCAGACTTCTCCAGAAGCCCACAGGTGAAGGCCCAAGCAATGTCTGAAGATCTGTAGCTAAAACAGCTTATATGATATTATATTATATTATACTATACTATATTATATAATACTAACACGGCGGCACGGCAACAAGGAACTCCAGCTTCATCACTAAACCCTGAATCCTACACCCTGATCCCACTACACTTGCAAAGCAGCACGGCGTACGGCAGTTGTGACCGCGACTATATCCCCACATGCCTATGAATGCTTCAGCTGTCCGGAATTCCCTGGCAGTGGAGCCCTTTTTGTTCTCGCATGCCTACATTGTGGCTGTGTTGGGCCTACTTTCGGGATGTTGGGATGTGCCGATCTCCTCTGCCAGGCGACACGGTGACGCTGCTCCGGATCGCTGTCGTCATCAAAAAGAGCGCGTCGAACTCTTGGATCCTGTTCCGAAACGATTCACGTGCCCGTGTCGCAGGAGGCGCTTAGACGCGCAATGAGCTATGGAACCCTAACACCTCAACCCTGAACCCTACTTTGGGACCCCAATTGTCTTCCCAATTGTCTCCCTTGGGGCCTGAGAATCATTTGGGTGAGCCGAAGACACAGAACCCATCTTTTTCACGCTCACTCGCGGCCTCACCGTGCCTTAGCACTGGCCGATCACACATTGTGAGTTCGGGAATCCCGCTGCGTGCTACTTATTTTAGCATGGCTTCCTTCCCTTCTTTCCATTTTCTCCTGTGCTCCCTCCCTCTTTCAACCTGCTCTTCCCTTTTGAAATTGCGAGATCGCTCTCTGAAAACTCTGGCTACACTGCGGCACGCTACCTCCTGGCAGCCTCAGCGCTGGCATGCGGCCCCCCACTAGATCAGGCGCCTGCGAACCAAGCGCAAAAGCCGAAGAAGGCGGAACAGGCGCGCCAGTCGGAGAATCTGGCTGTTCACCTTGAAACTTAAGGAGGCTTTCGGCTCAAAGGAGTGTGGCTGGAACACCGGAATCTCCGGCTGCTCTGCAAAATTGGGGGTGTCTCCATGCCCGTTTGTCTTCAAAAGCTCTTGGAGTGCCAGGCACTTGCGCAGTCGCCGTGCGTTTGGGGGCGTGATGGCGTGATGCGTTCTGCAAACCTCTCGGCTGCCTAACTCCCCTTGCAAGGCCTCGAGGTTTGGGGCAGAGTGTAGCGACACAAGGGAAGAATTCAGGTCTCAAATAAACTGCGTGCCAGCCGCGGGCAGGTTCGTGAAAGACCTTAGTTGGCGACTGAGCTCTTGAGGCAGTGGAGCTCTGCTCTCTCGAGTTTGCCGTCGAGGTCTCATGATACTAGGCCCCCCAAGCAGGAACTTGCTAGTGAAATAGGGGTGTCGAGATGAGCCCCGTGGCTTCCAAGCATCTGCTGCCAAAACACGATGCTGCTGAGAATAGGAATAGGAAGAGCAATCGCAGGACACGTGCATCAAATAGGAATACTAACCCCATGCCTTAGACATGCAAGGATAAAGGGACAGCTGGGTCCTTGCTTTGGAACACACGTCAAGCTAAGTCACCGTAAACCCGGCTTTCAACATCAACAAACATGTCGTGCCCTCATGATGATAAGGCTTCAAACAAGAGCGAGCAGAGCTGCTTAAGCTCCTTAAGACAAGAATTCACAAAAACACTGTGCTTTCATTATGGTATACAGCTTAAACTGGGTTGTGCTTAAAACCCTTTGAAAATTATTTATGAATAGGTACCCTTATAAGGGGAAGACCTTACGACAAGAGATTATTGAGTTCTTAAGGGAGGGGTTTTCAAGGGGATAGGTACCTAGAAAAACCTTAGGGGGAACTTAGAGAGCCTTAGGGAGTTTTAGGGAACCTTGGTTACATCCCCCCCTTTGAACCCCCCTCCCTAACCCTAAACCCTAAACCCTAAACCCTAAACCCTAAACCCTAAACCCTAAACCCCAAACCCCAAACCCTAAACCCTAAACCCTAAACCCTAAAGAGAGCGAACCTGAAAGCAGAAGTTCGCCCAGTGTCTTCTCCAGAAGCCACACGCTGATCACCATTGCGTCCAACCAGTTCCAAGCTTCCTCTGAGTCTGAAATCTTCCGAATCTTATTGGGGTTTAGGGTTTAGGGTTTAGGGTTTAGGGTTTAGGGTTTAGGGTTTAGGGTTTAGGGGTTAGGGGTTAGGTTTAGGGTCTAGGGTTCAAGGTTTAGGGTGGAACCCCCAGCCTCAGGCGATTTAAGACGGGTTCAGGGGGCGGCTTCAGGGGTTCTCCGCTTACAGGAAAAACAACTCTCAGGGGACGGGCTTCGCTTTCGACACGTGGGCTCGATGCGCAACAACCACGCGCCCACGCACTCTGACAGACATATCATCTCGAGGGGCGCCGGTTTTATGTCATGCGCCGCTGAAATTCAACCTGTACATCTCTTGGTCCGGATGTACGTGTAGACTCTTGAATTTGCTGCAAGTGCCCATAATTAGGGGCCTGCTTAATGTGGTGGGTGATTTACATTCTTGTATTGTAGATAAGGCTTAACGAAGGGGCAGTCTTGGCAGTAGTTGCCAGACCCCAAACCCCCTTTGCGGTAGACCGCTAACACCACTCGAGCCCCCTCACAAACTCTAGGGCCTGCCCTTTGGCACCCTCTTAGACTAACCGTCCTGAATAGGGAGTCTAATATGGGGTACCAGAGTCCCTTTTTTAAGGACTGTCAAGTATACAGGGGCAACATGCCAAACCTACCACCCCTAAAGCCACAAGATCCGTCCTTGAAGAAGCCGCCTCCCTCTGCGAACAGGCGCAGAGCCACCTTCGGAAGGCTTGGTGGAGGGCTCCCCGAATTCTCGGAGTGGGCTCTGCAGTGTTATTTGTCTGCCTTTTATGGCCCCTTCAAGCTTCTCGAATATTCCGACATCTAGTCCTCCTAAGCCCCAGAAGGGAAGATATAGAATGCGCCCCAAGAGGGCCGAGAAGGATGGGAGGGGTCGCAGCCGAGCTGAGCAAAAGAAGTGGGGCAACTTCAAGGGGGCAATTTCAGGTCACCAGTGTTTCCGCGTGCGTCCTGGGCGGCATTCCCTACTTCCAGAAGTCCTCCTTAAGGAAGCCCCTGGCATCACCTGGCGAATTCTGGCATGCCTTACTGTTTGTTTATGACTCTCCCCCCCAAAAGTTTGACAGAAACAAACCCTTAATTATCAGGGTAATAAAGGGATGCTTTTTCTTGGGGGGTCTTAAGCAAAGAGTAGCTTTTGGCTTCAACTTGACAGGCACTTGGTCCGTGCTTGGTGCTCAGAGGAGGAGCCTGGTGTGAGCAGCCAAATGTCAGCGTGCCCCCCCTGAGAAAAAAAGTCTTACTGCGGCATCCGGTCGTCGATACGCAGCCCTCCAAGATGTGTTTTTTAAACAAACTTTAGCCCCCCTATAATTCAATTTATGAGCAGAATCCCTAAACCCTAAATGCTTAGAATTAGAAAGAACCCGCCCCCCCTCCCCCCCCCTCCCCTCCCCTCGCCCGGACCCCACGGCCGGAGAGCGCAAGACATTGCAAGCCGAGAGAGCACCTCGACAGTGAAAATGATCCCGAAGGCAAGTTCCTTCCAGCAGAGGGATGCTGAGTGTTCAGGGTTGGTTTAGGGTTTAGGGTTTAGGGTTTAGGGTTTAGGGTTTAGGGTTTAGGGTTTAGGGTTTAGGGTTTAGGGTTTAGGGTTTAGGGTTTAGGGTTTAGGGTTTAGGGTTTAGGGTTTAGGGTTTAGGGTTTAGGGTTCAGGGTTTAGGGTGCGGAGCTGCAACTGGTATTGTAGAAAAGAGTTAGTGTTGGGGGTTGGAAGGGTCAATGAACCCGGAAATCTTGTTTGGCTCAAGATGGCCCAGAGCCGTCCGCTTTTCGTTGAAAAGGTTGTGTCCGTGTGTTGGGTGTTGGGTCTTGTGGGAGGTAGTAGTCCCGACCCTTCTCCCTTTGCCTTTCCCTCTGGGGTGGGATTCTTCTCTTACTGGTTCGATCTGGGAAATCCATATAGGCAACTGTTAAGGGTTGGTTCTTTCCCTTTTCCCCTTCGGTTGCCCCCGTAGGTTATGAGCCCAAATTAGGTTCCCTGCGGTTGAGTGTTGTCTTAAGATCTTTGGGATCAAGAAGCAATGCCTTCTCCGAAGCGATGGCTCCAACCTGCCTCGGATGGTGGACAGAATGGTGGAGCTGGAAATGGTGCAGCTGAGTCTCTGGGTGAAAGATCGGTGCTGGAAGAGGTGATTCCCGGCGCTGAAGAACATCTGGAAGAAGCCTTGGTTGCGGAAAGCCCCAATGTGGGTATGAATCCCAATGTGGATATGGTTAGCAATGCTGAAGCTGAAGGACGTGCTGTCTCTGTATCGCCAAAGCCTGGTGAAAAAAGGAACTGGGACGCGACTGGTGGTATAGATCGTGAAATGGAGGTGACTGTTTTACGAGTGTTGCAAAAACACGGGTATCAGCCGTCGACTTCGACTTCGGGTCGAATGGTAGACCAAGGGTCTCAGACCGATCTGATTGGAGAAGTGCCGCAAGCGGCCAGGAGGCCTCTGAACAAGATCAAAAGGGATCCATCTTCGAGTTCCCAAGGTGGTGGAAGCGGTCACGAACAGAAGGGTGCGGACAGCTTTGAAGCTGCACCTGCTGCTGAATACGCCATGGGGGAGGAGGAGATCTTACAGATGGAGGCTGAAAGGTTGCGACAGTTGTCAGAAGAAGAGGATGAGATGCGTCAGGTCTCTGGAAGGGATGGTTTTCGGAAGGATGAGCATCTGATCAAAGCGTGCGATGGGACAACGTGGGAATGGCACCTCCATGAAGATGGGAGACAATATTACTACTGCCTGGATACGCAGGAAAGCAAGTGGACATTGCCGGTTGTAGGTGAAAAGATGAAGAGTGACGAGGTGGTTGGGTCTCCTTCGGGCAATGAGCTGGAAATGGAGGCGGCACTGGGTTCTTCATCCTCTACTCCGAAGACTGAGTCTACGAGGGCATTCCAGGGTAGTGTAAATAGTTTAGGTGAAAAAGATTTTTCCTCTACTATCAGGGATAGCGGTCCGAGGGCTGATGGTGACGCCCCGACCTCGGGTTCTCCTGATGAGGAGGGGATTCCTGGAAACCGAGCCGACATCGCTGGAGCTCAACACCTGGATCGGGAAGAAACGGAAGCGCTTTCTGAGGGTGTGGCAGCGGTGGAATCGGTAGGTCCAGAAGAAAAAATTCCCAATGTGGAGATCGGAACTGTGTCGGCTGCAGAAGAGCGAGTGGTGGATGTGGTACCTGTCGTTCAGGAAGGTGGTCCTGGAGATTCGGAAGACGGAGGGAAAAAGTTGTGTGTTGCGACTGAGGAGGTCTCTTCGTTTGGTGCCAAGATTCCTGCCATTCAAGGGGAAAAAGAAGCTTCTGGAATAGCTGGAGACACGGAAGATCTGAAAGATGAGGCCTGGAGCGCCAATGATGCGCGGGTCGATGCGCCAGATAGTACCTGGAGTGCGAAGGAGGCACGGGTTGAGGTGCATATGGTGTTACGTTCCACGGGCGACTGCAACAATGGGGCGCAGGTCTCCGCAGCAGCTGATGATGGAGGTTCACAGGTGGACGCACTGGTGCAACCTGAAGTTAGCCGCGAGGAACGGAATAGCAAGGGCTACACCGGAGCCGATGAGGCAGCTGTGGTCAACGATGGTGGCAATTCTCCTTTGGAAACCATGGAACCAAAGGAGCCTGCGGTGGAAGAAAGTGTGCCTGCCGTGGATGATCAACTCAATCGCCCTGCAGTGGAAGAAAATTTGCCTGCTGCAGAAGGTGTGACAAAGGACTCCAATGATGGGTCCACTCCCATGAAGGGAGAAGTGTTGCCGTCTGGAAGTTCGCCGGAAGTCGACACCGAGCGAACTGCAGCAGATGAGGCAAAGCCTTTGGCGGAGAAAAAGGGAGGTCCTGAAATCCAGGAGCACAAAAAAAATGAGCCTGTGGGACTCGTGGAGCAGGACGAGCAGTGTGACCCAAAGGTGAAGACAAAGGATGCGCCAGGAGCCGATGATACAGAGGTGGTTTCTGAAGAGCATGCGAAGAAAGTGCCCCGAGCGGGAGCCTTGGAATCACCTGGGAACCATTGCTATCAAGAGGGAGATGAGATCATGGGTCTAGTGCGCTGCATCAATGGGTATGGAGCTTTTTTGGACCTTGGTGATTTGAATGTATTGATTCCTGCAGAAGGGAACAATACATGTCAGTTCAGATTTGGTGATACTGTCAATGGAACAGTGAAACGAGTGGAAGATGATGGTACCATAATCTTGGACACCTTTCTGGTTTTGGAAGAGGACGTGGAGGACTCTTCTTCGACGCTGCGGAAATGGAAACCCAGCGGCTGGAGTACGTGGTGGACGGATTCATGGTATGCTGGTCAATGGTACCAAGATTCCAACGGTCAATGGGACTGGAAACAGGAAGAAGAGCAATCCGAGGAAGGGCTTGTGGTACAGGAGTTATCCTCAGAAGAACGAGAGGAAAGGCAACTTTATGGAGAAAAGATCTACAAAGCTCTTCTGGAGAATGGAAACGAAGATGAGGCCTATGTTGGCAAAATCACTGGGATGCTGTTGGGTCGCCCGATGGAAGATTTACAGGAGTGTGTTGCAGATCATGCATTCCTCAATGCGGAAGCTCGGCGCGCGTATGGCATCTTGCAAAATGATGGTTGGAAGCCTGATGGTACAGAAAGCACAGGCTTGGGAAAGTTAACCACTTTTTCCCGAAAACAGTACCACAACGCGCTTTTCGAACTGGCATGCAGAAAAAGGAGATTTACTCGACCAGTTGTGGGTGAAGCGGTGGCAACGGTGCTGAATCAAGGGGAAGATGAGTTTTGGAACGCGCTTTGGTTGGACACCAAGCTATTTTTGCAGGAGCTTGATGGTGCAGTGCAATCCATGAGCAAAAGGGAGAACAAGCCAATGGAAGCCTACATGGACCCTGACCAGTACAAAAAGGCTCACATGACTCCACAGACTGTGTCACCTGGATACAGCAAACTGTGCAAGTTCTTCAATAAGGGAAGGTGTCGCAATGGCGATGGGTGTCCCTATGAGCATCGTCGTTATGGTGAAGGTTGGCCAGAAGGGGGGTCAACTGATCCAAAGAACAGCCAAGAAGCTGATGATGAGGATGGGAACATCGGTGACCCTCCCACAGAGGAAGGTACAGTGGATGAGGCACAGCAGGAGCGGGAGGATTTAGCCTTCCGGGCCAAGTACAATTTTGGCAAAGGTGCATCAAAGGGTGAACCTACGTCGGGTGAGCCAAAAGGTCGTCTGTGTCTGTATTACAATCAAGGTGGTTGTAAATATGGGACTACATGCAGGTATCGTCACAACGATGACATAGCATTGGAAGGGACTTGGGAGCCCGGCAAATCTTGGGACAATGCTTCCAGGAAGGCACTAAGGGACGCAGGGTTCCACCATTGCTGTTTCGATTATTACCTCAGAGGACGTTGCCGGAAAGGGTCAAATTTCTGCAAGTACTCCCACGACGAGATGTCAGATGAGCGGCTGACGCTCCTGAAACACTTGGTACAGGTGGCCAATCAGGTCCGGTTTGAAAAAGAGAGAGGATGGGAAATTTCGGATAGAAGCACTTTTCAGCCACCTGCGAGTGGGGGAGCTGAATCTTCCTCATCCTCGGCACCAAAAGCGCTGCAAATGACCAATGTGTCACAAAAAGAAGGTGAAAAAGGTATTCTGGATGAAGCAGAAGCTGATGAACAAAAGAATTCGGTGGCTGAATCCACTGGTATTCGGCTTCAAAATCCGGAGGAGCCAATTGAAAATTGGATGGCTCGCAACGAACACCTGTGGGTGTATACCCCTCATGTAAGTGAGGTGATGATTACGCTTGGTGTGACCAATGTGTCGGACTTGCAGGAGTTCATCTTTGTGGAAGATTTGGTTGACAAAGGGATCAACAAAGTGACTGCATGCAAAATTCTGCAATTGGTTGGTGGTGTCCGATATCGTCCAGGAGGACCGGAAAAAGCAGTTCCTTCCGATGCATCTGTACGGGTACAACAATCTTCTGGGAGCAAAGGAACTGGAAGAGCGGCGGTGCGAACCCTCACTCAGGTGCGTGAAGCTGAAGACTCCGGTGCAAAAACCATGCCGAGAGGCTCCTATCGGGAGCTTTTTGATAAGGTCAGGTACCGTGATGCTTGGACGCTTGCGCAGAGGTCTCCGCTGTGCGTACAGAAGCTGCAGTTGGTGGGAGTTGGAATGCCGCCGGTGAATCCGCCAACAAAAAAATATCGGTCAAGATCAAACCCTGTGAAAAGGGGAAGGCCCTTGCTGGACAAAAAACAGGTGCGACAGGTGCCACGCTCTCGATCACAACGACGGGTGCAGCCGGCGGAAGTGGTGGAAAAGCCGAAGCCACTGGAACTGAAGCCTCGTGGTGGGTTGTCGTATCGGTTCAGCAGAGCGTGGGCAGATGTGGTGGATGATGATGAACAGGCGGAGGCCTTGGTCTCGTATGCCGCTTCCTCAAGCGATTCAAGCGAGGAGGAGACCAATGCCGCGCAACGCCTGAAGGAAATCTTTCTTGCAAGAAAGGGATTCACAGAGAACTGCGAGTCGTGGCAATGTTCCGCAGAGTGGTTCTTCAGGCTCCAATGACGGGCCGAAAAAATCGGTTCACCTTGGCGAAGGGCGCGACAAAGCGTCGCGGGGGGAGACCCGCCAAGAAGTGACTTCACAAGTTTTTTCGCTACCACAACCTTCTCGTCGAGCTGAACGGTCTCAAAAAAGAGCAAGGGATGGCTCAGTTATGGTTGGTTCGCTGGCGGTGGGCTCCACGGATGAGGTTTTACCTGGGCAAGGTGTTGCTGGACAGGTGAATGTCTCTGAAAGCGCTCAAGTTCTTCCTGGGCAAGAAGTGGCTGGACAGGAGACGGTGCCGGAAGGAGCAGTACAAATTTCTGGCGAGGAGACTGACCAAAAAGAAGGAGAAGGTAGGAGCAATGAACTCCGTGGTGATGGTGCGAAGATATTGAATGTTTGTCCGGTGAAGAATGACCTTCAGCAATTGCTGGTTAAAGGCCTTCTGACTCGGATTTATTGGAAGGTTGCTGTTGGCAAGTTGCCTGTGGGGCAAAGAGACTGCCAAAAGGGGTCCAATAAGATGGATCGAAATTTGGTTATTAGCATGTCATCCGAGGGTGCAAGCGAACAGGATGAGAACCTGGCACTGGAGGACGATGCTGATCAGTCAATGGGTGACGGTGCGATGGTGGTTATGGTGTATGATCCAAGAACGCTGATTCAGTCGCCAACAACTGATTGGGTTATGCGTCGCGGTCTGACCGATCGTTCCGTCTGGCCAGCAATGGCGTACATGGCACAGAGGATATGTGCTGAAATGGTTCAAGTGGATGAAATGAATGCCCAGCTAGGGACTGGAGCACTCCTTTTTCAAAGGAGAGATCAAGGACATTATTGTGACCTGCATCATTCGTTCCACGACAACCCGTGCTTGCCGGCGGTGGGAAATTATCCTCTTTCGGTGATGGGTGCATTGTTGTCTCCTGGTCTGGAAGGGGAATTCAAAAATACTGACAAGTTTGGAACTGCTATGGAGGCAATTGCCTATGATTGGAGTCGCAGTCCAGGCATGGAAGTTCACATTGAACTTATGGCGAGGGTAGCCAAATTGGTTCACCCATTCCTGAATCTTGGAGCCCAGGGGTCGGTGATGGTTTCGGAATTTCTCTGGCAGCGCGGGAGGGCCCGGTTGATGGAGTTCCTTCAAGCGGCGACTTGTGCGGACCAATTGGAGGCTCTCTGGAAAAGGATGGACGACGATGCAGATGAAGAGGTGGATCCTTCGACAGCGGTGCTGGAAGTTCTTGGACCAGAGGATGCGGTACTTGATCAAGGGAACAATGAATCCCTTATTCCCATTGAAGATGCTGGAGGTGAGACAAGTGGTGACACTGGAGGGGATGGCAAAGCGCCAGAAGTCTCTCCGGAAGAGGAGACATCCAGTGGGTCATCAAGACTGGCGGACACAAGGATTTTCTTGTGGTCAGTGTACTCCCGCGTGGCTTCTAATTTCTCTATGCAGGACCGCACTACTGGTAAGATCTTTGACAGCACAAAAGGGTATCCTGGTGAAGGACCAAGCAATGATGACAATCCTTCCTCTAAGAGGAACTTACCCTGGATCTCGGAAGACTACCTCGACGAAGTGGTGTCAAAAAAGATGGAAAGGTCTTCAGATATGGATGGGTTTGTTCCGGGAAGTGAGGGACCATTGGAAAAGGTAGAGGTGGAGAATGTTACTGCCTCTAAAATTCTTATGGCTCTTTGGAAGAAGGGATATAGAGCTGGGTATAGGAGGTTGTGTCGTTGGAGCGCATCTGGATGCAAGGTTGGAGCAATGAAACGTCCAATCAAAAGGGTGCAGAAGATTGGCACTAGAAAGGCCTTCACGAAGATGTTCAATGTTTTTGGATCGTCTCAGCATGGCTCAGGAGTTGGCGGAAAACCAATCATGAAGGTGGTAGGACCAAGGCCAGGTTTTCCAGCTGTACTCCAAGCACCAAATACTGATAGCACGTCGGGTGAAGGGAGCAGTCCCCAGGTACATGGCAATGTTCATGTAGAGCACAATCGCCCTATGGACCGGTACGAGGCAGAGCGCTTGGAGAAGAGGAAGAAGGGCTTCTGCTATTGGTTCGGCAAGGGGAAAGATCGCTGCAAATTTGGTGAAGACTGCAAATTCATCCATTCAGAAGATGATGTGGTGCTACATTCGTATTGGTGCAAATACTATGTGGCAGGGAGAGACTGTTTCGCTGGAAAGGATTGTGAGTTCTCGCATGATGCAACTGGTGTGAGGTGCATCCAGTTTGCTCGGTCTGGGAAGTGTCGTTTTGGTGACAGGTGTGTCTTCGAGCATGGTGATCCGCTGGAGGAACAGAGGCCAAGGTCTCCAAGGACGCCCCCAAGGGATGGTCCAAGGAGAAGTTCTGGCGCAAATGGTGGTGAAAAGGAGATCTCTCCTGAACAGTTCGATGATGGTGAGGAGGATTTTATGGTTTATGACGAAGATACCAAGATGACGGAACTGTTAATGGAGGCGATTTCATTTCTGTCCGATGGCAAGCCAGATTTGGCTCGAGCAGAGGCGGACCCATTGTTCAAACTCCTGAAGTTCAATGGAGATACTGACCAAATGGATCAAGAATGGGTTTCGTGGACCACTGGTATGTTGACCGTGCTGGAACTTCTCGAAGTAGTGAAGTCGTATGAGGTTTCGCTCGCGGAGGTGGAAGAATGGGTCAATGACCTGAGGATATGGTATGAGCGAGCCAATTTGGGAGAAGAAAAGGATTCCAAAAGAGGCAAAAAGAGGTCCCTAGAAAGGGAGTCCAGCAAGGATATTCCTGCCGAAAAAGAAGTGGTTGAGACTTCGGAGACGGAGGTTGCCGTTGAAGAAGAGAAGAAAAAGGAAAAAAAGAAGAGGAAAGCTGCAGCTATCGAAGATCCTTACACTCTCATGGTTCCAAAGCCGAAGAAGATGCCGACGATCATTGAGAAGGGTGGATCATCATCCAATGTGGTGGTTTCTGCAGTGGAAAAAGCCTCGAAAACGCGCACAAAGTCAAATGTCGGTGGAAAGACAAAGAAGAAGGAGAAAAGTCAGAGTCCCAAAAAGGAAGAGGTGGTAATGGTGCAAGATCCTGAGGAAAAGGATCGTCCATCTGATGCGGATGCACCAGTGTCTACCACTGTGAATGCAGAGCTGGGTCAATCTTGCCAAGCGATTGAGGACGCAAAGAGAGAAGGATTGGTATCCTCAATTCAAAGGTGCGTACAGGATCCTGTGCTTACAGTTTCGGACCTGGAGTATATTCTGCTGCAACTTCACCTCAAGATTGCCAACAATCGGAAAAAGAAGTGATTGGATGGTATGGATGAAGGGATGGTTTTTCTCTTTCTGGAGACAGGTGCGCTGGAACAGCCAATGTGCTGACAATGTGGTGGTTACTATTAAGGGTATGGAAATCCCTGATAGTAGAAGTCAGTAGCTTTTCGCGTAGCGAAGACCACGGTTTGTGGTGAAGAAGGCCAAGGAGTCTTCAGTGATGAGAGGATCATGGTGAAAAGAGATTCTCTGTGGTTAGTGGGTTTAGCCAATGTGCTATAATTTCGTCCTGGATGACGTAAAACCATATTGTGCATTTCAAGCAGCTGGCTGCTGCCTTAATGGCAGTTTTTGGCCAAAATATCTGCACCTCCAAGGTGTCCTAGGAAATCCTAGGACAGGGGGAGTGCGGAGCTGCAACTGGTATTGTAGAAAAGAGTTAGTGTTGGGGGTTGGAAGGGTCAATGAACCCGGAAATCTTGTTTGGCTCAAGATGGCCCAGAGCCGTCCGCTTTTCGTTGAAAAGGTTGTGTCCGTGTGTTGGGTGTTGGGTCTTGTGGGAGGTAGTAGTCCCGACCCTTCTCCCTTTGCCTTTCCCTCTGGGGTGGGATTCTTCTCTTACTGGTTCGATCTGGGAAATCCATATAGGCAACTGTTAAGGGTTGGTTTCTTTCCCTTTTCCCCTTCGGTTGCCCCCGTATAGGGTTTAGGGTTTAGGGTTTCGGGTTTCGGGTTTCGGGTTTCGGGTTTCGGGTTTCGGGTTTCGGGTTTCGGGTTTAGGGCCTAGGGTCGTTCAGGGTTTAGGGTTGTTAAGGGTTTAGGGTTGTTGGGGTTTAGGGTTGCGTGGCTTTGTGGGACAACTTGTGCTTTGCAGAAACAGCAGTGATCATCGTAGTCACAGTCATGAATGGCAGTGTACTCCGAACAAATCGAACTTCATATTGCTAGGACCTAACCCTAAACCCTAAACCCTAAACCCTAAACCCTAAACCCTAAACCCTAAACCCTAAACCCTAAACCCTAAACCCTAAAAAGGGCGGGGTGGTGGGGGGGACTGAGAGAACTTCGGTCTCAGCTGCGAGGGCCGTGAAGACGTCCATTGCTTGGAGCATCGTGGCTCGCCCGTCCATGTTGAGACCCAGATCCTCTTATAAGGGGGGTTTAGGGTTTAGGGTTTAGGGTTTAGGGTTTGGGGTTTGGGGTTTGGGGTTTGGGGTTTAGAGGTTGAGAGATTTAGGGGTTTAGGGTTTCGGGTTGAGAGATTTAGGGGTCTAGGGTTTGGGGTTTGGGTTGAGATGGGTGTAGCCTTTAGGGGGGCTTCTGCTTGAAGAAAACTTGGGCCTTCGTTTGAGGTCTAGAGGTCATGGGCCGACAAGGCCTAAATTTTTGGGTACCTTTGGGGGGCCTTTTGGGACCTTTGGGGATGATAGGAGACCTGGAAGATCTTTGGAGAATTTTGGGGAAAATTTTGGGGAAGATTTTGGGGGAAAAATTGGGGAAGATTTTGCTGACCTTTGAGGTTGCTAGGGGTAGGCCCTGCTTTGCGTCGCGCACACGCGCACGCGCATAAGAAACGCAAGAAGAACAGGAACCACCCAAGAGTACCAACGAGACTACGAAACTATGTCACGTCTCGAGCAGCTCTCCTCGGCCAGCTCCAGGCCACGGTACTGTGCCTGGGGTATCTTGTTGGGTTTAGGGTTTAGGGTTTAGGGTTTAGGGTTTAGGGTTTAGGGTTTAGGGTTTAGGGTTTAGGGTTTAGGGTTTAGGGTTTAGGGTTTAGGGTTTAGGGTTTAGGGTTAGGGTTTAGGGTTTAGGGTTTAGGGTTTAGGGTTTGATTGTTGTCGCTTCCCTCTGTCTGTCGGACCTCACAGGCAAAGCGCCCACCCCCCCCCCCCCCTGAGAGGGCTTCTGACAGCCCGAATGCAAGAACCGTCTCTTTACTTCAACGCACCTCCACGGCAAAGACCAAGGCGTTACCTGAGAATCAAGCTGCCAAAAGCCACAAAGAGAGCAGATTGAGGGCTTCGATGCCTTGAGATTTTTTATTTTTCTTTGGGGGGGGGGGGGAGGTTTGAATCGAGGGGAGCCCCTGAAAGCCAGCAGATCCGGGCATCCCTCCAACTCTCCAGGCTTTTTTTGAGGGGCCCCCCTTCCTTGGGGGCTTAGGGTTTAGGGGTAGCCTCTTGGGGGCCCAAAGGGCTTTCTCAGGGGGTGTGCTCAGCAGAGCGGCAGAGGATCAGCATGCTCATCATGCAGTCCACCCATGGCATCCTCCCGGGAGCGAACATCTCACCCCTCTGAGCGCCCTCGCCTCTCGAGGGTTTAGGGTTTAGGGTTTAGGGTTTAGGGTTTAGGGTTTAGGGTTTAGGGTTTAGGGTTTAGGGTTTAGGGGTTAGGGTTTAGGGTTTAGGGTTTAGGGTACCACTGGGGGACAAACTGACCAGCACAAGACTCACTCAAAAAGGGCGCGCTGCAACCTGAGACCTTGGGCATGCAACCTGAAAAACCTCCGTTTTGAGGGGTTTTTGAGGGGGTGATCGGGCGGATCGCCAGCAGGTCGCTCTCGCAGTCACTACTACTACTTGCTTAAGAACCCCCAAAAAGAATACCCTTAATCAGGAAGAATCTTTTTTCGGGTTTCTTCAGCCAGTAGTAGACTATGAGCTCACAGAGCAGCACACTTGGACACCGAGGCGGGTCTTGATCCAGCGCCGGAGGCAGGAGCGCAACTGGCCGTCCCACCTCTCAGGAGGATCATGGCTTGCTAAACCCGAGGCCCGAGAAGCCCCAAAAGATTTTATCAACCTCGGGACACCAAAACCCCCTAGAACGCCTAAACCTCTAAACCTTGGGATGTTCTCCCTTATACTAAGAGTCCTGAAACCCTAAACCCCAGAGTTCCAGCCCGCCTCAGAGTCGACGTGGACCGTTGGAGCACGTGGCGCTTGCTGAGCCCCCGCTTCTTCCCCACGTTCCAGGGCTTGGAGATGGAGGCGTTCTGGGTGAACTCCTCGTAGGCCAGTCCCCCCCCCCCACTGCCCCACCCGAAGTAAGGGTTGAGGGTTTAGGGTTTAGGGTTTAGGGTTTAGGGTTTAGGGTTTAGGGTTTAGGGTTTAGGGTTTAGGGTTTAGGGTTTAGGGTTTAGGGTTTAGGGTCCACTCCCCACCCGAAGTAAGGGTTGAGGGTTTAGGGTCTAATTGAAGTTATTCAGAGTTCAGGTCCGGGGAAAGTTTCGAGGAGTTTCGCGGACAGTTTCGAGGAAAGTCTCGTTTTGGGGCTTGTGAATAATTCGCAAGAAGGAGGGCTTTGCAGGGTACCAACATTCCCCCTGAATTCCTTCCGGCGAAAGGCGAAATCATCAGCTCTCACTCCTTCCGTGGCTTCACTGTCCATAAGCCCTAAACCCCTAGCCCCAGAAAAGAAGAAGGAGTACACACTGTACATACATACATACATACATACATGCATACATACATACATACATACATACATACATACATACATACTAGCCGCACACACGCAATTTTTTGGCCCCAGCCCCTTAAGTCCGACCGGGCCACGATCCCTTCGTCGGAGCACGACCTCTGGCGCTGGCGCTCGGCGTGCTCGATCTGCTGCTCGCCCAGTGAGTCGCTCAGGTCACCCGGGGGCACGCCCTCCTTTTGAGATGTGCGGGGGGGGGGGGGAGGGATTGCGTGGACTCAACTCAGGGCTTCTTGGGACTTACCCCCCCTTCAGCCTCCCCCCCCCCCTTCAACCCCCCCCCCACCCCCCTCAAACCCACAAAAAAGGAAGGGATCCCCTCAGAGGCAGAGGCCAAGTGTCCGCGGCTTGCGCATCGATGCTTCGAGCCTTGCTCTGGAGAGCTCGGATCTCAGCCCGGAGCTGCTGGACCTCCATGACGTGGAGGTCGTACACCTGACCCAACCTCAGAGGAAAGGCCTGCTCTTTTGTTGTCTTACCCAAAAAAAGAAGCACCCCAAATAGACGCTGCACTTCGATGACTCAAGTCCCCGGTAGGGTTTTTTTTCTGACAAAGAGAACATGTTAGGAGATGACGAGATACCCGCCTCCTGGGGACGACCGCCCCAGGGCTTTACTTGGTAGCAAACCCCAGACAAACAACTCAATACTTCACTTGCATGCCTCGTTACTACTGATCAAGGGCAAGTGCAGCCTCAACTGTCCGCAACTAGGAGCTTCACCCCTTTCCGGGGGTTGGGTGGGAGGTTTCTCCCAGCGTACCGGGATGAAGCCCAGATCAAAAAGCGCCTCACCGATTGTCTCGTTTCCTAAAAAACATGTCTCTGTTCTGGGTCGGGGCTTTATTTCGAGGCCCGCTAAAGGATGAACTTGTCCATGGCTCATCCCTGCTCTTGCTGGATGGTCATTTCTGCGCGGGTCCGGCTGTGTAAGGCAAAGAACCAAGCAAAACTCATACGGCCATATGGCTTTTCTCAAAAAATCGAACCAGAGTTGGAGCAGCGGACCAACGGAGTTGCTTCAACAACCAACTACTTGGGCCTCACACAGAACACAAGGCAGAAAACAACACATTCATTTATGGCTCACCCTGCCCCACGGGTTGCGACCGTGGATAAACCCAAAACAAGACGCAGGTCAGCCGACCAACGGAGTTGCTTAAACAAGTGTTGCCGTACCCGTTGCAGACTTGGGCGGGCGGATTCACCAGCTTCGTAATACTCAGAGATGGAAGCTGGACTCCTGGACAAAACAGTTGCGGACGTTTAACATGCAAGTACGCGTGGCCGAACCTTTTCCAAGAATGTCTACACAGGCTCACGGGCCCGGCTTGGAGCAACAAAGCTCCACAGCGTTGCAAGAGTTGCGCACGGAAGGCAAATCTCTATCTACGACCAGGGCAGCAGCTGATCGGAAAACGGTACCGAAGATGTTGGGCGCTTGGGCTAGGACGAGGGTTGGGTGAGGCAGCGCACCCTTTTATCGGTTAAATTTGGAGGTTCGGTGGGGAGGTTCGGTAGGGCGCTCCTCTGGATAGGAGGGACCGGGCAGATACGTGAAAATTGAATCTACGAAATGTCTCAACACCTCCAAAGCAAAAGCCACGTAGGTTGCCGAGCAATGTCCATCAAATGGGTACGGCCGCCAAAGACCTAAGACATACCCCGAAACTTTCAAGCGCCGTGGCAACAAATAGTAAGATCTTGCACAGTTGAAACGCATCGGGACAATGCGAGGGGCAGACCTAGGGAGGAAGGCCTGACACGGTTTCCCGAAATATTCAGAGCGCATAGTTTACAAGGCAATATCTATGAACCAACCCCCACTTGAGAAAAAAAACGCTTCGGCGCTGTCCTCAATTTACATCTGCCACCTCCGGCCCTAAACTCACCTGCTTGCATGGACAAGGGTTCGTTCGTGCACTTGCACTTGCACTTGCACTTGCACTTGCACTTGCACTTGCACTTGCACTTGCACTTGCACTTGCACTTGCACTTGCACTTGCAAACACACGCACACACGTATGAGGCTGAGGCAACGTTAACATGGACGGCGCATCTGCAATTGCACCGTAGCAGTCAGCAACGACACGGGGCACATTATTTAGCTGCTCGAGTCAGGTACCCACGCAACCCAACTGCGAACATGATGTGGAGCCAGCACGTGCTCCTGCAAATAATGAACATGAATCGTACGATCGTGTTGGCTCGTTTGTTCTGCAAACTGCTTGGGCTCCGTTTCTACCTTGCAAATGCGTTGCACTTGTCTGTTTAGTTTCTGCGCGTCACGTACAGGCTTTTGATCTTCAAAGCATGTCAGAATCTCACAAAGGCTTGGCTGGCATATTCCAGCAAGCAAGTTTGACTTGAGGGGCGCATAGACTATCGAGATTCCTCAGCTTCCCGCTGACGTTTCCCAGGCACACCCCTGTCTAACGAAACACACACTTTCTGCACAATGGGGGGGGCGATCATCGGAGTGTCAGGAGAAAATGGAACAGAAAGAAAAAATTCTTCCAAAAATGTTCCTGAAACGGCTCCAGGGTGAAGCTAGTATCCGCAACCAAGCCTATACAAATATTAATATTATATATATATATATGTATGTATATATATATATAGTGTCTATCTACGTCCCCCGAAGCTCACGTACGCTGCAGGCCCAAGGCTTCGGATTTTCTGGTCGGTTGCTCTCCGGCGTTGTTTGTTGCCCCCTCAAGCTGCGGTCGCTTTCCGCATCACGGCTTGGACTCGGACCGGCGGCGCGGCAGGCACGTGCAAGCGCTTTACAATAGACAAGACTCTGAGCGCTGAAGGGAGTCTCAAGTGCAGCCTTGAAGCAACTTCTCGAGAGGTTCCTCCTCTGGATCGCGCACGTTTTGCCCTCCGAACACCGGCATCAACGACGCCATGGCAGGTGCCGCGGCTTAGCACTTGTTGTGATGCGGCACGCCAGGGTCACCCCGGGTTTGTGGTTTTCAGGGGTGTCGCGAATTGACCCGTAAGCTTACTAGAAAAGTATGGCCCGCTTGCCCATCATCCTCAAACGGAGTATCGTGCGTTGCCACTTCGAGCTGCGGCAATGATGGCACATGCAAACGCAGTCCCCGCAAGCATGTCATCTGATCGTAGGAAGTCTCACCCTCCCTGGGCTTAAAAAGGTTTTGGGCTTATCGACTTCCCGGATGAGCGCAGAATCCGTACAACGCCCTTTTTTTCTGCTTTTCGCTAGATCTTGTTGCGTGGGTCAGGGATGCCACATCGCCAGTAGATCTGCCTCACCACCTGTGCCATCCGGCATCTAAGACTTCGGCGTCAGGATTTCAGGCATTCGACCAGGTGCAACATTTCTCGGGCCAGCTTGGTTCAGGAGCTCTCAACTCAGGCATTCTCGCAGCAACCGCAGGAATCAGGACTCTACCCCCCAACGACACAAATCCCTTCGAACCCCGCAGTGCACTCCCACAACACTGAAGGCATCATGAAAAAACCCGTAGATCTCCCAAATCCCGGCGACTCCTCGTCGTAGACCTCTTTCGCTTTGGGGGCTGCGGACGGAAACCTCAAGTTTCGCGCCGCTGGCTTCTTGGCTTGGAGCTGGCTTGGGCTTCTTGGCTTGGAACGCTTTGCGGAGAATCAAGGATGAGCCGTCTCAAGTAATCGAGGATGGCCCTCTTGAAACCCTCTGAAAAAATATTCCCTAGAAGATGATCCGCTTAGACCCAATAAGGGAAAATATAGAATGTCCCAAATAACGGCTCGTTGGCCTGAGCACAGGCCCACGGGAGCACCCCAGTCTCAACATCGGGCTGATCTCAGCACAAGCCAGCGCTCTGTTACTCTATACTCGTCCAGACGTATCGAAAACTTCCTACTACTTGAATAAGCCCTAAACCTTAAGCCCTAAACCCTAAAACCCTAAACCCTAAAACCCTAAAACCCTAAATCCTAAATTCCTAAACGCTGCAACCGGCTTGCAGCCAGAAAGCTTATGACCTTCTTCATGCTCCAAGACCACCGGGTCCTGATGCTCCGGGACCGTGGGGCGATGCAAAGGGTGTAGGGCTTCGGGAAAGTCGCCTCGGCCTCGGGCCCAGATGCGTAGCCCTAAACCCTAAACCCTAAACCCTAAACCCTAAACCCTAAACCCTACACCCCTAAACCCTTAAACCCTAAACCCTAAACCCCAAAATTTCTGGTCCACCTACCTTTGGCTCTGCAATCCTGCTGTGGCCTGCCTGTAAGCCGTTCCCACACAGAGCGAAGCCAAAAAACCTGACTTTGCCTCTGTGCCTCGCTGGCCTTGGGACCTGGGATTCCCCTGAAAAAAGAATCTCAGGGACTCAAAACGCAGAAGCCTCCCTTTTGCACGTCCCCCAAACTCACTTATGCCGCTGCTGCCCCGGCTGCCGAGGCTAGAATTCCACTAGGGCTGAATTATGGCTAGGGTTTATTAGAACTAGATTAGGTCTAGTAGGGCTTATGGCTTGGGTTGAATGAGGCGTTTCGGGTTTAGGGCCAAGTGGTTTCCGTTTTCTGCAACGCTCCTTGTAGCTGTTCCCACCGGGGTCACCCTTTCAGTGATGTGCCGCATTGTCATTTCAGTGAGTTTCATGAGGGTCCAGGTTCTGCCAGACCTCACACGGTCATGGTCGACATGTTCACTTCAAGTTTCAAGAGGACATGGGCTACAAACCCCAGTCCTCAGTAGGGAATTCGGGTAGCCCTTGAAGGCAGCTCTCTCCAAAACCAAGAAGAACCAGTTGCGAGGTCAGCTCGTGAAGGGGCATTCAGGGCCCACTCCTGGTACAGGGCCACTTGGCTCGACTTGCCATAGTGGTAGAACTCGTCCTTCCGGGCAGAAGGTGAGAGTTTTGCGTGGGGCTCCTTCCCTCCCCCCCCTCCCTCCCACAAAGCCAGGCCTGAATGAGGGTTCTCCGAATGGTTGCTTCTTTGGGATTTCAGGGCTGGAGCAGAATGCAAATTGAGGACACATGGCCTCAGGCAGACTTCTTAGCACTGATGATGCAGCGATGATCTCGCACGTCCGATTTCGGAACCTGGATCCCTCGGAAAGAGGACTCGCAAGGGGTTTAAGGTGTTTAGGTTTAGGGTTTAGGGTTTAGGGTTTAAAGGGTTTAGGGTTTAGGGGAATAAATATCCTTTCACCCTGAGGTGGGGTGTGTGACGCTCGTAAACCTCACAGTGTGGAGCAGCAACAGAGACGGGCTCGAAAGAGCTTGGACTCCCACACCTCAACCCCAAATCCTGCATGTAAAGGCCCTCCCCCCCCCCCCCCCCCCGCCCGCCACCCGATAAACCCGATACACCCGATCAACCCGATAAACCAAATAAACCCGAAACCCCAAACCCCAAACCCCAAACCCCAAACCCTAAACCCTAAACCCTAAACCCTAAACCCTAAACCCCTTTTGCCGCCTGCTTCCCAAAGACCATCACGCATGGCAGGTCCAAGGGCGTCTCGAAGAGCCTCGAAGCAAAGGCAGCGTTAAAGACTTTCGGAAAAAACAGCTTTGCTATATTTGTTTTGGGGATCTTCTCTTTAGGGGCGGGGCGTTAAGAGGGGTTTTAATGAGGTTTTGGTAGGAAGGTCGGCCATTTTTGGGGGCATTTTAGGTAAGTTCTACTTGTGATTCTGCCTGGCCTCCAGGTTCTGGTTACAGCTCTGCCTCTCATATGTCAGTGCCGCAAACCCTGCGATTTCCAGGGCCATCTGGACGCATGCAAGTATACAGCTCATCACAGCAGTTGCTTAGCTGCCCAACCCAATTCATCTGCTTCTGTCATGGGGGGGGGGGGGGGGGTAGTGCACCATGGCTTCTGGCGGGGTGGCTTTTGCCGGCACAGGCCCGAATCGACAAATGCGTTCATATCGAGCAGCCTCTCATATCTTCGATCACGAACTCGCATGCCATTGAAGAGGATGCTCCTGGGCTTGTCAGAAACGACCCTACATGATGGGTTGGAGGCCTTGGGGGAAAGACCGCTCCGCCCCCTCCCGCCCTGAAGGAAGCAAGATGTCGAAGTCAGGTGCTGGTCGTGCCAAGGCCCAGGCAAGCGCCAAGGAATCTCCTGACCTGCGTGAGAGTGGGGACATAGGGCATCGCAGGGCCACGGCAGAACGCATAGCCGAGCTTCACTTTTTCGGCGTGCTCTTACCGGGAAGGGCGAATGGGGACGAACTCAGAAGCTCCGTAAAGGTGTAATGCAATTGGGACTATCAATATTGCTGATGTCTTGCTATTTCGATGATGGATATGGCCCTTACCTATACTTTCTTACAAATTACCGTTCTCACTATCACACGTCCAGAAGACCGTAAGCCATCGCAAGCCCGCGTTCACTGCAGAATACTTTCTCCCGGACTGCAACTGCAACGAGCTTGTCACCTGCACGTCGTCGAGATTCATTGGGAGCCGATTTGTGGGCAAGGATCGTCCGGGATCGACAAGGGTTCGGTCGGGTTCTGGAATACCAAGCCCTACACACACCATCTTTCCCTCGCCTTTTTCTGTAGAACGCATTGAAGAACCAGCTCTTTGGGTAGAGCAAGATCCCCTTATCTTGTCGACTGGTGCACTACGATGCACTAGGTCACTCCATGAGTCGTCATGTGGAACGAGTGGCAGCAGCTGAAACAGCGTCACAGTGAACCTGCTGACAGGAAATCAATGAACCCATGATGGCGGAAATGAGCCTCTGAGTCTGAGTCACGAGTCCTTGCCCCCGGAGGCTCGTCTGCACGATGGTTGCGCTCTTGCAAGCATCGCTCTACTTCGCTACTTCGCTACGATGCACCCGTCTCCCCGTACTCTGTGCGGTGCTCATGCTCAACCAGATGATTAAGTGTAGGCCTGTAGGTGCACTGCTTGCAATGTGGATGCATTCGCTCAAGGACTGCGTTGTGGACCTCTTCAGTAAAGCTTCGTCTCATGGACGACCATCCGACAAGTTCTTAAATGCGCGACATTTCTTGGACAGCCAGGGCCCGAGATAGTTTCATGGGAACCCGAAGCCCGGAGAAGCTTCAACCCTGTAAGCCCTGAACGCCCAACCGCCCTAGACCCTAAACCCTAAACCCTAAACCCTAAAACCTAAAACCTAAACCCTAAACCCTAAACCCTCTCTTAGGCCAAAAGGAGGGGCTGTCAGGGACCCGGGGACCTCTCCCGCCTTCCCCGCCGAATACCATTCATCTCTTGGAGACGGTGTTCTCACAAGGTTTCACGGAGTATCGAAGCTTTCGGTCCCTAAACCCCAAACCCCAAACCCCAAACCCTAAACCCTAAACCCTAAACCCTAAACCCTAAACCCTAAACCCTAAACCCTAAACCCTAAACCCTAAACCCTAAACCCTGAACCCTGAACCCTGAACCCTGAACCCTAAACCCTAAACCTCTTGGAAACCTCTCCAGGAAACCTCGCCGGAAGGCGGGACATCGTATCCATGGCTTGCGGTTTCAGAGCCTGCCGCCCTTTCGTCCTACACCCTAACACCTTCCCCGTCATTGGGTTTCTCACCAACCACACCTACATGGTTTGCCTGGCTGATAATTATAGGGTCACAACGGGATAAAGCTAAGGCTCAGGGTTTCGGGTTTAAGGCCCATGTCGTTGGGAGGTGAAGACCCCATACAAACTCATAGCTAAACTCCATCTCAACCCCAGCTAGGAAACCCTAATCCCTAAACCCTAAACCCTAAACCCTAATCCCCTAAAACCCTAAACCCCTAAACTAAACCTCAAACCCCAAACCCCAAACCCCAAACCCCAAGCCCCAAACCCCAAACCCCACACCCCAAACCCCAAACCCCAAACCCCAAACCCCAAACCCCAAACCCCAAACCCCAAACCCCAAACCCCAAACCCCAAACCCTAAACCCTAAACCCTAAACCCTAAACCCACCAGCGCGGGACGCTTCAAACGGCCGCTGCTGGCAGCTTCTCCAGCCGCTCCACTCGAAGGACATCTTTCCTCTCAGGATGTCAGGGTTCAGGGTTTAGGGTTTAGGGTTTAGGGTTTGGGGTTTAGGGTGTTTGAGGTTTCTGGTGGTCGGAAGAGTTACTAATATCATTCCCTTAAAACCTGAAATCCCTTCATCATCATACTAGAATAACACCCACCAAAAAAACCTGTTCTCATGATTCCGGCCCTGATATTAGAGGGGTTTAGGGTTTAGGGATCAGTCCTTGCAGCGTCCTAGGGCCAGCAGGGACCAGCGCAAGGATAGCGTTTATACAGGTGTACACATTTCACTTGCACATTACTCCCCCTAAACCCTAAACCCTAAACCCTAAACCCTAAACCCTAAACCCTAAACCCTAAACCCTAAACCCTAAACCCTGATACAACAAGCAAGATATTCCGACATGTCCGGCATGATTCACCTATAGGCCCTCCGTTGAGAGGCATCGGCAACATGCGCATTTGGATGTCGTGAAAGCCTGGAAGGACCGTCTTTTCCTGCCCTTTTTTTGGGGGGCTGTTGGGGGCCGTTGGAGTGAGCTCACTCCACCGCTTGCCGCCGAAGGGCACGATGGTCCACCGGGAGAAGTACAGAAGCAGCGCACACAAGAGCCTGGAAGATAACTCTGACTGCACCGGCTGTTCAAGAAACAGGGGCGCAAAGCATTCTTTTTGTGGGGGTGTGTTCGGTCAGTGGTGCCTTGCGCGGCTTGCTTAGGAGAGGGCTTGTGACCGGCGTGGCCGAAAACAACCCCTTGAAGCCACTTGAACCCTGAACCCTAAACCCTAAACCCGAAACCCGAAACCCTAAACCCTAAACCCTAAACCCCCCTCCCCCCCCACCCCCCACTTGAAGCCCACGATCACCGAGAGGCCAGCAGGCCATGGCCAGGGACAGCGCCAGGCGCCTGCCTAATGCAAGGACCCCCAGCGCGACGACCTCCGGGAGAAGTTCAGAGGGGAGCTTTGGGATGTTCCCCCTTAAGCTAACAGTCCTGAATAGGGATTCTAAGAGGGGGGGGTACTCTAATCCCCATTAAGGACTGTTATGTTATCATGACATTGAGAGTTTGGGATGTTCCCCCCTTTTTCTATCATTCCTTAGTAGGGATTATTCGGGATTATGGTACCCCCCTCCCCCCCCCCCTCCCATATTATAATGCCTGTTAAGGGCCGATGGTATAAGGGGGAACATCTCAATGGAGAGTGCATCATATTTTGGGGTCTCGTGGAGGGAAGAGAAGCTCCTCAAACCCTAAACCCTAAACCCTAAACCCTACACCCTACACCCTACACCCTACACCCTAAACCCTAAACCCTAAACCCTAAACCCTAAACTCTAAAGCCTAAACCCTAAACCCTAAACCCTAAACCCCTAAGAAAGGCTGGCCGAAGCTGCCTCGGGACCTAGGCCTTTGCCCACGTCGTCGGTCAAGGTTACCTTTGCTGGCGGGGATTCCAGCGGAAGGGTTTAGGGTTTAGGGTTTAGGGTTTAGGGTTTAGGGTTTAGGGTTTAGGGTTTAGGGTTTAGGGTTTAGGGTTTAGGGTTTAGGGTTTAGGGTTTAGGGTTTAGGGTTTAGGGTTTAGGGTTTAGGGTTTAGGGCTTAGGGTTTAGGGTTTAGGGTTTAGGGTTTAGAGTTTCAGTGGCTTGAGGGGAATCAGAGATTTTGCAGCCGAGTGGAGTGGGCTTGACCCTACCCACACTCTTAACACTGTCGCACCATCATGATGTAGCAGTGTAGCTCGAACAATAGAACACCATATCAGGGTGTTGAACGGGAGGGGGGGGTCAACCCTATACCCGAAGCCCTAAACCCTAAACCCTAAACCCTAAACCCTAAACCCTATTCCTCACCCTGACGAGTACCAAGCAGCTAAAGCGAAGACGGTGCCTCTGGTTGCCGAGGTATTCACATTCCTCCGCAGGGCTCTCAGGAAAGCACACAGAAAGACTGCGACTGTGACCTAAACCCTAAACCCTAAACCCTAAACCCTAAACCCTAAACCCTAAACCCTAAACCCTAAACCCTAAACCCTAAACCCTAAACCCTAAACCCTAAACCCTAAACCCTAAACCCTAAACCCTAAACCCTAAACCCTGAACCCTAAAAGCTGAACCCAGAAATCACCCCACGGCAGTTCGAACTCTGGTGCCATCCTGAGGCCGGGTCTCGACAGGTATCCCTGAAGAAGTCCCTTGGTGGCCCGCTCTCTACTCCCCCTAGAACCTTAATAAAAACACTATTCTTAGTATCTCGTGGGTTTTATACAAACAAACATAAGTGATCATTTGTTTATATACTCTTGGGCTTTATATAAAAGAAGAAATAGTTCCCAAGGGGGATATAGTGCTCCCTTGCTCTGAGGGTATTTCAATAGCTTGCTTGAGGGTCTCTTGGGGACCCAAAAAGCGGAGAAATGCCCAGGGTGGGCAGAAGGGCCGATCCCATGAGGCCTAGAGCCTACAAAAACAAACAGCTTGAGGGGTTAGGGTTTAGGGTTTAGGGTTTAGGGTTTAGGGTTTAGGGTTTAGGGTTTAGGGTTTAGGGTTTAGGGTTTAGGGTTTGAGGAATTCGAGTCCCAGTTTAGGGGTGTCACTCCATGGGGAGTGGCCCTTCCCAAGCAAGTTGCGAGCAAGTGTCATCAGAAGGCCTTTCAGATTCGGATTTGTCACCTCTTCGGCTTGAGAGCACTGGCCAAACAGGGAGAGCAACTCTATATGAAGTAGGGTATCTATTTCTTGTAGCCCCAAAAGGACACCTGGTATATACACTCACCGAAATGAAATAGGAACCTTATATACACTCACCAATAACAGAAATGTAAACCCTGCTTCATAATATGCTTTCTGCTTTCCGAGGGTGTGGTGCGAGCAAGAGCTTTCCCTCAGTGGCAGGAGCAGTCGAAATTTGTGTATGGGGGGGCGTAGGTTCTTGCATGGTCGGCTGAAGCAAGATCAGGGGCTTTTGCTTCAGCTCCTGCTTAGCAGGAATCTTCCCTAGGGGCATCTCTGGAAGAGCATGCTGGGCCCGGGCGTACATTCACTTGATGGACCCCCAGGGATCATGCCTCTACTTCCTCGACCCGGAGATTTCTTGCAGCAAGACGGGGGAGTCTTGTTTGCAGTATGTAGCCTTCTGCGCAAAAGAGGAACACCACTACACTCCTTCAGGCTCGCGGATCCAAGGTGCCGCCGCCGCGCCACCCAGGAAGGCAACAAAGAGAGCCCAGGCGGAGGGCAGCCCAACTCCTGAACCGAAAACAAAGAATAAACCCTAAACCCTAAACCCTAAACCCTAAACCCTAAACCCTAAACCCTAAACCCTAAACCCTAAACCCTAAACCATAAACCCTAAACCCTAAACCCTAAACCCTAAACGGATTTGGTCTTTTGTTTGTTCATGACGTGGGTGCTGCGCTATGGCTTGCAACTGGGTGCAGGTTTGGGTGCCTTTCCCACAACACCCGTGTCTTTGCGTCTCAGAAACCTCCGAAACCTCGCTCTGACAGCAAAACACAAGACCCCTGAGTTTTGCAATGCGCTGGGCTCTGCACTACCCGAGAGGCGACACCCTAACCCTAAACCCGGGGTTTAAGCTGGGAAAGGCACCTCCATCCGTTGAAGTCGCCTGCCTCGGAGGACGACTCTGTGGAGGTCGGGAATATTTCGGGGATCTTCCCTGAATCCTCACAAGCCTTGCATGCAGGGCCGGGTCTTTAGGACTTAGCAAACTTAAGAAGTTTAAGGATTTCCCGTGTGATTCTTTTGATTCTTGTGATGGTTTCGTACCCACCGTTGCGAGGCCATGCCTCGTCAAACACAGAGGATCTCCCGAAAAGCTTATGACAAAGCGCGGCCGTGGGCTGCAGCCGCGTTTCTCTGTCGACGTTAGTAGAGGGCCAAAGAATGTCGAGCTTCTCAGCGAAGCGGGCCGGAAGAGCGCCAGATGTTGCCGGAAACACGGAAACAGAATAGAAAGAACATGACCCTTACCCCCCCCCACCCTCTTCTTCCCCTCCGAAGAGAAAGACTCAAAACGCTCGAAACCCAGATCCTCCCCCGCCGTCACAAAAGGCTCGATTCCGTCCGGGCCCGAGGACCCCCCCAAGCAGAACCCCAAGGGGAGCCCCCCCCTCAAGCCAACATAGGGTTAAGGGGTTTAGGGTTTAGGGTTTAGGGTTTAGGGTTTAGGGTTTAGGGTTTAGGGTTTAGGGTTTAGGGTGTCCGTGATCACCCAAAACAATCCCTGAGTCATTCCGCTGAACTGTCCGAAAGAGCGCGCAAGGCTCTGGCCGGGATTCCGAACAGTTATAATTTTTGTGATCACCTGTAGGACTTCCAAGAAGAACCTTTAGCTTAGTTGTCCAGTACCTAGGGGTTCTCAAGGTTAACCTTTTTGGGATTCTAAGGGGAATCTACTAACCCAAAAAGGTTAAAGGTTACCTACCCTACTACTAAGTTATAAGTTAAGCAGCGCAAACCATTTTTGACGCACAAAAGAAGCGCCAACAACTTTACAACGTGGAAACTTGGAGACGACTTTGTGGAGTAGAGGAGAAACCCTGGACTTCACAAGACGACAGCAAAAAGTCATGCGCCTGTCAAGACATAGTCTCTGTGAAGCCATTGAATCGTGGTTTGCGTAACAACTGTGTCTTTCTACGCCTTTTTACAGTCTTTCTATGTCTTTTAAAGGTATTTCTATGCCTTTTTACTGTCTTTGCGGTTGTTCAAAATGGCGTCCTTCATGCAAAACACAAGGGCCAGCATTTCTCACGTCGTTGAAGGTCAGGGGAAACATGCCACACCGAACACTTCCCAGTTTGCATCGCCGCCCACGCATCGTGCACAGTTCACAGGATCACCGCAGGTGCAAAGTGACTGTCAACGTTCTATTCTTTTCGTTGTTTCTTTTGGGTGGGGGGGGGGGAGAGGGCTTTTGTCTTTGTGTACAGCCATGAAATGTTAAGATGGGCTTACAACACTGGGACTGGTAAGCATCCCTATGCTTTGCGCGGACTCGGCTGGAAAACACGGGTGCGCCCAGGCTGGGCCCTCCACTTGGTGACTCGGGTAGACCCTGAGAGACACTGAAGCCAAAATGGCCGTGAACCACCACAAAGGTTCGGAAACAGCTACAAAAGGGTTTAATTAGGGTTTAGGGTTTAGGGTTTAGGGTTTAGGGTTTAGGGTTTAGGGTTTAGGGTTTAGGGTCTAGGGTCTAGGGTTTAAGGGGTCCTCGGCCCAGCATCCCTGGGGAGCCCCACTTGAGAGAAGAACTCCCTTACTACTGTCTGCTTAAGAACCCAAAAATAGTAAGCCCTATGTTACCCTTAATAGTGAAGAATATGTTTTTTTTTTTTTTTTGGGGGGGGGGGGGGTTCTTAAGCAATTAGTAGTTTAAGGTCTTCAGCTGCGCGACAGCGCCCCAGGGGAGGAGTTGATCAGCAGCAGAAAGGGGCAGACGGCGAAGGCCGTGCAGCAGGACATCAGGTAGGCCAGGTGCCCTTTGTTGCCTGAGAGCTCTTGGGGTTTTTAGGGTTCGTGGGGTTTAGGGTTTAGGGTTTTGAGGGTTCTTGGGGTTTGAGGGTTCTTGGGGTTTTAGGGGTTTAGGGATTGAGGGTTTAGGGTTTGAACAGCAAGAATGCAACGCAGGACCATCCCTGAGTTCCTAAAGGGCCAAACAAGGTTAAAGGGTCTTAGACTGCCAAGAAAAAACCAAGCTCCCAGTCTTGAAGTGGGCCCAGAAACAAAAGCGGACCTGAACCCTAAACCCTAAACCCTAAACCCTAAACCCTAAACCCTAAACCCTAAACCCTAAACCCTAAACCCTAAACCCTAAACCCTAAACCCTAAACCCTAAACCCTAAACCGCATTCCTCCAAAATCCAGGGGTCGATTGTAGATGCGCTGGCCAAGAGCAGCTCCGCTGAGCGCCCACACCAGGCACCTAAAGTCTGAGTGATCTCGGGGCCTTAACCCTAAATTCTAAACCCTAAACCCTAAACCCTAAACCCTAAACCCTAAACTCTAAACCCTAAACCCTAAAACCCTAAACCCTAAACCCTAAACCCTAAACCCTGAAACCCTGAAACCCTGAAACCCTGAAACCCTAAACCACCTCATGGTTGGGATGATAGTAACATTTACATTTATAATCCTTGTTGGGTTTAAGTTCCCTTAAAAAGTGCAAAAGTTTTGTACCCAACAATGATATAACTATCAAGGGACCATAAGGGGACACGATTCGTAACTACTCCGACCCCTATTTTAGGCTTAGGGCTTAGGGTGTTTATCTAGGACTCAACAGGGTTTGGGAAGGAAGCCTGCCACGTAGAAATGTTGGGGCATCCTAGACGAAGACCAAAGCAGGAAATCCCTCTGATGGAGTTTTGGACTTAACAACAACCTATGGTTGAGTTAAAATGCATGATCACCCACATGCTCTGGAACAAAACTCTGTCCACCCGAAAATGGAGGAGTGGATTGATGGTTCCCGGGTGGATGTCAGCTTAAGTTGAAATTTCAGGCGGCGCAGCTTCTTTGCTAGCCCCCGACTTCGCCCCCCCCCCCCCCCACGCCCCCTCCACGCAATTTCTCAGCATCCCATATGACCAACGCCCGTAGCATAGATGGGGGTTTAGATCTTGTACTTGAAGTCAACGTGCCCCTTAAATGGAATTTTGAAGAGCTGTGGGGATTTGAAGGCAGGGTTCGGGGGTTTAAGGGTTCCGGGCGTAGGCCCTGGATGCGGCCGCCTCACCTTCAGCTGCTAAAACCCTCGAATTCAAAGTATACCCAAATAACGCTACTCTCAAGCCGAATAAGGATAGACATGAAGAATTCCCAAAGTCCTTCGTCAGCCCATCTCGGCGAAGGCGCGAGGCCCCGAAGAAGGAGACCAAGAGCGTGGCGCTCTCCACAGAAAGCCCTCGCCAACTTGAGAGCGCGAGAGGGAGAGCGCGCAAGAGAGAGAGAGAGAGAGGGAGGGAGGGAGGGAGGGAGAGAGGGAGAGAGAGGGAAAGAGGGAGAGAGAGCCAGAGCTGTAGGCCCTTAAACTCTTAACCCTTGACCCTTTACCCTCGCGAGAGAAAGAGAGAGAGAGAGAGAGAGAGAGAGAGAGAGAGAGAGAGAGAGGAGAGAGAGAGAGAGAGAGAGAGAGAGAGAGAGATAGAGAGAGATAGAGAGAGAGAGAGAGATAGAGAGAGAGAGAGAGGAGAGAAAAAAAGAAAAGCCGCAAGCCTTTCAACCCTCTCAAAGGAATTTGGGGGACCCCTGTGGGCTGAGTCCTGGGAGCTTTAGCTAAGGCGGCCCCCGGTTCGGCTCCTAAACCCTAAACCCTAAACCCTAAACCCTAAACCCTAAACCCTAAACCCTCAACCCTCAACCCTAAACCCTAAACCCTAAACCCTAAACCCTCAACCTGAGCAGGGCTCAGAGCCGCTCAGAGCGAGCCCGGCTCTCGCAAGATAGGCCACTCTTCGCTCCAACCTCCCTTAAAGGGGGTTTAGGGTTTAGGGTTTAGGGTTTAGGGTTTAGGGTTTAGGGTTTAGGGTTTAGGGTTTAGGGTTTAGGGTTTAGGGTTTAGGGTTTAGGGTTATGGTTTAGGGTTTTGGGTTTAGGGTTTAGGGTTTAGGGTTTAGGGTTTAGGGTTTAGGGTTTAGGGTTTAGGGTTTAGGGTTTAGGGTTTAGGGTTTAGGGTTTAGGGTTTAGGGTTTAGGGTTTGAGAGGCGAGCTTCAATCGGATTCTGACACAACTTCCGGGTTTCAGTTTGGGTGTTAAGGCCCCCAATTTTTTTTCTCTCACTGAGAGAGTGGCTTTTTTTAAAGGATCGGGGGCCCTTGTCTTTTCCCGGGGCTCTCTTCTTCTTCTCCTTTTTCTTCTCCTTGGGGATGGTTTGGGGGGGGCAAGCCGGCAAGCCCAAGAGGACTCTTCGGCTAGCCCTCCCTCACATGTCTGCGCTGGCTGCTCTGCATAAAAAAGCGCCGGCGGCGGTGGGGGGCTGGCCCCCTGCTTGCAGGTTCAGGGGTACTGAGTCTCTGAGAAGTAAGGAGTTACTATGCTTATGACGGGATTTAGGGGACTGGTTTAACAAGGCATGAGCCTTCAAGTGATAAGAAGTCATGAGCCTTCAAGTGCGCCGTGGATGGACCGGATGGACCGGAGCAATCTTCTGACCTTTTTGGCAGTCTCTTGGCCTTTTCAAACACTTGCAGAATGCCTCCGGCAAAGGTCGAGGCACTAAATCCCGCGAGGCCCCCAAATACTACAACAGGCACCACCTAAATCCTAAACCCTAAACCCTAAACCCTAAACCCTAGACCCTAAACCCTAAACCCTAAACCCTAAACCACTCCTTAAGCTCTAACTCGATCCACTCGATCCACGGGGGCTCCGCGTTCAGAGACAGGCCAGAAGAAACACGGCCCTTCAGAAAAGTGGTACTTGGTTGTGCTGAAAACCCTCTGAACATGACTTATGACACAGAATGCACAGGTTCCCTTCCCAGGAAAAGAAAGGGATAGAAGACCAAATATCCCAGAGCACAACCCAGTTTAACAAAGTTTTAGCAAAGTTTTCTTAGAAAATTTCAGCTCCCCCCTGGATGCTTGGCGGGGGATGCCAGTTTGGGGCATCCCCGAAGCTGGGAAGCGGTGACCGAGATCGCACACCGGAGCACGCCTCAGATTTTGCGGCCTGTTGGCTTCTCTAAAACCTCTACAGAAGGAGCCCCCTCTAAAAAAAGGCCCCCAAAAAAGACCCCCTTGTATGAACCCTACGAAACCCTGTGCACTCTATGAACCCCTCTGAACCCTATTGAACCCCCATGAGAACCCTATGAACCCGCTCAACTGCCGCAAACTCCCCCTGAAACAGGCGACTCTGGCTCTGGCTGATGCTGACCGCCCACGGTTTTGTTGCAAAGTGGCGAAGAGTTCTCAAGAGACATGCGCTCTGGCAGAGTTTGGGGCTGCGTGCGATGTGGGAGTTTAAGGTTGAGGGTTGAGGGTTGAGGGTTTAGGGTTCCAGGGTATCTTTCAGGATCGGCTTCCCCCCCAAATGCAGTTGCCGTGGTCTAGTTGAGGGGCCACCCTTTGCAGGACTTGCTGTGTCTGATAAGGGAAACTTTCGCTGCTTGGCAGGGCCCTGACAGACCTAACATGTCTATTTGGAGGTTCATCGGTACTTATAAGCAGGGTGATAAGTAGGGTAAGTAGGGATATCACCATATTTAAGGGACTTGTAAGTACCCATGAACCTCCAAGTACTCTTCTGTGTGGGTAAGTTGTCGAACCTTCTATGCTGGGCTTCAGCTTTCTGCTCGCGTATGTTCCCGGTGGGCCATCGCATGAAAGAAGGCGTTTAAGCCGGGAAAATTCTGTAGGAACACGTTTTGTTTTGCCGGCTTCAGGACCCCGCCTTTTGGCATCAAGAGCCTGCGCCCTGAACCCAGTTCCCTCCCCAAATCTCCGCAGGCGTTTCACAGGTAGCAAAGATCTTGGGGGCTCTATATGCTGTGGCCCATGGCGTTCTTTAGGCCTTTTTTGAAAGAGGTAAATCCCAGCAGGGTACTCGGATCCTCAAGCCCGAACATGCGCAACTTGCACTACGGAGTGTCGCTCGGACCTAGCCCCATAACCGGCGGAGAGAAAATTGAGATGGCTGCCCCTTTCAAGAGAAAAGTGGCAGGCGATTCGCGCAGGAGAGCCAGCGCCTGCAAGTTGACCGTAGGGCGCAGCTTTCTTGCTCGACTTCGGCTCTAGATATCATTAGATGTATGTAAGCCTTGCATAAGTAAGATACCAGATGTAGGTAAGCCTTGAGTGAAGTAAGAGTTGTGGTCTCTTGCGTCGGTTGCATCTCCGCCTGGTTTGTGACCAGTCCGCTCCGCACTCTCGGATTTGTGAAGCCTTTTTTTCAGGCCTCACAGAACAGATGAACAGATGATTTTGTAAATCTCACGCCTTAGAGCGACTGCTTGCTACGTACTCAGAAGGCGTGAAAGGCGCACCAGACTGGCGGAACCAGGCATGTCGAGGCACACACCGCCAGAAGCTTGGCATATGACCAATTCTCCTTCGGACCTCATGGGATCTCATGGCTGAGAGACTGACTGAGAGACTGAGACAATTGGGGTGTGAGCATTTCGCAAGGTGGCAAGAATGGTGTTCGCCAAGTTGGAGAGCTGCTCGGACTGAGCATTGGTAGTCACAACGCCCAGCAAGCCCGCGACCGATAGCGTGGCGAGCATCCCGCGCAGAGCCTGGGATTCTGCCCTTTGCTCACCTTCGGCAAAGCCCTGCATCACTGGGATTAGCTGCCGCACGACCAGGTCCATGTTCCGAGTACGCTGGATGACCTTTTGTAGAGTTCGAGCAGGAAACTCTTCACTTCTCTGGCTTGTTGCAGTTCTTGAAGCCATAATGAACCCTAACCCTAAACCCTAAACCCTAAATTTTAAACCCTAAACCCTAAACCCTAAACCCTAAACCCTAAACCCTAAACCCTAAACCCTAAACCCTAAACCCTAAACCCTAAACAGTCATACACAGCCATAAGAACCCGAGCCACGTAGGGCAGCAGCGCCGCGCAAAGACGATTGTCGCCTGGGAAGGATTTGCTTTCAAGAGCCAGGAAGTCAGGGGGATGGGTGTTTAGGGTTTAGGGTTTAGGGTTTAGGGTTTAGGGTTTAGGGTTTAGGGTTTAGGGTTTAGGGTTTAGGGTTTAGGGTTTAGGGTTTAGGGTTTAGGGTTTAGGGTTTAGGGTTTAGGGTTTAGGGTTTAGGGTTTAGGGTTTAGGGTTTAGGGTTTAGGGTTAGGTTTAGGGTTTAGGGTTTAGGGTTTAGGGTTTAGGGTTTAGGGTTTAGGGTTTAGGGTTTAGGGTTTAGGGTTTAGGGTTTAGGGTTTAGGGTTTAAGGTTTAGGGTGCTTAAGCGCTTTATGAGCTTCAGGCTTGGCCTATTTGCTCGGAATGGGTGCTTGTTTCATGGGGCATAGGATATGAGGAATCCGCAGTGGCTGTTGCAACCAACCCACAACTCTCGGTTGCTCTACACACCGCGAGCATACAACAAGCCACCACATCCTTTCACATACCCAAAAAAAACCCTAAAACCCTAAAAACCCTAAAACCTTAAAAACCCTAAAACCCTAACACCCTAAAACCCGTGTCTAAAATGGACAGGGGTGCCTGACAAGGCGTCGTGACTTGGAGCATCCTTTGGGTTGGGACAAAAGCCCTGAAACCTGAACCCTAATGCCCTAAAACCCTATTAAACACCCTAAAAAACCCTAAAACCCTTAAACCCCTCATCCCCTAAAACCCCTAAACACCCCCCTCAAAGCCCCCTAAAACCCCCTAAAAAAAACCCCTTAAAACCCCTAAAAAACCACCCAAAAACCCCCTAAAGAGCCGTCCGAGTGGCCCATCTTGCGGAGCTGCAAGCGCTGTCTCTGAGTGAGGTGGCGAGTCGGGCGCTCGTGCGGCATGTGACCTTCGCTCAGGGTTCAGGGTTGAGGGTTGAGGGTTGAGGGTTTAGGGTTTAGGGTTTAGGGGGCTGGGCGTTGAGGGGGGGAGCCAGGATGGGCCTGTCAACCCTGAAACCAAGAGAGGCTCCGAAAGCCCTTAGCTAAGGAATGTACCTTAGATCATACTAGGGGTTCGTAGGCTAGTTAGTTTAAGGGATGTTCGTTAATTAAGGGGTTTTGGACTCTCTGACGTCCCTAAGGGGTTTTGGAGGCTCTGGCCAGGATGGAAGTTGCTTTGAAAGACATTGAAGGTGCGGAGGCAAATGCGAGGCAGGCGGCAGAAGTCGCAGGCGGCACCCAAGGCACATCCTGCGCTGTAGGCCACATGGACGCAAGGCCGCTTGCACCTCGGAACGAACCAACTCAGCACCATGGGGGGTGGGGGGGGGAGATCCTGGCACACTGATACGATGGCTGCCTTTAACCCATTTAGGGATGAGGTTTGTTTTTTGCATTGCTATAATCAAGCCCATTTAGGGTTTTATAACGTGAAAAAAACCATTTCGGGTTTAGGGTTGTTTTAACGCAATAAAAAAGCTCTCAATGCTGACAAGTGGCAGCTCTGGGTGGCCACGACTTCCTGGATTCTCAGCGACCGCCGGTGGCGTCTGTGGGGTCTGCTTCATGTCCTCCACTTCACCCACTTCATCCACCTCATTCACCTCACTCATCGGAGGACTGCGCTTGCATACGAGCCGCCCTGCGTTCTCGACCACCGATGCCACGTAAGCGTTGAGCCTCTCCTCTTGCTGCTTGAGGGAGAGCTCGGGTTCGTCGCCACGGTGCGGCGGGCAGCTTGCTGTGCGGCGGGTCGGAGTCGATGTCGAAGCTTCTGAGACTACTTGAATGAAGGTCGCGCGGTAGCACAACTTCATTTCTTGCCGGTACTCGGAGACGATGGAAGATGGGCTTTGATCCAAAAATAGCTCTCCGGTCGCACCCAAGCATTGCCACCAAAATGCCAGACATGCTGCCCGAAACCCTAAACCCTAAACCCCAAACCCCAAACCCCAAACCCTAAACCCTAAACCCGCATTTCACAGTTCGCAAGAACTCTCCCTGACCTGCCTTGCTCTTTGTGCAGGTAGTCGGGCATGAAAGTAGTGACCTGCAGTACGACCCATCCTTTGTCCAGTTCTGCTCTCCACCCCCAACCGTCCCCCATGATCTGTCATCCCAAGCTGTTGGAGCCATTCAACAAGGAGCCCCCAAAGATGAATCCTTGATAATGCAATTCGTCCTATCAAGGTATCTGACCCACGGACCCCCTTTGGGTTCTGTCGGTTTGCAAGGTTAGAGAAATGATCACTTCGATTTTCGGACCCAGAGATCATATCCCTAGCGCCTCAAGGGGGAGTCGCTGTTCAACGAGGGCGGGGGGGGGATTCCAACAGAGAGGTGCATGGAACGAGCAGGGGTTTGGGTTTAAGGGTTGAGGGCTAGGGTTTGGGGTTGGGGTTTGGGGTTTGGGGTTTGGGGTTTGGGGTTTGGGGTTTGGGGTTTGGGGTTTGGGGTTTGGGGTTTGGGGTTTGGGGTTTAAGGGTTTAAGGGTTTAAGGGTTTAAGGGTTTAGGGTTTAGGGTTCAGCGTTCACTCTGACGAGGGGGATTCGTAGTGGGTGATACAGTCTTGGTGTTCACCACAATCGCGACTAGGGGGCGGGTTCCAAGCGGACAGTCTTGGTGGTGACCTACTTGCATAGGCTCCTGTACTATTTCCCCCTGTGCTGGGTCAAGTTTCTTCTCCTTCTAACCCTAAACCCTAAACCCTAAACCCTAAACCCTAAACCCTAAACCCTAAACCCTAAACCCTAAACCCTAAACCCTAAACCCTAAACCCTAAACCCGCTTTTGTTTGAAGGACCCTCTTTAGCAGAAGCCCACGATCTCCATGTGAGTCCTGATGTCATGAAAGCCTGTGCCCCTTCAGGGCGAAGAGAGCTTCACAGGGTTTACAGGGTCCCTAAAGTTGGTCATGTCCGGGATGTACAGGCCGTTGCTCTGCCACCCCTTACAGTGAAAATAATTATCCCATATCATCAAAGTGCAAAAACGATCCATGATTGACATCCGTCTCTTCAAGAGGACGCTCAGAAAAATTCGTTGGTGAGACTCTGGGAGCAAATGAAGAACTGGAACTCGTTGTTTGTCTTAAACCGGATGCATCATGAGGAGAAGTATGTCCTCCATCAAGAGTGGTCTTTCCTCTGATCCGAACCCGCCGCCCTCCAACCACAAGAGGCGCGGATCCCCGCGGCTGAGCTGAAAAAACTGTTTCCGGTTGAGGAGCAACTTGCTCGACAGCATCATGATCATCGATAGACCGCACGACACGCTGCAAAGCCTCCCCGAACTCTGATTCATACATTCTTGCCGAAATCCATCTCTCCGGAGTGGAAGTCCGACGCGAAGACGATGACGATCTGCAAGACTGATGGTTTTTGATGTTGTGACGATTGTCCCACCGAAACTCCTTTCCACATAGAAGACAGCGAATCAACCCATAAGGCGAGCTCCGAGAAACAGAACAATTCCAAGCAACATGATGCCCATTTGCCATCTTGACGACCCCGTTGAAGAGATCGAGAAGGCGATGCGGATTATGTCGAAAGGAAGGCGTAACAAGCCAATACCTCTGTTCGAGCTGTGCCTGCGTGCATCGGCGGTATGAAATCTTTAATCTTCGATGTTTGGTCTCGCGAACATAGATGCCACATTTACGACACCAAACTCCGCCACCCTGCATAGCAACGATGTGATGCCCATTCTCTAAAATAGCATCCTCGACCACGAGAGATGCCGGTATGGGAACTGCGGAAGCCACGCTGCCAGCGCTGTGAGCTCCAGGCCCAATATCGCCATAAAGATACGACTTAATATGACATTGCCAAATATTGACCAATGTTTGCTGCACCAATATAACATCGGCAGCCAAATCTGCGTCAGCATAACATACGATAGTGGCGTATCGAAAACACGGCTTGGAACGCTGAACCCGCGCTTCAAGATGAGCAATAGGGCCTCGAAGATGTGCGAAATGAGCGCAAGTCCAGGAAACATGACAAACGTCAAGAACGCCCCCAATTGCACAGTCACACTCCGTGCATTGTTTGAGTTTGTGCTGAGAAACCACGTCCCTTGTGAACAATCCGCCACATAGGAGAAGCCTTAAAACGGCAGCCTTCATACGAGCCTGCTCATGTGCCCCAGAACCAGAGTCCATAGGACCAGAATATCCCTCATCCTCCAATTGCCGGAGATAGCACAAAGTGACGTCCTTCAGTACGCCGAGTTCGATCCCCCGAAAAAGCGGACGATCGCGAGAAACTTTCCGCCATTGCTCCAAACGCCAAGTCTCTCTTGTTGTGTGCAACCATTTGCCAAGTTGCGAAGGCTCGAGGTCCAACATTGTCCTCACGACACCCTTGAAGTCATTCATAGCGTCCACCTGCTGTAAACGTGCGACTGGTCCATCCCGGCCCGACGGCTGTTCCAAAAACATACGCTTGACTTTTTGACGAGTGCCTGCAAATTCCATGGAACGCCAAGCCACCAAAAGACCATCCATGACCCTGCTGAAGAAAGGATTGAGTGACGGAGAAGCAACCAAAGTGAAGTAAATACTGGGACTCGCAACATATCTGTCACGACGTAACAAGCATCGCATGACGTCACTTCGCAACCTGGTGAGTGCCGCTTGGTGCTCCTTGGTCTCGCATAAACAATGTGTACCAGTGGCAATGTGTACCAGTGGCAAACGTGTATTGTGTGCGTGTTCTGAGTAAAGCACTAGACCTCTCGTTCCATGCGACAGGAAGGTGACGGGCGCGTTGAACAGTCTGTGACCACTTTTTCATGCGGTTTATTTCCAAATCGGTAGCCGCTTTCTTTCGAGCTGCGCGATAGGCAACCGATCCTCCCATGAGACGAAAAGCGTCGCTGTGCCCAAGGCCTGGAATGCACCCATCCAAAGAAGGATCTCCAAAAGTAAAACTCTTGGTGTGGTTAACCAAACCACCAATGGATCCCACGAAGTCAAGGGAGACAATGTAGGCGGCATTGATAGTATCACGCACTTCAAGTGAAGAGGATCCATCTGTGTTAATTGATATATCATCAGCGTAGCCTCGAGGTCGACATCGAGGGACTCTGTCACTGAGAGATCGCAACCAGATGTTGACGACGCAATTTAGCGCCATCATTGACAAAGGACAACCTTGTAAAATGCCACCATAAACTGTTTGAGGTGCGTCTAGACAGACGCCCAATTTGTACCGTCGCGTCGCCTTACGAAGCATGCCCAGATAGGGCCGCAAGACGCAACCTGGAAGTGACATCCGTCGCAAAATACGCCCAAGCAATTCCCTCGGTATACGATCGAAGGCTTTGGCAAGGTCGAAGGAGATGCCTCCCACGCTGCAAGACTGAGAAGTAGATTCCAGATCCAGACACACTGCGAAAAGCAAAGGCTCAGGGCCACGCCCTTACATGCCTTCATGGGCCCATAGCTCTTGCCACATAGCACCCAACTGTTTGGCACGAATCCGCGCCAAATTCTATAAATACCACCCAATACCGTTATAGGTCTCAGGTCGGTGGGAACTTCTGGAGGCTGTTCGCATTTCGGTATTAGGCTGGTGAAGCCAGAAATTAAACTTTGGGGCCAAGTGCCTCGTTGTTCGATGGTCACCAAGCATTCGCAGAGCTCATCAAAAACCCAAGGAGCAGAACGCACCAAAAACTTCAAGTCCTGAAATTTCCAAGCATCCAGACCTGGACACGAAAGAGGAATCGACAGAATCTCGCTTTTCAGTAATTCCGGCGTCAAGGGGGGCAACTCAGCCGGAGAAGAAGAGATGTACTTCTCATACTTCCGGAAGAATTCGGAATGATCCGGTTCACCGTCCTTGAACAGTTCATTGACAGCACGCCATGCATCGCGAACGGCCTGAAACTGTTGTTGAACGTTGGCGGTACGAGCACCATCAGGACCAGCAAAGCAAAAACCCGAAGAAGACTGTCCATCATTCCGAAGCCAACTATGCTGCGCACGTAGAGAGCTTTGAAGTTTATGCTTCCAAGCCTTGATCCGTTGCTGCTTCTGTTCACGCTGCACCTTGACAATGGCATTTTCAAATAACTGCTGAAGCCGAGCCGCAGAATCATGAGAACAACGGCCGGAAAGCAAGCTGCGAGCCTCCCAATAAGCTTGGTCATCGAGATCATCAAGCGCACGAAAAGCATTTGCCCAAGTGCGCAGCGCCTTCTGACCATAGGGCCGTTTTTGTATCTCCACCATACGACTGCATTGCTTCCAGAGGCGCCTGATAGATAGACAAGCAACCTCACCCCCGCGAGATTGTGGCCACAAAGGCTGAGGATCAATCCGAATCGTGCCTCGCCCTTTCTTAAATTCACCAGACCAACCATTCAGAAAGTAAATGTGTTCAAGATGCTTCTCTGCATAGCCACACCACGCCCGAAAGGCTGTATCCATGTCCCCATGTTCAAGAGCGTGACGAAACAGGGAAGAAATCAAACATGCAGGTCGTTGCAAAGCATTCGGAATACCTTGCAAGGAAAGCTCCCCATATTCTCGATTCCGAGAGACCACCTGTCTGGTGACATCTAAATTGAGAAGACAATTTATTGGGCAATGGTCTGCGAGGCCGTGACGATCACCAACGAAAAACTCGCGAAAAGAAGCCATAAGCATCTGATTGCAAAAAACGTGATCAATGACACTACCAGTGCCTTTATAACATGTAAAAGTCTGCCCCACGCCAGAAACCTCAGCAGCACGGGACCACCCCAATTGAGGAAGGCGCTGCAAAAACTCCGAGTCGCCTACTTCAAGATTGAAATCCCCACCAACCAACGCCGGTAGGCCTCGCGAGGCTGCATCATTAAAGGCTGCCTCAAGGATGGACTGGGTCTGTTTCTTCAATGGAAGACTCCACCTGGAGCCACTGATACCATATACGATGTAGCAAAGGAATTGCTTCTTACCATTGCCCACGTGGATAGAAACACCATGAAGGCGAGCATTGTGAAAATGACGATGACAAGGAGAACCAGCGGACCATTGCAAGGGACGAGCATCCCAAACTGCGCCCTCTCGAACAAGAAAACCAACGCCAGCTTTGGAGTTCGGTGCCCCCCAAAACTTCCGATATTTGGGAAAGGATCCATCCACAATCTTCATAAGCTCGCTCGTGAGATGCGTTTCCGAAAGAACCATCAAATCTGCATCCAAGCTAGTAATAGCTGGACCACGCGTTTTGCCCATGACACCATCCGGGTTCAGAAAACAAATACGAAAACCATGAGAAGAAGTGTTGCCATTGATAATGCGCATGTAAAGATTGACACCCATTGAGAAAGCTCCCATCATGCAATAAGCGTTAACAAGTGAAACCACGTAAGCTTGATCACGAAGTGCGTGACCTGTGAGGCTCCGGGGTGACTCCCGTGGAACCTTCCGCTGGCCTCTTCTCTGCCTCACTGAGAAGACCCTCTTTCGCATCGATATCCATGTTCGTGAAGCCCTCCTTGAAGACCTTGCCCAAGAACTCATTCTGCGCAGACCTTTGAGCCGTAAGCGAGCGCGGAGGTGTCTGAAAAGGGGCCTGAGTGCCCGAAGTCGGGCGGACGCATCACGAGCAAGGCCACGAGCTTGGGCATTAAGCGCTCGAAAACAAATCTGCCGTGGGACACCGCGATGACGAAAGAAGGAGGGTTCATCCCAACCCCTGTTCGTCGAGAGGAAGACCGCATGCCCCTCAGTGATGTATAGGATCTGGACGCCGACCCATTTGAGGTCGTGTAGCAACGCCGCCACACCATGGATTCCAGTGCTGGCATGGATCCCAGACAACTTCCATCTTGCAAGATTACTGAAGTCCTCGAGGTGTTGTGAGCCGCCGCAAAGGCACGCAGCGTCTCAAGAGAGCGAAAACGAATGGCAAACCGCGGCTGAAAGGCCCCCCCTTTCTCAACAACTCCAAAGCAAGTGTCCTTGGCCGCCAGCTTCAAAGCTCCCTGCAAGTCATATCCTTCTGCCAGCCAAAGTAGTTCCATTTCCACACCCTCCTTTGTCTTCATGAAGATCCCTTTTTTCCCGGAATTCTTCAAAAGGATGTCCACATAGTCGCGGTGAACCAAGAAGGAGACGGAGTCGCCCTCACGGGGAAGGATTTCTGCCAGCGTCGCTTCGGGAATATACTGTGTCAATTCTGAAACAATCACGGATGCAGGATGTGGACCAGCCGGCCACCCATGTCTTTCGGGCATCTTTAGGGTCATGCGAGTCATCGTAGTCATCAGCTGGACTTCATTGCCCAACATGCGCTGATGAACTTCTGGTCCAAATCCAACTTGAACAAGGAAGCGCTCCACCTGAGTGGTAACCCTCTCTCCATCGTTTGCCATGACAGAGATCCCGCAGCGAATGGCTTGTCGAGGATAGCCACGTAACCCCAGGGAATCAGGGGATTGCGTGACCACTATGGCCACGGGCTGAGCAGTAAAACCTATGCGCTGAACAACGTCAGCAACATGAGCACGTGGAACATAGGCTATACCTCCTTGGCGTCCCAATGTTTGGTGCATGTGTACTGGAACGGGCCACTCTTCCTGCAATAGAGTGGTTTGCATACGGATTCTTGCCGCATCTGGCAAAACCGATTCCACCGCCACAGCAACATCATGCGCATCATCTTGAGATGTCGGAGTGGTAAAAGGAGCCCTTTCAGCAGGAGTTGATGACTTGGATTTGCCCTTCTCAACAGCTTTGCCGCCGGCTTTACCCTTACCCTTGGAAGGCTTCCCCATATTGCCATGAACAATGTGCATGAGCTTGTTCCAAAGTGTCATGACACATAGCCATACCAAACATGCGCCAAAATAGGCAATCATCAAAGCACCAAAAAGGGTACTGTGTGCTGAGTTGTTCACAACCCACTGAGTTGCGCCACAAAGGCATGACGTGCACCGACGCACCTCGTTGGTCAACATCATCACCCCCGGTATGCACGTCGTTGACCAAGTCGAAGGTGCCGGGGGGTTTACAGGGTCCCTAAACCCTAAACCCTAAACCCTAAACCCTAAACCCTAAACCCTAAACCCTAAACCCTAAACCCTAAACCCTAAACCCTAAACCCTAAACCCTAAACCGGTTTACAGGGTTCGCTTTTCGGGGGGTTTTTGAGGGCCTCATTTCGGGTTTTGGGGGGGGGTGTCTTGTGGGCCGAGAGCACCGTCGACCACGCGATGCAGCCGGGGACAGCCTTGCAGCCAGGAAGGGAGAAGACTTCCGCAACAGCGGATGCATCTGCGGATCTCTGTCTCTGGGGAGTTTAGACTTGCGCGCCTGAGCTTTGCGGGCGCTTGCGCTCTTGCGTCTGTGTGTGTGCGCGCGCACGCGCATGCGTGTGCGTGCGGGCGGGCGTGCTTGCGTGCATGCATGCGCACGCACTTGCATGTGCGTGCGCTTGTCATGTGCGCGCGCTTGTGCATGTGCACGTGTGTGTGTGTGGGCGCGTGTGCCCCTACACAGGGAGAACGAAACAAGCTCCCACAAACCCTACAGACCCTAATCCCCCTACATTTCATCCGGGCCCAAACTCTCTGATTCCCGTGCATGTGCCAAGGGTTAAATCTCTGAAGTTGGGGTCCCTTCGGGTTAGGGTTTAGGGTTTAGGCTTTAGGGTTTAAGGTTTCGGGGGGCTTTGGGGTTCTACTCTTCAAGAGGGCGCAGCGCATATTCGACACCCTCACCAACATTCATCAGGTACCCAGAATGCACTCACCCTAAGGCCATTGAAAAGAAATACACTTCCCTCGTGTGATGAGATGCGAAGTTGGTGGAGGCGGGGCAGCGCCCACAGACAAACCTGGACATCCCCCCCCAACACCCCTAAACCCTAAACCCTAGGACCCTAGACCCTAAACCCTAAACCCTAAACCCTAAAACCCTAAAACCCTAAAACCCTAAAACCCTAAAACCCTAAACCCTAAACCCTAAACCCTAAACCCTAAACCCTAAACCCTAAACCCTAAACCCTAAACCCTAAACCCTAAACCCTAAACCCTAAACCCATGCCCCCTCCCCCTCCCAACATCCTCAAGCAGAGGCCCGAAACCAAGAATCAGGTGAGTCGAAGACCCGTTCCCTCCTTCGAAAACTCTCCCACCAATAGCATGCCCGGAGCTGTTTAGGGTTTAGGGTTTAGGGTTTAGGGTTTAGGGTTTAGGGTTTAGGGTTTAGGGTTTAGGGTTTAGGGTTTAGGGTTTAGGGTTTAGGGTTTAGGTTTAAGGGTTTAGGGTTTAGGGTTTAGGGTTTAGGGTTTAGGGTTTAGGGTTTAGGGTTTAGGGTTTAGGGTTTAGGGTTTAGGGTTTAGGGTTTAGGGTTTAGGGTTTAGGGTTTAGGGTTTAGGGTTTAGGGTTTGCTGGATCAGAGCTTAGGGTCGTAGTGGCAAAGTAGTAAGCCCAGCCATCACTTCACCCAACCGCCTGGCACAAGAAAATCCGGTTCGATCGACCTGTCGCGTCGGGTGCTTCAGGCTTGCGTCTGGAGTCTGCATTCTGGGGCGAATAGATAAATAAGCAAATAATGTATGTACATATATATATATATAGGTATTGATATTTGCCCTACAAACCCCCTCCCCCCACCACGTTTTAGAAAACCAAAAAAACTGCAGTCCCCCTGTTTCAGCCCTGCCAAACCCTGTGCTTTCATAGAAATTGAGCTCCCGACCTCGCCAAACCAATCCGAATCGGCTGCAGTCGGTCACGGCCTTGGTGTGGGGCGCGAGCCCCCTGAACCTTGCAGCCCCAAACCCCAAACCCTAAACCCTAAACTCTAAACCCTAAACCCTCAGCCCCAAACCCTCAACCCTAGTAAAACCCTCAACTCTTAGGAATGGATATTGGAGGGTCTTACCTGGTGGTGGTGCCCTCCATGACCCTAAACCGTAAACCCTAAACCCTAAACCCTAAACCCTAAACCCTAAACCCTAAACCCTAAACCCTAAACCCTAAACCCTAAACCCTAAACACAATCAGTTTCCTGGGGCCCCCGTCGGCGTGAGGGTCCATGGCCTGCAGCGAGCCAAGGTCTAACAAAAGATGATTAGAAGGGTTTAGGGTTTAGGGGTTTAGGGGTTTAGGGGTTTAGGGGTTTAGGGGTTTAGGGGTTTAGGGGTTTAGGGGTTTAGGGGTTTAGGGGTTTAGGGTTTAGGGGTTTAGGGGTTTAGGGGTTTAGGGGTTTAGGGGTTTAGGGGTTTAGGGGTTTAGGGGTTTAGGGGTTTGGGGTTTAGGGGTTTTAGGGGTAGGGGTTAGGGGTTTTTGAGGGGTTGAGGGGTTGAGGGGTTGAGGGGTTTGAGGGGTTTGGTTTATGTTAGGGGTTTGATTGAGGGTTTGAGGGGTGAGGGGGTGAGGGGTTGAGGGGTTGAGGGGGGGGGGTTAGGGTTGAGGGTTGAGGGGTTGAGGGGTGAGTTGAGGGGTTGGGGGTTGAGGGGTTGAGGGGTTGGGGGTTTGGGTTTGTGGGTTTTGAGGGGTTGAGGGGTTGGGGTTGAGGGGGTTGAGGGGTTGAGGGGTTTGGGGTTGAGGGGTTGAGGGGTTGAGGGGTTTGAGGGGGGTTGAGGGGTTGGGGGTTGGGGTGAGGGGTTGAGGGGTTGAGGGGTTGAGGGGTTGGGGGTTGAGGGGTTGAGGGGTTGAGGGGTTGAGGGGTTGAGGGGTTGAGGGGTTGAGGGGTTGAGGGGTTGAGGGGTTGAGGGGTTGAGGGGTTGAGGGGTTGAGGGTTTGGGAAGCGAGTGATTCTTCCGAAATACCAAATGTGCAAGCATCAATGTTTGTTGTGGTGTTTTTTGGGTGGGCATTGTTCCTGTGAATTTACCAGTGATGCAGAAAGGTTGGTGCAGACCGTCGTGTCAATGCGGCCCTGCGAAGAGTTTGGAAGGCGACAATACGCTCAGCTTTTTCTGAAGCCTACAATCTTCTCACCTTTACAAAGGGCAGCTTTTCTGAAGCCTGACAATCTTCTCACCTTGAAAACACCCTAAACCCTAAACCCCTAAACCCCTCTAAACCCCTAAACCCCTCCCCTACACCCCTACACCCCTAAACCCCGAAACCCCTTACCCCTAAACCCCTTAAACCCCTAAACCCCAACCCCTAAGCCCTAAACCCTAAAAGCTGCAGTCGGGGGCGCCGCCGCGAGGTCGCTGTCCGATGCTGCCGCGGAAGCGCTGCGCTTGAGCTCCGTGCCGTGGCCTTGGGAGTTATCGTTTCTTCCCTCTGTGGGGTGGGCTAAGGATTGGGGTTTGGGGTTTAGGGTTTAGGGTTTAGGGTTTAGGGTTTAGGGTTTGGGGTTTGGGGTTTAGGGTTTAGGGTGGAGGGTTTAGGGTTGAGGGGTCAAAGGCGCGTGACGAGGATGGCGGGCTTTAGAGCTCATGCAAATGAAGCGGCCAAAGCAAAGCGAGACGAATGACAAAGACTTGCAATTGAATAACACCCATCTAATCCATGAAAGGCGTTCGTACGAAGTCGCAGCACATCAGAGCATTTAAGGTCACCTAGCAAGGTTCTCAATTGGGGAGGCCCATCTCAACCCTGAACCCTAAACCCTAAACCCTAAAGCCCTAAATTACCCCGAAACCCCTAAACCCATAAACCCCGAAACCCCGAAACCCCGAAACCCCGAAACCCCTAAACCCCTAAACCCCTAAACCCCTAAACCCCTAAACCCCTAAACCCCTAAACGCCTAAACCCCTAAACCCCTAAACCCCCAAACCCCAAACCCCAAACTGAAACCCTAAACCCCCGACGAAATGCAGAGGCCCCCGGCTGGGATTGCGCTCCGGGTTGCGCTCGTAAACTTCGGAGACCGGCGCATCAGCCTGGCAGTGAAGCCAGAACGAACGCAGAGTGAACCCGGTAGGGTTTAGGGTTTAGGGTTTAGGGTTTAGGGTTTAGGGTTTAGGGTTTAGGGTTTAGGGTTTAGGGTTTAGGGTTTAGGGTTTAGGGTTTAGGGTTTAGGGTTTAGGGTTTAGGGTCTAGGGTTTAGGGTTTAGGGTTTAGGGTTTAGGGTCTAGGGTTTAGGGTTTAGGGTTTAGGGTTTGGGGTTTGGGGTTTGGGGTTTAGGGTTTAGGGTTCAGGGTGTAGGGTTTAGGGTTCAGGGTGTAGGGTTTGGGGTTCAGGGCTCAGGATTTAGGGGTTAGGGTCCAGGGCTTAGGGTGTCAAGGGACAGACAGCCCCTTTCTCACTGCGACTTCTGCCTGCAGCTCCACCTCGGCAGTGTAGGCTTCCGTGGAGCTGCTCGATCCTGCGCTGGCCTCCAAGGGCGACATGCCTACTACAGGGGTCGGAAAAATCACAAATAATACGAATATGATTAATATTACGAATACTAATAATATTAACCATGTAACTCTTATAAAATAGTATATTCCCTGAGGGTCCCTTTTGCGATTGTACTGTCATAAACCCCCCCCCCAAAAACCCTATTCTAATCGTTAAGGCGCCTCTATTCCGTCCTTCCTGAAAGAAGGGGCATTATCTTGGCATGTTTCCCCCTGAGACTAACAGTCCGCGCATCCGCACACACCATCGATGGAAGAGGATGCTTCCACTGGTTCTCGAAGCTCCGGAAGACCGACGCGTCCAAGTCCAAAAACAAGTCGGCAACAACTCAACGATAAAAACTGGCCGAAGCAACCCTGCCTGACCGAATGAAGCCCGCACCCCGTACTCCCCTCTGCAACAACCCTTACAAGAAATATACATATTCATAGACATATTTATAAAGAGAGAGAGAGAGAGAGAGAGAGACCGCGAACCCTTTTGGGGGTTCATTTTGTCCCCAAGCTGGACCCAATTTGCTTGGGCTCAGGGCGTTTTTTCCCTAAACCCTAAACCCTAGACCCGAAACCCTAACCCCCAAGCCCGCAAAGCTTTGAACCCTCAGCGCTGTTGCTCCTTGGGACTCAGGTGGCTGAGCTCGATCCCCTCCTGCGGAGCGAGGCGACACGCTGGAGTGGCCGAAGCAGTTTCGGGTTTAGGGTTTAGGGTTTAGGGTTTAGGGTTTAGGGTTTAGGGTTTAGGGTTTAGGGTTTAGGGTTTAGGGTTTAGGGTTTAGGGTTTAGGGTTTAGGGTTTAGGGTTTAGAAGTTAGGGTTTAAGGTTTAGGGTTTAGGGTTGAGGGCCATACCAGCTTAGGGTTGATATGGAGCTCCGGGTTTAGGGTTCCTCGTATGGTTCTTTAGGGTGGATGCCCAAAGAGGGGCCCCAAGTTCGGTAAGCGACCAGCTTGGACAGCTCGTCTTTCAGGGGGGGGGGGGGGCCCTTTTCGTGGCCTTCGCTGATGCTTGGTGCTGGCTTGCCCTCACATCCTGAAAAGAACAACCATCACCGTCAAGATAAGCCTCATAACATCACCAAGCATAGCCATTTGAATATGCGCACGGATGCTAAAGCTTCTTCAATGCCACCATGATCACAAGAATTCTACGACGCAACAACAATGACAACTCCCATGGTCCTCAGTGGTTTGCCGCTTTCGAGGGTCGGGGACTGTTGCCTGGAACACAGCAGAAGTTCACAACCCCCCGGCTGGACCCTGCAACCCTAAACCCTAAACCTAAACCCTAAACCCTAAACCCTAAACCCTAAACCCTAAACCCTAAACCCTAAACCCTAAACCCTAAACCCTAAACCCTAAACCCTAAACCCTAAACCCTAAACCCCAAACCCCTAAACCCTAACCCCTGAACCCTAAACCCTAAACCGTAAACCCTAAACTCTAAACCCTAAACCCTAAAGCTCAACCTTCGCTTGCTTTACGGGAGAGCTGGAAGGGGTTCGAGAAAAAAAACACTCGGGCGAAAATCCCGGAAGCCACTGAGAACCCCTACAGCGACTTGTAGAATCTTTCAAGAGGGTGTTTCCGATACCGACCTAAACCCTTATAAATCCCAAACTCTAAGCCGTAAACCGAATAGGGCTGGAGACAGAGGGGAGGGGAGGGGTATGTGCCGCCCAGTTTCCCAGAGGAGGATGGCGAAGAAGATCGCTGGATACGCTACCTGGATCATAAAACTAGTCCTTAAAAAGAGGGTGCCTAAATCCTGTATCGTTTTGATTTTCGGCAAGCTGCAGGATATTTGGAGCCCCCAACCGCTGCCGACATTCTGCCTTTGCCTTGTCTTCCCTGTGGCTGGTACGGAATCCCCTAAGCAGGGCTCGGAAAGAACTATGTAACTCCAATAAGGTGAAACGCCGGGATGTCGGCTCTCCCGCATTGGGCCCGCAGGACGGGACACACCTTGATGTTGCTGCTGTGGCCACTGGATTCTTCACAGGGTGGTGCAATGGGGGCACCACGCTGAAAAAGATAGAGAGAGAGAGAGACAGGGGGAGAGACGAACATCTTGTGCAACATGTGCAGCAGCAAAACATGTTCTGTACACCATGAGAGAGTGAGAGAAGAGCGTGAGAGCGAGATTGAGAGAGAGAGAGAGAGAGAGAGAGAGGGGGACAACAACGAGGTGCGCTTTAGTCCAAGGGGCAGCCACAAAAGGCGTCCGCCAGCCCAGGCGCGGACCCAGGAAGCCGGCAAGGAGCTGGCCTCTCCAAACGCCCATTGGGGGGGGGGGGCGCTCTCAAGGGGTTTCCAAAGTACATATGGAGGGCTTACGAAACAAGGGACCCCGAATATAGACCCCCAAATAGTAGGATCCCCTTCTACTAAGGATCCCAACAAGGTACCCCGAATATCGTAACCTTCCACATGGACCACTTTGGACTTTCAGGGCTTTCATGGATCCTTCACGGCTGAAGAACAAGCGTTGGATAGGTGGGTGGTGCTACCTGCAGCCACAGCTGGCTCCTTGCTTGCAGCCCTCGCGCCTATGGCAACGCCCACGGAGGTGGCAACGCCCATCGCCTCAGATGCCGGAGAACCCCTGGTTTGAAGGATTTAGAGTTTAGGGCCCGGGGTTTTGGGTTCAAGGTTTTTGTTTTTTAATAGGGGAGGTTGATTCCCCTGTAAACCTCTGTGTAGGGTTTAGGGGTGTAGGGTTTAAGGTTTAGGAGACAGGGTTTAGGGTTTAAGGTTTAAGGCTGAGGGGTTCTAGGGTTTAGGGTTTAGGGTTGGAGGGTTTAGGGTTTAGGGTTTAGGGTTTAGGGTTCAGGGTTCAGGGTTCAGGGTTCAGGGTTTAGGGTTTAGGGTTTAGGGTTTAGGGTTTAGGGTTTAGGGTTTAGGGTTTAGGGTTTAGGGTTTAGGGTTTAGGGTTTAGGGTTTAGGGTTTGAAGGGTTTAGGGTTTAGGGTTTAGGGTTTAGGGTTTAGGGTTTAGGGTTTAGGGTTTAGGGTTTAGGGTTTAGGGGCCCCCATTATTCTTCTCTGAGCTGCGGCGGAGATGATCCCGCGCTGCTCCGCTGCACAGAGGTCTCCGCCTCGGAGCCAGGGCTTACCCCCAGACTCTGGGCAAGATCCCAAAAAGTAGAACCTTCAGATCGTGCCCTATTCGGGTTTGGGGTTTAGGGTTTAGGGGTTGAGGGTTTAGGGTTGAAAAGATCCAAAAAGAACCTTCAAACCTTCAAATGGTGCTCTGTTAGGGTTTGGGGTTTAGGGTTTAGGGGTTTAGGGTTCAACCAAACCTACCCCTGTTCAGGAGCCCATCGGAAACCTGGACACTGCGAGCTTCAACATCCCAGCCGCAGAGTGAGTAAAGCAGCGGGAAAGAGCCGCCCACCGAGATTCCTGCAAGATCTTAGGGTTTCGGGTTTAGGGTTTAGGGTTTAGGGTTTAGGGCTGAGGGTAACCTTCAGGCCGCAGTCCCTTTAAAAAAAAGAAGATCACCCTCTCAGCCCCTTAACCCCGCACTTCCTAGAGTGGAGGTTGAGGTGCCTCGCTCAGAACCCCGGCTCCCCCTTGAGCTATCCTTTTTACAAAGCCCTTGGCTTTCTGAGCTGCCCCTGAAAGCCCACTGAGGCCCCCTAAACCCGAAACCCAAACCTAAACCCTGAACCCTGAACCCTGAACCCTGAACCCTGAACCCTGAACCCTGAACCCTGAACCCTAAACCCTAAACCCTAAACCCTAAACCCTAAACCCTAAACCCTAAACCCTAAACCCTAAACCCTAAACCCTAAACCCTAAACCCTAAACGAAGGAGGGGGGGAGAGGGTGGCTCCTGTCAGCACACGGCAGAGCAAGTACCACCTCAGGGTTCATCACTTATTACAACAGAGGGTTCTCTCCTTAATCGGGATTACAATAGAGGGTACTATCATCTCTATTAAGGACTGTTAGTATAGGGGGGAGCATCCCAAGTTCTCACCCCCCAAAGGCCCCCAAAAAGACGCTTGGAGCTTGGATGCGTTGTCGCTGTGAATGGGTTCAAGTGGCTTCAGAAGTGTCGCATCTTAAGAGGTGGGGAGGGGTCGGCGTCCTACCCTCAACCCTCAACCCCCTAAGCCCTGAACCCCAAACCCTAAACCCGAAACCCTGACAAACCCCACACCCTCCCTGAGACCGATACCAAACCCCCCGCCCAAAAAAACAAAAAAAATATACTTATTTTACTTCGAACATCCCCACCCTCTCTTGGTACAGATACTCTGGGGTTGGGCACTCCAGGGATACTCTGGGGACACTCTAGGGTTGGGCATTCCAGGAAGAGTCTGAGGTTGGGCACTCCAGGGATGCGCGAGGAGTAGACCGGGCGAGGAGAAGAGTTGAGTTTAAAAATCTAACAACCCCACACCGAGGGTGGGAAAAAAACCATAAACCCCCCAAAAAAACCTCTAAACCCAAAAAACCTCTAAACCCTATAAACCCTGAGTTTTAAAACCTGACAGCCCCACCCCGAGGGTGGGGAAATAGCGCCAGGAGGCAGGAAGCCGTTGGAGCCGGAAGGGATGTACCTCCAGCTGCATAGCTGAGTAGAGGGCTTGGGGTTTGCAGGGCTTGGGGTTTGGGGTTTCGGATTTTAGGGTTTAGAGTTTAGGGTTTAGGGTTTGGGGTTTAGGGTTTGGGGTTTCGTGTATTGGGGTAGCAAGATGTTGTGGGAGGGGGGGTGGGCTTCCAAACCAGCAGGTCTTCTAGGGTTTCGGGCTTCTAGGCCCCGAGGCTTGCGGGCTCAACCCAAAACCCTAAACCCCAAACCCCAAACCCCAAACCCCAAACCCCAAACCCTAAACCCTAATCTGGCCCACAACTCCAAGACTGCGCTTGAGGCGCTTGATCAGCGCGCAGGGGACGGAGCCGAGGATCACCACCAGAAGCAGCAGGTTGACCTGTGTTTCATGGGTTATCCCCCAGAAGTAAGGCGATTTGGCCTAGTTGAGTTAATTTGGCGGGGAACCTTGGGGGGGAGGGGGGGGGGGTAGAGAGGAAGGGTAGTAGGGGAACCCATCTGTGTTTCACTGCTTCTTCGGGGGTGGCGGGGCAGAGGCCCCTCAGCCCTACATCCTGAACCCGAAGCCTTGAGTCCTACAAACCCTAAGTGCCATAAGCTTCCACTAAAGCTACCTGCAAATCCAAAATAGCGCACAAAACCCTGAAAACCCTTACTATACCTACCAAGCTCATAACCCTACTAAACCCTACAAAATCCTACTTGCTAGAAACGACAACTAGGATGGCCCTCTTAAACTCCATCAGGGAAAATATGAGATGTCCCAAGGGCCTACCCCACAACCTTAAACCCTAAACCCTAAACCTTGAGCCCTCAACCTCCTGTTCACCCTCTTGATTCCTCGCCAAGGGCACTCGGTTCATCCGATCCGCAAGCGGCCCAAGAGCCAAGCTGGTAATGCCTCCAGGGTTTAGGGTCTAGGGTTTAGGGTGCAGGGTTTGGGGTTTAGGGTTGAGGGTTTAGGGTGCAGGGTTTGGGGTTTAGGGTTTAGGGTGCAGGGTTTTGGGGTTTAGGGTTTAGGGTGTAGGGTGCCTGTGTGAGGGTTGCGGGTTTGAGGTGGCGGGGTTTCGGTCTATTTGGGTGCAGGCGATGAAGGGATATCATTTGGATTTATGGGGATTTTCCTCCGTAATTGAGTTTCAAGCTCCTTCCCACAAGCTTCCCCCACACAATCGCTGTGCTAGGGGCCCTTGGGCTTCAAGCCCAAAGATTCTCAAAAATCACAGAACCTTAAGCCCTAAACCCTAATCCCTAAAACCCCAAACCCTAAACCCTACTCCCGAAACCCTGAACCCTGAACCCTGAACCCAAAACCCTAAACCCTAAACCCTAAACCCTAAACCCTAAACCCTAAACCCTAAAACCCTAAACCCTAAAACCCTAAACCCTAAAACCCTAAACCCTAAACCCCGAACCCGAACCCGAATCCCTGAACCCTCACTCCCATGCACGCGCCAAGCTGGTGGCCCCCCAGCCTCCAACGAAAAAGAAGCCTCGGGGCTCAAAGGCAAGATCTAGGGTTTAGGGTTTAGGGTTTAGGGTTTAGGGTTTAGGGTTTAGGGTTTAGGGTTTAGGGTTTAGGGTTTAGGGTTTAGGGTTTAGGGTTTAGGGTTTAGGGTTTAGGGTTTAGGGTTTAGGGTTTAGGGTTTAGGGTTTCGGGTTAGGGTTTAGGGTTTAGGGTTTAGGGTTTAGGGTTTAGGGTTTAGGGTTTAGGGTTTAGGGTTTAGGGTTTAGGGTTTAGGGTTTAGGGTTTAGGGTTTAGGGTTTAGGGTTTAGGTTGAGGGTTTTGGGGTTCAAGGCTTGCTGTGATATGGCGCAGAAGCTGTGAAGGGTTGGGATGCAGACCCTTCGTGAGATGCGAAGAGCAGCCAGGGCCCAATTGTGGAGGGTCATCTACCGCTTGTATCCCACCCCACGCCGTCTCAGGCGGCCATTCCTTGTTAGGGTTTAGGCTGAAAACCCTAAACCCTAAACCACAAACCCTAAGCCAGTTCTCGGTGGGGTTCCCGCGACATCCCAAAGGAGAGTTCAGGGGGGTCGTGGGGTGGTTTCAGGCCCTGAGTCTAGGGTGCTCGGCCTCGCACAGAGGGCAACTCAGAAACACGCAACAAGGCGCCAACGACTTCGCAGCAAACCCCAGCCGGAAACCTTAGACCCCAAGCCTTACAAACCTTAAACCCTAAACCTTGAACCCCAAAACCCTCAAAAACCCTCCGAAAAGCTCCGAACCCTAGCTGCAGCGTCCCTAGAAATCTCAGGGTGGTAGTCGGGTGGCCCAGCTGGACCTGGCCCCCCAGCTTCGAATCCTTCTCCAGTGGGCTGAGCTCGAACTCATCGGCAATGGCACTCCTCTTGCGCTCTCTCTCGTGTGGCTTTTCATGCCGGTGGTGGTGATGGTTTTGGGTTCAGGGCCTGAAAAAAAGAAGAGGGGCTTCTGGCAAGGGAAGGGGGGGGGTTTCGGGGGGAGAGTTTAGGGTGTTCTCTGACCTTTTCTGGGCTTCTGGAGGCTTGATTGCTGAGCTGAGCGTCAGGTTCGGCGCCGCCAGGTTCTGATCCGCATGGAGGCACATGGCCACAATCAGCAGCAGCCCGAGCGTGTACCTCTCGCAGGCTCCCCTACAAACACTCAAGGGGCCCCTCAAACGTAATATAGGGGCCTGAAAAATAGTTAAATAAGCCCCACGGCCTTCTCCTGAAGCCTCCGAGCTTTGCAGCCTCTACAAAGTTTGATGCAGCTCTCTCTGTCCACAAACCGGCAGAGCAATGGACTCCGTGCTTTAGGCGGGGGAGAGGAGAGCTTAGCACAGGGATCGCTTTGTGGCTGTGACCCTTCAGCAACCTCAACCCCTTTTTTTCTTGCTTTGCATACAGCAACGATGCGACGCAATATGCATTCCCCGCCTCTTGCGAGTTTCTAGTGCCGCTGAGGTGACAGCCGAGAAGCGCCAAAAGCCGCTAAACCGCTAAAGGCCACAAACAAAACTCGAGGGGCTAGAGGGGGGGTTGGAGGGTTTAGGGTTTAGGGTTTAGGGTTTCGGGCTTTCGTCGCCCCCTCTTTCAACCCCCGCCGAAACGCTTCAAACCCTGAACCCTAAACCCTAAACCCTAAACCCTAAATGCTGTATGAACCCGCCCTCTGGAGCCCTAAACACCTAAACCCCAAACCCTGGACCCTAAACCCTACGTAAACCCTCTACAAACCCTCCACAAACACCATAACATAGGGGCCTGGATAATTAGAATAGGGTTTTGGGGGGTTATTGTAGTATGACTCCAAAGGGACCATAAGGGAGTACTATGAGCAATTATTGCAAGCCCTATGTGAACCATAAACCCCCTAAAACCCAAAACCCTAAACCCGAAACCCGAAACCCTAAACCCTAAACCCGAAACCCTGAACCCCAAACCCGAAAGAAACCCTAAACCCGAAACCCTAAACCCTAAACTATATACACCCTCTAGAAGCGCTTTCAACCCAAAGTGCCAGCGCTTGAGGAAGATCCGGGCATGAGCCACCAGCAGGCCAGGTGATCTGGATTGCGAGGAGGGGGTGGGGGTGAAGACGTTGGGTGGGTTTAGGGTATAGGGTATAGGGTATAGGGGATAGGGGATAGGGGATAGGGTTTAGGGTTTAGGGTTTAGGGTTTAGGGTTTAGGGTTTAGGGTTTAGGGTTTAGGGTTTAGGGCTTAGGGTTTAGGGCTTAGGATTACGAGGCGGGGCGGGGATTCAGGAATTTAAGGTTTAGGGGTTTAGGGCTTGAGAAGCATCTCCTAAACCCCGTAAACCCTAAAAGCACCGTGAACCGAGCTCCCAAAGTCTCTCCTTGCTTTTTTCTTTTGTTTTGCTTGGGGGTGGGTGGGGGGGGGGGGCCGGGGGTTCCCCTTTTGGGGCCGCAAACTGCTTTTGGGAGGCTTCACGACTTGGAAACCCATCCTCGAACTGAAGGCCACATTCCGGGCTTGAAGCTTGCAGGGCTTGCAGGGCTTCGAGAGCTTATAGGGTTTTAGGGCATTCGGCGCAACAACCACAGTTCCCGAACTACACACACACGCGGGGCCAAGGAGGTGAAAGGTGTGCAGGGAAGTACTTGCTCAATTCCGGTGCCGCTTTGACTGGGATGAGAAAACAAACCCTAAACCCTAAACCCTAAACCCTAAACCCTAAACCCTAAACCCTAAACCCTAAACCCTAAGGGAATGAGAATTCTGGGTAGCTTGTCAGTTTCTGGTATGAAAAAAGGCCCTCTTATGAGGCCCTACGAAGGCCACTCCTGGGGCTTTCCCCCCTGCACCCTAAAACCCTACACCCTACACCCTAAAACCCTACTAACCCTAAACCCTACTAACCCTAAACCCTAAACCCTAAACCCTAAACCCTAAACCCTAAACCCTAAACCCTAAACCCTAAACCCTACTAACCCTAAACCCTAAACCCCAAACCCCAAACCCTAAACCCTAAACCCTAAACCCTAAACCCTACTAACCCTACTAACCCT
>CAJNDS010002675.1:182500-195000 GCA_905221605.1 Symbiodinium natans | reverse complement strand
AAGCCTCTCCGAAGCTTGCACAAAAGCATCCCACGCTGCTCTCGCTGGGGTCCGCGTAGCTGGGCTTTCCCTTGTTTCTGGTGCTTTTACCCCTAAACCCTAAACCCTAAACCCTAAACCCTAAACCCTAAACCCTAAACCCTAAACCCTTGTTTCTGGTGCTTTTTGGACCTGCGCTCCATGGCTGTCGGGCTGAGCAAAAACAAGGCTGCGGGAGCAACAAGTGCCCACACCCCAGCCCCGAAGACCGCCGTAGAAACCCTATTCCCTAAACCCTAAACCCTAAACCCTAAACCCTAAACCCTAAACCCTAAACCCTAAACCCCTAAACCCTAAACCCTAAACCCCTAAACCCTAAACCCTAAACCCCTAACCCCTAAACCCTAAACCCTAAACCCCTAAACCCTAAACCCTACACCCTACACCCTAAACCCTAAACCCTAAACCCTAACCCCAAGCGTAAGGCCCCAGGACCTCGCTCGCGCAGCAAGCCCGCCACAAGGTGGCTGACGATACATCCCTGGGAGAAGCCTCAGTTCAGCTTCCTTCGTATTCTTGTGGAGCCCCAAGTGCTTGTGGTTGACGGTTTCTGGTTTAGGGTTTAGGGAGACACGCGACCCCCCCCCCCCCCCCCCCCCCTCCCCAATAAACAAAACAACAACATTAGGAAATGCAGCAAGGTTCTCGTGCAAGTACACAAGATGGGTCATGATTCCTTGAAGTGGAGCCTATGGGCCCAGTGCGCAGTGGTGCCTCTTGAGTTGTGGCAAAACAATGTGCGAAAATGAGTAATATAGGGGCCTTAAGAATCCGCCGAGGCCTTGGGCCGTAGGTGTCTGGGTAGCACAAAGCAGGCACCCCACCTCTAATCGCCTCCCCACAGAGCGGGGCAGTTCGCACCCCTGTTTTGCTTTTGGCTGAAATGGCCGGCCCCCCCTGCCCCCTCCCCACCACCCCCCACCCCCCCGCCACCCCCTTCGGCCCTGCACCCTCAAGGTCCTTTCGCCTTCTCCTTTTTTCCTCCGCCCACCAGGTTTGGGTTGCCTTGTTACAGAAGCTCAGGCCGAGGCGGGTCGCGTAGCGTTAAAATGAAAATAGTCTGTGTTCTGTTCTTTTGGGGGGGGGGGGGTGTGATTATGACACGTCTATTTTATACGACCCCGACACTTCTGCTGGATCATGGGAGGGGCCTCTTCCTGGGCATGACATCTTCCACGCTTTCGCGCGGCTATTCAGCACTAAGCCCGGCGTGCCCTCGGACCTTCCCTTGGCTGCACTTAGAATTCTAGCTGCCGTGTTAAGAAACCCAATAAGCCCCCCAAAAAGGCTAAGGAAGTAAAGTTACAGTAAAGCACCACAAAGCTCCTTACTTTGCCACACAGCTAGCTCCCCGTTTGGTTCACGCGCTGTGGAGATTTTTGTTGCGCTTAGCTGAGTAGCCTTTCTTCTTTGCTTCGCAAGGGCCCCCCCGAGCTTGTGTTATCCGCCGACTCTTGGGTTCGGGGATTCGCCACCCAGCATTCCCCCCTTTTGGGCTCAGAGGGCTCAGGGCGCCCTTAAGGAATCTCCTTCCGGAACTTTGGGGGGGGGGCCTTTGCTACAAATCTCAGCTCAGAAATTCCGTCCTGGCCCGGCCATACCACCTTCTAGGGCCCAGGGTTTAGGGTGCAGGGTTTTGGGGTTTTTTTCGGGGGTCAATTGGGGTTTAGGGTTTGCTGGGTAGAGGATCCCTTGTCGGCCTAGTATCTGGGTCCCAACGGCCAAACAACTCCGCACTTTTTGACCCCAAGGGCTTCCGAGACAATCCCGTCTGTTCGTTGAGGGTTTGCCACGCAGCTTTCATGGAGCGGTTAAGGTTTCACGTTCCGGGACGCGAAGACTTAGGGACAATGTGCAAACTTCCGGGAGCCCCAAACCCTCAACCCTAAACCCCAAACCCTCAACCCTAAACCCTAAACCCCAAACCCCAAACCCTAAACCCCAAACCCCAAACCCCAAACCCCAAACCCTGCAATGAGCCCTTGGCCCAGGATCACATCCACCGGGCCTCGCTCCTTGCAAGTCTGTTTTGTCGGCTTCTAGATTGAAGTGCCGGTTGTTGAACTAGGGTCTAAGGGTTTAGCTGTTGGGGTTTTAGGATGGGTTTTAGGATTTGCCGGTGCTTGGGGATTTCAGTACTTGGGGGGCGGCACATGGATTTCGAGACGATGTGTTTGCGGCGCAGCAGGTTTGAGAAGAAGGCACCCGAGAGTTTCGCAGCCTCTTTGAGGGAAGGTTGCGAGAGCTCACAAGGAATTCCACTTTAAGCTTCGCTTTTGGAGGCTTACAGCACGCGGGCACGCAGGGATCTTTGCCAAAAGGGTGACTTCTTCACTCCAGGGAAGGTGCCGAAGAACTGATCGGGATAGCTGAGTGGGGTGACTGATGATGTCCGAATCGCGGCAGAGTTTCTGTAGGGCTATTAAGTAGGATAACGATGGCGCTCCGGCCCTACCTTTTGAAGTCATCTATGAACCTTCTCATAAGTAGCCTTAGAGGGTTTCAGGGTTTCAAAGGTTTCTCAAAGGTTTTGGGTTCAGGGTTCTTATTGCAGAGTGCTTATTAAAGGCCTTCCTGCGGCATCCTTAGGAGAAAAAGCTTGAGGAGCCTTGATCCGCTGCAGCACGCGATCGACGCCCGTGTCTACCTCCCAGGCGTTCTGTGGCAGCTCTGAGGGAACTGATCACTTCACGAGTCAGAAGGCAGCTTGAATTGCCGGTATCCCCCAAAAGGACACTCCCGTGTATAGACTCAACACGTTCATACTTTGCACCACAGAAGCTGCAGTATAAGTAAGATAAGCCCTGCTTCTGAGTGTCCTCAACTTGAGAGTGGCAGGAAGCTCTGAGCAATCGTCCCTGCTACTCTCAAGCCTTACTCCCCGGAGTGGTAAAGAGAGCTGCCTCCTTATAAGTGAAGGTCACCGACGGGTCAAACAACTTCTCCTGCACAGGACAGCTTGGGCTTGGACTTGCCAGGGTATGGAGATTTGGGAGATTGGGCTTGGCGGGGGACGGCGCGTTTTGGGTCCAGCGTTGATGGTGGGGAGGTTCTCTAGCTGAAATACCGGGGAAAGGTCGAGCCCGGAGTCGAGCCCCCCCCCCCCCCCCCCGCGCAGAGCGCAGCCTCGTAGGTGCGAGTTGTCTTGTCGTCGTTCTCGACCTCTGGCTTTTTTTTAGGGTTTAGGGTTTAGGGTTTCAGGTTTGCGTCCACACAACGTCAGGATTATGCTGCATGCGCCAGCGTAGACGTGCATCGCCTTCTGCAGAGCACGCAACTCACAGAACCCGACGTACTGAGCAACCCATAACCCCACATCCCAAAGCAGAGCCCTGAAAAATCCCTCCCTCGCTCCAAAGAACCCCCGAAAAATCTGAGCCGGGCTGCGAGGCGGAGCCCTGCCCCCGAAGAAGTAAGGCCCAGGCCCCATACCAGCCAAAGAAAGGCATTCCAGCCGCCAGGGTCTCAGCAATTCGGCATATTTTAGCATTTGCACTCTTCCTCTCCTCAAGTCTTATTCAAGCTTAGGGCGTGGGAGTGGGGGTGCAATTCAACAATGCGACGGAAGCATTGAGATGCAACTTCCGATCGGTTCGGTCTGCCTTAAGATCTTTCTGCATGGGGTATCAAGAATGCTTTACCGGGGGCTTCTTTTAGGGTCGAGTTCTCCTTGCCCGGGATACTGACGACTCTCTAGACTACGACGAACCAGAGACGCTTCAATGCTTCTCGGACTTCCAGGCCTGGAAGGCTCGTTTGGGAGCAGGGGAAGAATTCTTGGGTCCAGAACTTCTCAATCTTGGCCTCTACGAAATCCGGAAGTCCGGGGAAATCTCTCTGCAGGAGCCTTCATGATGCTCGGCACGCCGTGGCCGTCATTGAACCTCAGATGCGGATCCTGCGGTTCCAGCCCAGACCCGCTATCTGGGAAAAAGCTTTGAGGTTTGCACAGGGTCGGCAGCGCCATCAAACGTTCGCAGCATTCCGAGACTTTGGGATCCGGGGCACTGCATGCCTTGAACGTGCCCGAGGCCCGAGGCCGAACCCATTCTGTTCTGAACTTACTTCGTTCAGCCCCAGCCCTAAATCCCTAAGCTCTAAACTTCAGGCCCCAAGCCCTACACCCTAAACCCTAAGCCCAAACTGTTCATCCCTTCAGTCGATCGCTTGCGAACTACTTGGGGGGGGGGCCGAAACCCTAAACCCTAAACCCTAAACCCTAAACCCTAAACCCTAAACCCTAAACCCTAAACCCTAAACCCTAAACCCTAAACCCCAAACCCTAAACCCTGAACCCTGAACCCTAAGACCAGGGCGGGATTGTGGGAATGAGATCCTGGCTTCCAGTCCCTTCCGCCATTGAGAAAGTCCCACTCGGCCTCTGGGGTGCTTCTGTCTCGGGTTTTAGGGTTTAGGGTTCAGGGTTCAGGGTTGAGGGTTCAGGGTTCAGGGTTTAGGGTTCAGGGTTCAGGGTTCAGGGTTCAGGGTTCAGGGTTCAGGGTTCAGGGTTGAGGGTTGAGGGTTGAGGGTTGAGGGTTTAGGGTTTAGGGTTTAGGGTTTAGGGTTTAGGGTTCAGGGTTCAGGGTTCAGGGTTTTGAGTTTGAAGGATTTTTGGGAGGGGGGGGGAGGGATGGGGGAGGGGAGTCGGGATTTGGGCCCTGTGGAGTTTTGATGTCTATTTTCTGTCAGGGGTGCTGTGCTCAGGCTGCGAAGAGCGATGCAACTGCACTCAGGGCTTCGCCGATTGCACTTGCAACGCGCGAAGTCTCTTCTCGCTGTCCGGCACAGGGTTTAGGGTTTTTAGGGGTTTTAGGGTTTTAGGGTTTTAGGGTTTTAGGGTTTTAGGGTTTTAGGGTTTTAGGGTTTTAGGGTTTTAGGGTTTTAGGGTTTTAAGGGTTTTAGGGTTTTAGGGTTTTAGGGTTTTAGGGTTTTAGGGTTTTAGGGTTTTAGGGTTTTAGGGTTTTAGGGTTTTAAGGGTTTTAGGGTTTTAGGGTTTTAGGGTTTTAGGGTTTTAGGGTTTTAGGGTTTTAGGGTTTTAGGGTTTTAGGGTTTTAGGGTTTTAGGGTTTTAGGGTTTTAGGGTTTTAGGGTTTAGGGATTGTAAACAAAGCAAAGCCCACTCATTCCATCACTTGCAGTGGAATCTGAGATCTCATCGAAGCCGAGGCTCCACAGCGGGAATCCTGGCCTTTAAACCTTTAAAACCCTTAAGCCCCCCTCAGAAAGATGAGAGAGCCCCCTTTGAACCCTAAACCCCCTCACCAAAAAAAATAAGAGAACCCCCTGAGAGTTGCTGCCTTCTTTTTTCAGTGTGAGAGAGAGTCTGCTCTCTCCGCGCCTGGTCGCCCAGAATTCTTCGAAGTGGCATGACCTCTCCATCACTTTTGTTGCATCGGGGAACACAGAGGAAAGCTGCGTCTTCGGAATTTGCGAGCAAAGGGGAGACGTGGGGACTCACTCCGGATGCACCTACTGTAGCTGTTAGACCACTTCAGCCCTAAACCCAACAGGGGATAAGTCAGCTCTGCTGGACCCTTCGCAGCTGCGATGAAAAGAGAAAGGAAAGGTCACCAGAGTTGAGCACAAAAGCACAAGCCCGCCTGCTGAAGCCTCTTCGTCCGAAACTCCCCCCCCCCCCCCCCCCCCCCACTCCACAAAAAGCTCGGGAATCCTCACTCACCCCTTATATTAAAAGTCCTTCATAGGGATTATAGTACCCCTTATGATAATTTTTTTTAAGGACTGTTAGTATAAGGGGGAACATCCCAAACTCACTCACAAAAGTGGAAGGAGCCTGGTACTCCATGATGTTCGTGTTGGACCCACCGCCGTGCAGTGCTAGGACCTTGCGCATGGCCCAGTTTCTTTGTGGGGTTAAGGGGCTCAGGGTTCGGGGATAGGGCTTAGGGTCTAGGGCAAGAATCCGGAACCCCGACGCTTCGCGCAGCAATTCGATGATGATGATGATGATGGTGATGAGGATAACGACTTTAAGAGCACAGATACAGAACATACTGTTCCTATTTGGCGGCGGGGGCGGGGGGCGAGGATTCCATTTTTATGTTTTTTATTATCTTGTTTGGTGTTGTTTGTTTGTTTTTTGTTTTCTGGCGGGGGGGGGGGGGGCGAGGAATAAACAGCGGACCACTGTAGGAGGGGACCTTTATCTTTATTTAGGAAGACCTCCACGTATGCGTTACTTTTGTAGTTGAAAACCTCTGAGTTCCCTCTCTGATTTCACCGACAACTGATCTTCTCTAGAACGTAAGCTTTCGCAGATTAAACATGAAACATAAAGTGGGGAGGTGGGGGGGGGCAGCTCCACCCCGTCCCTTTTGCAAACACAATGCTGGAGGCGTTTATATGTTTTTCTGTTCTGGTAGGTTTGCTTCGTTCCTGTCCTTATTGCTATCTTTGCGTAGTTATTCCTTTTGATTTGTCTGTCCTTCATGATTTAGTTCTGTTGCTTCTTCATCTTTGTTCGTTCTTTCCGTGCTTCTCTCACTGTGAATTTCTTTCACTGTTCTTCTTTTTGTTGCTTGTGTTTGCTCTTTCTTGCTCTTTCTAATCACATCCTTCTTTCTTCATAGGACCACCTCTAGGTTAATTGGAAAGATGTTAACAGGCGAAACCTTTCCCAAAGAACATAGATTGCTGACCAACATGCGAAAGAAGCGGTGCCAAAGTAGTTGGAGGGGTGCCTCATTTTTGTTGCAGATACTCTCAGTCCGATAATCTGACCATGAAAGCTTATCAAATAAACACCTAGTGTGATCACGACTACAACTTTCAGCAGGATATGGATATTTCTCCGAAAACGAGTCCCGCCCCCCCCCCCCCCCCCCCCCACAAAAACGCTCTTCCTTTTCTTAAAAAACTCCCAAGCAAGAAGGGCACGCCCATCTTCGGGAACCCGACCATGCTCCTATCATACGAATAAACCCCTTCACCCTACACCCTAAACCCCAAACCCTACACCCTAAACCCAAACCCGAAACCCCAAACCCCAAACAATGCTTGATAACATAATTTCCAGATTGGCCAGAAATGACGATGCGGTTTGACCCGCACTTACCTGCCAAAACTAACAGTATCACCTGACGCGCATTCCTGCGCAAGTAGCATTCTTGAGAGTGTACAAACCACTCCTGTTTCACATTCGACGTAACAGACTTCGGTCCGATTCAACCCCAAACCGCAAACCCCAAACCCCAAACCCAAAACCCCCAAACCCTAAACCCCAAACCCCCAAACCCGAAACCCCAAACCCCAAACCCTAAACCCTAAACCCTAAACCCTAAACCCTAAACCCTAAACCCTAAACCCTAAACCCTAAACCCTAAACCCTAAACCCTACCGGGAGCCCCCGGCCCGGATCTTCCGAGCCCCGATTCTGGGCGGCATCAGGCCCAGCGAGTCCAGCGATGCGGCGTAGCCGGAAGGCCTGTCCCCGACATCTTCGGGTTTAGGGTTTAGGGTTTAGGGTTTAGGGTTTAGGGTTTAGGGTTTAGGGTTTAGGGTTTAGGGTTTAGGGTTTCGGGTTTCGGGTTTAGGGTTTAGGGTTTAGGGTTTCGGGTTTAGGGTTTAGTGTTTAGGGTTTAGGGTGTCTAGGGTCTAGGGTCTCTAAGGGCTTTAGGGTCTCTAAAGGGACTTTAGGGTTCGGAGTTTTGGGGTTAGGGTTTAGGCCGTTAGGGTTTGTGTCGCTCTCTCTAAAGGGAGGGTTGGGCGTAGGGCCTCCGGGTTTTAGGGTTTGTGGGCCTCACGGTGTTAGGGTCTAAGGAAATTGACGGTTTTAGGGTTGTAGGGAATTCAGGGTTTTAGGGCTTCAGGGATTTAGGGTTTTAGGGGTCTTTGGGGTAGGGTTTAAGGGAATTTAGGGTTTTAGCGTTTCTGTAGGACTCTTCGGGCTCTACAATCGGGTCTATCAGATTGGTTATGAGGCGTGGAGGGTTCATCGATGGGGTTAATAGGGTTGTAACAGGGTTTTATTGGGGTTCCAACAGCGTTTTCATAGGGTTGCAGGAGGTTTAATAAGGTTTTCATAGGGTCTTCATAGGGTTTTAAATCGGGTTCAGGGCTGGGTTGGCGTTCAAGACGCCATGGAGCGCTTGAACATTGGCAAGGCCAGCCCAAGCACGTGGCTCCACTACTCTGCAAATGTTTCAAGAGTGCGACTCAGGGTGTATAGTTCATAGGGTTTATAGGGTTCATGGGGTTTCTGAAGTTTATAGGGTTTGTAGAGCTTGTGGGGGTTGTAGGTGTAAACAGGGCTTCAGTAAGGTTTTAATTTAGAGAGGGTCTTAATGCGTTTTCAAATAGGGTTGAGGGCTCAGGGTTCAGGGGTGTTTAGGCTTTAGGGTTGAAGGGCTTAACGCGCCCGCTCGGGTCTATCGAACTGTGTGCAGGAAGCGCCTAAACCATGGTTCAGGCTAAGGTGCTCATCTTTTAATGTACCACATTGGGAGGAGTCGGCAATTGGGATACAGGCGGTGCCTTGCGGCGGGCTCGGCAGCGCTTGCCGGCGCCTCACAGGGAGCAAAATGGGTTTGGGGTTTGGGGTTTGGGGTTTGGGGTTTGGGGTTTGGGGTTTGGGGTTTGGGGTTTGGGGTTTGGGGTTTGGGGTTTGGGGTTTGGGGTTCAAGGTTTAGGGTTTGGGGTTTGGGGTTTGGGGTTTGGGGTTTAGGGTTGAAGGTTTAGGGCTTACCTCAATGTCTTGGCTTGATGATGGGTTGCACTTGGAGGGGCCACGGGCAAAATGGAGATTCCCTTGGCCTGAAATTCTGCCAAGCGCTAGCTCGAACAGCATCGAAGGCACCACTTTCAACAGGAACATTCCCCCCCCCCCCCGCCCTCCACATCCCGCGAGCAGTCCAAGAGCATGTCTCCCCAACAAAAACTCCCCAGTCCAAATGCACCGGCCATAGGAGCACGCAGCACGATCTCAAGACCGCCACTTGAGCCAAAAACCCCAACCTCCAAACTTGAAAGCGGCACACAAGACTTGAGATTGCAAAATCCAACACCCACAGAGAGAGAGAGAGAGAGAGAGACACTTCTCGTGCGGGAAGCACGCGCCACCAAAAACCTGACCAAAAACCCCAACTTCCGCCCGAAAAGCCCAGGAAGCGGGAGTCCCCCGATAGAAAAGTCCCTTTTTTTTTTGGGGGGGGGGGGGGGGAAAGTTCCTGGAGAAAAGCTCCCGAAGGTAGCGAGCCTTGGTCTTCGTCTTCGCGTCCCTCTCCTCGAACTTCACTTCCAGCTCATCATAGTCGAACATGGCCCGAAATGCAAAGGCGCTCTGAAGCCGGGAGGCTTTGCAAGGCCCTAAACCCTAAACCCTAAACCCTAAACCCTAAACCCTAAACCCTAAACCCTAAACCCTAAACCCTAAACCCTAAACCCTAAACTCTAAACTCTAAACTCCCCCAACTCTAAAAGTCTCCCAAAGATGGCGGCTCCCCTCCTAATTACCTCAACGTCCGTGCGGAACATGAAAGTTTGCCAAGTGTGTTCTCAAGGCTTTGTTGCTGAGGCTTGAAGTGGAAAAAGCCGGCACAATCCCTCCAGTGTGACGTCTGAGAATCTGAGGTGACATGCGCACGCCGCGAGAATTTTCGGACAAACTGCATTTTTCGGTTGTCTTCTGCTGCGCGCATCCGGACCCGGAGACATTATTGCCATGAGAGCATTCCCGCGCAAAGGAGCCCGTAAAACAATCATGGAGGGCCCCTGAGATTAAGCTGCAGTCCACCAGTGCGGCCTTGCGTGTTTCCATCCTTTTTGTCTCCTCTCTCGGGGCCGTCCGCAGAATACCAGCTGCCCTCTTCACATTGGAAAGGGCCCTGGCCAGGGGGGAGCCTTCTACTTCCCTGATTTTCGGCTTACAGTTGTCCCATGCTGCGAGCTCCTGAGCCCTAGTGTCACCCTGAATCTCGCACAAGCCCGAAACCCAATGCCCTTCGATGGGATGCAATAATCAAAATCAAGTGGCTTGAGGGGACGTAGAGGGGAGCTAAGATGAAGCAAAGCCACGCGGTACCTTGACAGTTGGGACCTTCTGATTCTGATATGCCCCGCGTACTTCACCAACCTAATCCTCTTCAGACCAATAAGGGAAAATCCAAAATGCCCAAAGGCCTACCAACTGGGAGCAAAGGGGGTCCACCCTAGGAAGCCTGGACGCTGGGATAGCGGAGGTACACCTCCCCCTAAACCCCACCCTAAATTGTCAGAGCCCCTCCAAGCCCCAAAGCCCCTACCCTAGGCCCTAAGCCCTAAGCCCTAAACGGTAAACCCTAAACCCTGAACCCTAAACGGTAAACCCCAAACCCCAAACCCCAAACCCCAAACCCCAAAACCCAAACCCAAACCCCAAACCCCAAACCCCAAACCCTAAACCCTAAACCCTAAACCCTAAACCCTCCTGACAGGAGCCTGCAACCCCAGGGCGCGCACCTCGGGCCCGCGGAAGCCAAAGGGCACCGAGTCGGCATCCCGGCCCTCGCGGAGATGGACCTCCTTGTAGAAGTGGGGGTTTAGGGTTTGGGGTTTAGGGTTTAGGGTTTAGGGTTTAGGGTTTAGGGTTTAAGGTTTAGGGTTTAGGGTTTAGGGTTTAGGGTTTAGGGTTGAGGGTTTAGGGTTGAGGGTTGGGGGTTGAGGGTTGGGGGTTGAGGGTTGGGGGTTGGGGGTTGGGGGTTGAGGGTTGGGGGTTGAGGGTTGGGGGTTGGGGGTTGAGGGTTGGGGGTTGAGGGTTGAGGGTCGAGGGTCGAGGGTCGAGGGTTGAGGGTTGAGGGTTGAGGGTTTAGGCTTTGGTTTAAGGCTAAGGGTTGTCCTCTCATTCGAGGCTCCAAGAATAAGGACTATAGATTTCTTTGGGGAAGCTTTTTGTTCGAGGGGGCACGCCCTATTTCTTTTGTGGTGGAAGAGACTGGAAGAGTTAGGAGCGCGGAGCATATCACGGTATCTTGCAGCACGCTCAAAGGCATAACTTGGGTGAATCGACTTAGCGGCTTTTGGTCGTAGATTGTACGTCGTGGCGTATGAAAATAGTTTTTTTTGCCCCACCGGCTCGTTTTAAACTTGGGGTGAGTGGGGAGCTTAAAGGGGTAGGGTGGGGGGAAACCGGCATCCGACTGAGAGCTTCAGGCACATGGGTATTATCGTTGGGGGAGGGGGGCTCAGGGTCTAGCAGGTTTAGACGGTTTAGGGGTTTATTCATGCTGGGGCTTCAATAGGGCTTGGGGCTCCAGGGGGTTGAGGGTAGCGGGGAAAAGTGCATTTGGCACCTTCTCGGCGCGTTCTCGCTTTGGATGGACCTTTAGCCTGGAGATCCCCAGAGCCTCGAAGAACCCAAGGAACAATGCGCATCCCCACAGTCTGTCCTATGCCTGTTCATGGATCCTGTCATGTATATCTTCTCTGCGAAAGCACGCTTCTCTTAGGGTAGTTCCATGGTCCCTTAGTATCTTGTAAAGGAGGTCAGGGACCATGTTCAGGGCCCATATAATTGCCCTTAGAGCTTCAGAACTTGCGGGGTTTAGGACTCAGGGCTCTGTGCCACGGCTTGGCGAGGCAAATATGGGTTCGGCAACCAGATGCCTTTCCGGGGGCCTGATGGGTTTAGGGCCTTAGGGCATCGGAAACTGTTCGAAACGGGAAGTGGCATCTAGCGACATCATCGGGCTTCTGGTCTGCGGGCCAAGGCTCCACATGCAGGTGTGGTGTCGGGCAAAAGCCGATATCACCGCTTTGGGCGATCACCTGTAGGCGCGAGCTGACATGTGTGCAGGGTGCTCAAACTGAAGCGGCTTTGATGGGAACATCTTCCGGAAACTTCTTCTTCAACAATTCAGGGCCGGCTCTTGTTTCGTTTGGATCTGCAGCGTCAGCTGTTAATCTCTAGTACGGCCTATCACTGCACCAGATTCTTGAAATCCCCACTGCGCTCAGGGCCTGCCCCTCTCGAACCCTGTCGCCAGTCTTCAGGGACGGATCGGCAGCCTCTCAGAAGAGAAAGAAGCAGAGGACAAGGTGCCGAAGGGGGGGTGTTGCGAGATTTCGGGGATTTGGGACGGGGGGTTGTGCTGGTCTAAGGCGTAAACTGCGGAGGCTTTCAGGATTCTCCGCGCTTTCAGGGTGGTTGCTGAGGGGTTCGAGGCAGGGAAGATCAGGCAATCCATATGAGAGAGAACCAAAGCCTCAGGTTCATTGGTTCAGGACTGCGCTTCTGAGCCCTCCATCAAAGAACCGTAGACCCTAAACCCTAAACCCTAAACCCTAAACCCTAAACCCTAAACCCTAAACCCTATAAACCCTAAACCCTAAACCCTAAACCCTAAAGCAATCAGCCAACTCAAAGCACACCCCCCCCCCCCCAAATCTGGGGATCCGCGGAGGCAGGGGGCGCTCCTTGATGTGCACGTACTCTGCCAAAGTGCCGTCCGCCTCACCGTGGGAAGGGGA
>CAJNDS010002675.1:175000-180000 GCA_905221605.1 Symbiodinium natans | reverse complement strand
AACCCTAAACCCGAAAAGGCGCTTGGCTGGTCGGGCGGTGGGGGCCGCAGCGCGACGATGTCAGACTGAAGCTCCAGACTCTGGACCTCCTGTGGTTTAGGATTTAGGGTTTAGGGTTTAGGGTTTAGGGTTTAGGGTTTAGGGTTTAGGGTTTAGGGTTAGAGGGCTTAGGGGGTGTTTTAAGGTGTTGAATTCGCCTCAACCTCCGGCCGAGAGGCGACTAGAACAAGCAGACCAGCGTCTGGTCTCCCTGTCTCAACCCTTCCCCCAAGTTGCTGGCAGCCCTGTGGGGCCTGCCAAATCTGCCTAGGCATCTGCAATGCCTGTGGCTCATTCCCACACAGTGTGAAACCAAAAAACCTGACTTTTGGCAAGCCTCCCCGTTTAGGGTTTAGGGTTTAGGGTTTAGGGTTTAGGGTTAGAGGGCTTAGGGGGCGTTTTAAGGTGTTGAAGCCTCCCCCTTTTGCAAGGCCCCCCTCCACAAGCCCCCTTTGCGGCACCCCGACAAGGAAACGCTTCTGCGCGCTGCCTCGGCAACTGGGCTTGCAGCTATGGAACGCGACCGCAGGTCGCGAAAAATCCCCCTCTTTGAAACCTTTTGGGTCCGAAGTACTGTAAGAAACCTTCAAATTGTCACACATGTTCAAAAACAAGAAGACCCCCTACTCTACTACAGGGGCCTTCTCCCCAAACCTCAGTCTGAACCACCCTGAAACCCAGAACCCTAAACCCTGAACCCAAAAGCCCTCAATCTGAAAGAACATCCAACTGTCCCCCAAAGGTCATGGGGGGGGGGTGTCCCGTGCGCCCGGGCCCAGCAGCTTGCAAACGTCAAGCACGCTGCGCGGTGGCAGCACGAGCCTCAATTCTTTCTCTTCTGGGAAAGTCTCAGAGCCCAGAGCTTTAGAAAGGGAGTGTGAAGCTGTTCTCTCCTCCTCTTTTTTTTTCTTTCTCTCTCTCTCTCTCTCTCTCTCTCTTTCTCTCTTTCTTCTCTCTCTCTCTCTCTCTCTCTCTCGACACATGACACTACGATTCTGGGAAGGGAGTTGCAGCGCATGCGCGCTCTGATGAGTCGGTTCATCAGGGATCTCAGCAGCCGAAGCCTCAACGCGAAAGGCCCCCAAAAAATCAGCAGCCAGGGGAAGTCCCAAGCACAGCTTCAGCTCTCTGAGTCACGGTTCCCTTGGGCAGCCAAAAAGGCAGCCAAAGAGAAGGCCCCCCCGCCCCCCCCCCCATGTTCTTAGAGGTGCTCATCAAGACACACAGGACCTCCGTGGTGAGAATGTGGGTTGATCAACGTTTTTGAGGGAAATGGGAAACAGATCGCCGGAGGGATTTCAGGGAGATCGTTCTGGGCGTCTTCGAGGGTTCTTGGGGGTTTTTTTCGCGCTCAAGGGACTGAGACTTCTGTTTGGAGGCTTGTCGGCCTTTGCTCGAAAGTAAGTCGTGGGTTGTCTCTGTAGTTGCCAAAGACAGAGCCCAACATGTCTTGAAACCCCCAGCGATCACTGAAGCGGCCTACATAAGCTTCCTTAGGAAGCTGTTGCCTGGCCTCCTGCGCGGCTCGCGCGGCGCACACGTTGTGCGGAAAACAGTGAGAGAAGCCCCGGAGTTGTTGCGCACACAGAAGGGTAGCATCATCACCCTAAACCCTAAACCCTAGACCCTAAACCCTACACCCCAAAACCCTTAACCCCAAAAACCCTAAACCCTCAACCCTCAATCCTAAACAGCATTTTCACGGTAGGGGCCCCCCTCACCCTTTTTGTGTCCTCAGCGTCTCTAATTTACCCTAAACCCTAAACCCTAATCCCGATTAAGGACTGTTCGTATAAGGGGTCTAATGCCAGCAAGCTGCACGAAAGCGATGGCAGGAAAACTCTCTCCTGAAGCAGCCGAGAATGCGACAGAGAGGTGTGGGGGGGGGTTTGGGGTTTAGGGCTGAGGGTTTAGGATTTAGGGTTTCGGGCTTCGGGAAAGGGAAAGAGGGAGTTCCCACAAGGGTTTGGGGTTTAGGGTTTGGGGTTTTCGGTTTTTGGGTTCCTTGATGGGCGTCCTTCTCTTCGCGCTTGGCCTGGAGACAGCAGGCCCTGCCGGCCTTTGAAGGGGGAACACACATCACGTCGGAAAAAGAGTTACCAAGCTCATCCCCCCTTCTGACCCCCCGTAAACGGACCAATAAATCAAGACTCACATTTGCATGAATGCATGGACATCGGTACAAATATGATTTTACCCTCAACTCCAACCCTAGACTACTTCTATATTTATATATACATATAAATATAAATTTAAATATCAATAAACATAAATACATAAATACATAAATATATGAATAGAACATAAATATATGAATAGAAAATAAATAAAAATATATACATATATATATATATATATATAGATAAATGCTGTTGACTGCCCTAAACCTCAAACACCTTCCCTGAACGCTAGCCGGGGGGGGGGGGTGTCCCACCTTTGAAGCGAAGCGATGCCGCAGGGATCGAAATGCAGAAGCACCTCGTCGTTGGGCACAAGAGGCGCATGGGAAGGCAGTAGACAGTTGCACAAACGAACGAGAGACACAGAGAGAGAGAGAGAGTGAGTGAGAGAGACACGGAGGGAGGGAGCTATCGCTGGTCTTTGCCTTGGGCACTTGGAGTGATGCCTGTCACTTGCGAGAACGCTTTCCCGTAAATTGCGGTCAAACGATCGAACCGGGAACCTTTTCGAAGCAACGGAATGCAGCTACAGACTCTACCGCCACGCAGGCAACGCAAACCGCATCCCGCACCCGGCCGGCAAACGAACTGAAAATTGCCAGGCCCTAAGGCTTTCTTGAAGCAACACTTGGGCCAAACTTGGTGGGCCGAATAACAACAGCCATGTTCATAATCAGACTTGAAAGAATACCCGACTATGTTTTTTCAGAGGGGTGTCCAGCCGGCGCCTCTTGACCTCGCTGCTGTTGATTGCAGATAGGACCTGTGCTGCGCTCTCAGCCAGCCCTTAGCTCGGAAAGGCCCTTAAACCCCTCTGAACAAAATACTCCTCAACATGATTGATCCTCTTAAACCCAATCAAGGAACATGCAAAATCTCCCAAAACCCTACCTAGGACCTGATAGTACGAGGACTCAGAAATATTGAAAGCATCTCTCACACGGAGGCCTCTGGCAAAGCCTCATGGGCCCCCAAAAGCCTCAGAGACTTCCTGAGGATTGACTCATACACCCACACCAGCAACGAAAGACTTCAGAAGGTTCAGGGTTTAGAATTTAGGGTCAAGGGTTTAGGTTCAGGGTTTGGGGTTTAGGGGTTCAGTTGGGGTTTTTTTGCGGAGTTTCCCTACTGAGTTTCCATGCATCCGCCCGTAAACCGCTCCGTGTCGGAAACAGCCCTAAACCCTAAACCCTAAGCCCTAAACCCTAAACCCTAAACCCTCAGGCCTTCTCCTCTGGATCGATGGAGATGTCTGGAAGGTCCTTCCCAGGGCCCGGCAGTTGGGTCGCTGCTGAAGAACTGAAAACTGCCACAGTCAAGACACCACATATGACTTACTACCACATACACAATAGAACACACACACAGAGATATCTGTACACGTATATACATACATATATATATATATGTTCACAAAACATATGTATAAACATATATGCCGGCTATGGTCCTGAATTTGTGTTCCTTCAGAGGAAGTCCAAGACCTTGAGCCCTCAAAGCCAAGAACTCAGGGCTCCCTCCCACTCGCCATGCCGTACTTCCTGGCTTTTTAGGGTGGGGAATTTGGGAGCATGGTGCCTCAGGTGGGGGGGGGAGGGTTGGGGGGTGGGTCACCACAGCCTGTGCCCCACAGGCCCCATAGGCTGCGTCCAGGCCCTGCCCGGCTTTGGGGGTTTGGGGCTTTGGGGCTTAGGGTTTAGGGTTTAGGGTTTGGGGTTTCGGGTTTCGGGTTTGGGGTTTAGGGTTTCGGGTTTCGGGTTTCGGGTTTGGGGTTTAGGGTTTCGGGTTTAGGACTCAGGGGGGTTCAGGGGGGTTGGGGGCTCTCCGGGGCCTTCCAACCGATGTTGGGTTTGGGGGGGGGGGGGGGTTTAAGGGGTGGGTAGGGGGGGTTTGAGGTTTCAGGGCGTTAGGGTCTAGTTTCTCGTGTAGGGTTTTTACTTCGGGTTCCGGGACATACGCCTCCAAATGTGGGAGAGGATGATCTGTGACTCTTACAGATGCGCAAGAAGATGTGGAGTGTCAAAAGTTCAGCTTAACAGGCCGGAACATGATGTAGAAGGGAACTCTTGAACCTAATTGTGAAAGGCTACCCTAGCCCCTTAAACCCTAAACCCTAAACCCCAAACCCTAAACCCTAAACCCTAAACCCTAAATCCTGAATCCTGAATCGTGAATCCTGAATCCTGAATCCTGAATCCTGAATCCTAGCAAAGACAAACGGAAATACAGCTACCACCTGGCAGAGTTGGGGACCTGAACTGGGGAGTTTCGATTCTGGCCGGAGTGCATCTGAAATAGCTGGAAGAAGAACCCCAAATAAAACCCCAAAGCCCTAAATTTAGGATCAAGGGGCCGGGAGGGGGGGGGTGGGTGGGTAGGGAGAAGTTCAGGATTCCACCCGGGTTTGCACGGCCTGAAATTTCCTGCAGCTTTTTTCATGCTGTGACGAGCAGGCGGCTCTTTCTTTGAGGCCCATTTCCTGGCAGTGACACCTTGCAACACCTCTCATCCCAAGCCTTGAGCTGTGAAACCAAGTCTCTGTGTTTCTCTGAAACCGCTGGTGCTGCAAAACCCCCATATACTCCAGAACCATCTGTGCATGAACTTGGCGGGCGAAAGGTGAACTCAATTTTGCGCGAGCCGGTTTTTGAGGATTGCCCTAAACCCTAAACCCCAAACCCCAAACCCTAAACCCTAAACCCTGAAAAACGGCTCCTGGCGGCCTAGCTGCGGATGACTCTCTTTGTACAGCAACCGCGGCTCACGGCCAAGCAACGCGTT
>CAJNDS010002675.1:40000-170000 GCA_905221605.1 Symbiodinium natans | reverse complement strand
GGGTTGTTGAGGTGTCTTGGGCTGTTCCCCCACAAAAAGAACCGTCCTTAATAGGGATGATAGCACCCCCTATTATAATCCCTTCTAAAGACTGTTGGTAAACGGAGGGGGGACACCCCAACAGGCGCGCTGTAACCGCCACAAAGAGGCTGGCCAGTGTAAGGCCTGCAGTTCCCTTCCGGCTCTTCGACAGGTCGGCGACCGCGGCCGCGGCGTCAATCCTGGGGCTTCAGCCAGAGTACCAAAAGGTACCGAACCGCGCAGATGAGAGGGTGCGCGCAAAAGAACCCCCCAAACACTCCCCTTATTGGTCCCCCTCCCTCCCAACCTCTTAGAAGGAGAGCTTCCCCCCCCCCAAAGTCCTGTTCAGCCTCTCGGCCAGGCGCCCGGCCGCTGCTTCTGCTCCCGGCAGGAAGGTCTCGGCCCAGTTCGCGCAGCGCTGCTCCTGGGCGCCGGTCACGCAAAGTACCACAGAGAGCTCTTGCGCTTGGAGAAAAAGAAGCTCTTCCTGTGAATGTGCTCGTACACTCTTTCCGGCATATGAGCCTTGAAACCTCGCACTCCTACACCGTCCTCCTCCGCACAAACCCACAAACCCGCAGCCAGAGACACGAAACGCGAAACCCGTCAACCGGTTTTATGCCCAGCCACACTGGAGGTCAGGTCGAAAAAGGAGCTGGGCATTTGCCTTGCGCTGATTTAGAGGGGTACCTTTTTTGGGGTCCTTATTTTAAGGGGATCCTGCTATTTGGGGGTCTGATTTAAGGCCGCGATGTTCGTAAACCGCTTTTTGCTTCTTTGTTGAGGGAAGAGGGCAATGAACTGCTGGTTCTGGCTGCCACTTACCTGGGGAGGTTTTGGCCAACCCTCCAGATGTTCCCAGTTCATGGTTTGGGATAAGCATGAAAAGCTTAAATGCCTATTCCTTATGGAGTTTAAATGTACAATGTTACCCCACTATGACAAAGGCTCGTTGGGGGAGCATCCCAGAGGTGCACCTCTGACCGTGGGTAACTAGTAGGGTAGCTGTCAAAATTAGAGTCCCCTTTTTGGGATACGTTCTTAAAGGGTGCCTCCTTATCATGGGTACCCAAAAAAGGGGGCCCTAATTTAGGAAACTAACCCAGTAACGGATCCCAAGGTGCGTGGGCACCAGCGGCCCAGTCGTCTCCAGCACGTAAACCTGGGAGGTGACAACTTCCAAGCCTAAACCCGAAACCCTAAACCCTAAACCCTAAACCCTAAACCCTAAACTCTGAACCCTAAACCCTAAACCCTAAACCCTAAACCCTAAACCCTAAACCCTGAACCCTGAACCCTGAACCCTGAACCCTAAACCTACCGCCCATGAACCCCCTCCCTTAAGGACCCCTACAATCCAAACTTCCCCAAAGCAAAGCTTCTAAAGGGTTTCTTCGTGACTTTCAGCCACAGTTACCGTAAACCTACACCTAACACCCTGCATCCTACACCCTAAAACCCCAAACCCTAAACCCTAAACCCTTAACCGTTAACCCTTAAACCCCAAACCCTGCCTTTCTTAAGCCTAGGAGCGGTCTGACGCTGAATCTCGGCGCAGGTGAGCGAAAGCCGTGAGGCCCGCGCCACGTCGACGCCTCCTCGGCACCCATCGAAACCCCTCGAACATTTGCAACAGTATAGGGTGTAGCCTACACCATGTAGGGTTTAAGGTTTAGGGTTTAGGGTTTAGGGTTTGGGGTTTGGGGTTTGGGGTTTGGGGTTTGGGGTTTGGGGTTTGGGGTTTGGGGTTTGGGGTTTGGGGGTTGGGGGTTAGGGTTTAGGGTTTAGGGCTTATCGGATAGAACTTCTTTTCAATCAACAACCAATCAGCTGCTTTTTGACAACGGCTGGGTTCTTGGAGCATGTTTTAAAGTATCTTAGAAGACATTCTCGTACATGTTGTAGTACAGTCCCCGCGCATTCAAGCCTTCGAGAAACAGAAGCAGTTGTGGGGGGGGAATCGCACAAGCACGAAGCTCCACCTTACACACCCGAAGCTCCATCTCACTCGAGTCCTACAAGAGCCCCATGGAGTAGATCCCGCCCTTCTGAACCTTGGCACCGTGCAGCAAAGTGGCCGCGCTGTCCAGAGAGACCCTTGGGCCATTTCGCCTGGCCCTTGCCAGGAGGTCCTGAGGTCTTGTGTTTTTTTTGGGAGGGGGTTCGGGGGGGGGGGGGGCGTCTTAGGGTGACAGAAGGCCCAAGATCGATTAGAGGAGGAGGAGGAGGCTGATGCAAGGATTAGGCTCTTGCTGCTGACTCGTGCTAGAGATGCAATGGCCCGTGAATTCCGGACGCCCCTTAAAGCACCCCCGAAACATCCCACAGATCCGCGACGCGGTCTCTCAATGACAAAGCCCATCGAGCTGTCCCAATGCTTTCTGTTCCTGGTTTTCGAAGGTAGCTATGATGAAAGTTGTCTTTCAGGGGCCCGTGAACTCCTTCAGGAGCTCCATACCCCAAGGAGGACAAGGGTTTTTAGAACTGCAGAAGCCGAAAAAACTCCTAAAGCCCCAAAAAAGCCCTAAACCCCCCACAGCCCCAAGCCCAAAACCTCCCCAACCCTAAAAATTCTGCTGCAAAGCGGCGCGGGTCCATGGGGCGCCCGACGGACGCAGCCACGCCCTGAAGCCAAGGGCCCACGACCTCCTGAGCAGAAAGGTCACAGACAACTCTGCCATCTCATCATAGCTGGCGTTCGCAAAACCTGAAACCCCTAAAAAGCCCTCAAACCCTAAAAAAAACCCTAAAGCCCTCAACCCGAACGTAAGTTGCCGAAATATAACCGCGACACCAGCCAGTGGGGGGGAGGGGCGGGCAACTTGCTAACAAGCTCGTTGCTAACGAGCTCGCGCCAGGTCTCCAGAGCCCGATCCCAAACCCAGAAGTATCCCAAACCATTCACAGGGTTCAACAAATAAAAAAACTTTCATGTGGTCAGCTCTCGAAATGGTCGTCCACTTTCGGGTGACCTGAATGGACCATGTAAAATCACCGAAATGTCCGGATCGACCAGCAACATGGCTCCCTGGCTCCCTTGTGCGTCGTAATTCCTTCCCGATGAACCCAGTTCATGACCTCTAAGCAAGTCAAAAGTCTTGCCAAAGCCCTGCGCCCCCCTAAACCCTAAACCCTAAACCCTAAACCCCAAACCCTAAACCCTAAACCCTAAACCCTAAACCGTGAACCCGCCAAAAAAAAAAAACACATCACTCCCCTCAGACTTCACAACTATCGGCCTCGAAGCCCCAAAGCAGGCCGATCTTGGCCCGATCCTGGGCGGGCAAAGGGTCGGGGGATTCAGGGTTCAGGGTTTAGGGTTTAGGGTTTAGGGTTTAGGGTTTAGGGTTTAGGGTTTAGGGTTTGGGGTTTGGGGTTTAGGGTTTAGGGGATTTAGGGTTTAGGGTTTAAGGTGACTCAGGGGGAGAGGGGGGCGCAGCGACTCGGGAGTCGACTCCTCGACTCCACCCACTCGGCCCTAAACCCCAAGCCCTAAATCCTGAACCAACCTAAGCCCTAAACCCTAAACCCTAAACCCTAAACCCTAAACCCTAAACCCTAAACCCTGAACCCCCTAAACCCTAAACCCTGAACCCTAAACCCTAAACCCTAAACCCTAAACCCAAGTTCCGAGCTGCTGGGTAGTGCTGGGACTTGAGACTGTCCACGACCATGCTGTTCCTGGGCGGGGCTGCGCTGTTTGGACCACCCTTTGTTCGTTTGGGGTTTAAGGTTTAGGGTCTGGTTTAGGGTTTAGGGTTTAGGGTTTAGGGTTTAGGGTTTAGGGTTTAGGGTTTAGGGTTTAGGGTTTAGGGTTTAGGGTTTAGGGTTGAGGGTTGAGGGTTTAGGGTTTAGGGTTGAGGGTTTAGGGTTTAGGGTTTAGGGTTTTGGGTTTAGGGTTTAGGGTTGAGGGTTGAGGGTTTTGGGTTTTGGGTTTTGGGTTTAGGGTTTAGGGTTTCGCGCTTAGGGTTTGAAGGGCCCTGCTTGGAGCAAAGGCACCAAAGCTCCAGCACGAAGTGGTGGCAGTTGAACTCGCCTCAGGAATGAAGGGACAGGATTCTACCTTTCTTAAAGTGGGAGATCCAGGGAGGGCTTCTTCTGTTCGGGAGAACACAGGCTTGGAATCTCCGAAGCGCTCTGGGATGGGAGACTTCCCCTTCCCCCTCCCCCTTCCTCCCGCCCCCGACATAAGCACGCGAGCTTGTGGCTACCTGTATGACCCCAACAAGAACCCTCAGGTCTGCCGGAGCATCCGACCCAGAAGGCTTCCAAAGACTGAGCCCCTCAATTTCTCGGTTTCTCGGTTCCGTACCGATATGGTATGAGCCCCCCCCCCTCCCCCCTCAACATCGATGGCGCATGTGCTTTGATGCCCTCCAGAACTGCAGGCAGCTTCTCTCTAAGTTCTGGTCCAAAGAAGAGGGCACCGAATCTTGGGGGACTAACGCAAAGACCCTGACAACCCAAACCCCTGACCCTAAGGCCCGATTCAAAAAAGAAGAAAAAAACAACACCCAAACACCCCAAGGCCCCAAAACCCTATAGACCCCCCCCCCCCCGCCCCCGGTGAATGCAAGGCGCTGAGGGAGTACGGCGTCCTCGCCAGGTCTTTTGCCTCGCGAGTCAAGGTCTCCGCCGTCAAGGGCCTCGCCTTCGTGAAGGAGACTGGGGGGAGCTCGTAGGGCTCAGGGTTTATCGGTTCTCTTGGGTGTTTTTTTCATAGGGTTGTTGATGGGGTTTATAGGGTTGACATAGGGATTGTGAAGGGTTTTTGTCGGGTTGCTGCTGGGTTTGCAGGGCTTTGGCGTTTGTATTCTCGGCTTTTGGGGTTGGCGCTTGTGGTTTGGTCAGGGCAGAGAGGGGCTCGACTGTCCGCGGTGCGATACAGAAGCCTAAGTTCGACTAGGGTTGAGGGTTGAGGGTTGAGGGTTTAGGATTTAGAGTTTAAGGGACATAATCCCGAAAGAGCTTTAAGGGTAGTGCAAAGTACCCAAAATACAACTTTTGTATGGAGGCGAACTCTCAGGTTCGTTCTTAGTCCAGAATTCGGGAACTCGGTAGCTTCTTATCGATGCACCTTTACCGAGCCCTGAAGCCTTATATTGGGTACCTCAGACCCCGTAGTTTCCCACGAAGAACCAGGAAGTTGAGAGGTATAAACCGCCCAACATCCTGCTACACATGAGGCGCTGCAACGTCGCCAACACCCAAAGTTGCCACAGCACTTGCCGAGTGGCCAGGTCCTGGCTATCTGCGGCCCGTCCGTCATAGAGCGTACTCTGCGGATCGAAGAAACGGCTTCCAACGGACTTGTTGGCCGGATCGTAGTGCAGCTCTGTGTAGCCTCGCGTGTCCCTACTGCCCAAAAGAGCCATGAATGTTGGAGGCCTACGCCTGACCACCAGAATGCATATAGCTTATCACATGTACTGCCCATAAGTGCAACATAGCTAGCAAAGCTCACGTGTTCCATTGCTCACTTATACTACTTAGACTTATACTTATACTTATACTTATACTTATACTTATACTTATACTTATACTTATACTTATACTTATACTTGTGCTTATACTTGTGCTTATACTTATACTTATGCTTATACTTATACTTATACTACTTATACTTATACTGATTCTCTGCCCACGCCGCCGCGCGACGATCGCTGCAAGCAGACCCACACACACACAAACAACATACAAAAGAGGGAGAGAGCACGAGAGAGAGAGAGAGGGAGAGGGAAAAGAAGAGAAAAAATAAGGGACTTACAGCCCAATGTCAAAGGTGATCCAGAAGACTCCTCTCACGGACCCCTCAACTCTAAGCCCTAAACCCTAAACCCTAAACCCTAAACCCTAAACCCTAAACCCTAAACCCTAAACCCTAAACCCTAAACCCTAAACCCTAAACCCTAAACCCTAAACCCTAAGCCTAAACCGTAAACCCCTAAACCCTCAACCCTACACCTAAATCCCTGGCACCGGAACGCCCTGACTCCATCTGCCGCCTTGATCGGCGTAGATCTCGAGGCGCAGCCTTCTTCCGTCCAGCAAGCAGGCCTGGCAACTCAAGGAAGCTCCCATAACAAGCAACACTCCAATTCTCTCATGAAAAAATATACATCTACATGCATATGTGTGTGTTTGCATATACTGCTATACTACATGTGCATTCTTATGCTTACATATATACATACATACCAGACACAATGTACGACCATCTACCATATGACCGCTCTGGGCGATTGAGAGAAGCTTCTGCCCCTCAGGACATCCACCAACCCCAAGCCTGAATTCCTTGGAGGTTCATTTGGGTAAACCCTACAAACCCGATAAACCCTAGACAAACCTGTAAGAAACCTAAACACCCCATACAAACCCATAAAGCCTTAATTACGAACCCAGAAACATCCAACAAAAAGATAAGAAACCCAAACCTATAAACAACCTATAAACCCCAAAGTATAATGACCCCCTAAACAAACCTATACGAAAATAAGAAACCCTATGAACCCTACAAACACCCTTTAAAAGCCCATATCAAAATCCTACAAACCCTAAAACAACCTAAACCCTTGCGCCGCTAGGATCCTGGCAATGGCTTCGCAGCTGCGATTTTCCCAAGCCCCTGAACAGCCCTGAACGCCCTAAACCCTTCCAAAAAGACAGCCCAAAACCCCCCCCCCGCCCCCCTTCCAAAAAAAAAAACACGAAAATGACAAGGGCTTAGGGTCCCTAACCCCTAAACCCCCCTAAACCACGAAACCCCCAAAACGCCAACCCCCCCCCCCCCCCCCCCCCCCCCCCCCAAAAAAAAAAAAAAAAAAAAACAAATTCCCCCCCCCCCCCCCCCCCCCTCCAAGCCCGAGGGGAGCTGAGGTGGGAGTTTCCCTGGCCTCGAGCCACGAGTGCGACGTCAAGCCTCGGCTTTTCTCATGGCGCACCTTCGAAGACAGGTTTTGAGGGTTTAGGGTTTAGGGTTTAGGGTTTAGGGTTTAGGGTTTAGGGTTTAGGGGTTAGGGGTTTAGGGTTTAGGGTTTAGGGGTTAGGGGTTTAGGGTTTAGTTCCCCCTTTATACTAACAGTCCTTGGTAGGTTTTTTATAATGGGAGGTACGATAATCCCAATTGTAGTCAGAGTTCAGAACTTTCGACCGAAGTATTCCCGAGCCCCTCGACCATACCCCCAGGAGGCAACAACCTAAGCACAGATCTCGAAGCGTCCCGAGCCCCTTTGAAGACACTGAACTCCTAAACCTTACAGCCTGTCAATCCATAAGCCCTCACAACCCCATCTCAACCCGAGACCTTAAAAATCTCAAAAGTCATCCCGCAAGCTTTCAAACAGTCCTAAGCCTGACAAAGCCTCCAAGCCCTCGACCCTAAACTCTGCTATGTTAGGGTTTATCCTAATCCCACTCTGAGCGCCCGTGCTCCCCCAAACCCCAAACCCGAATCCACAAAACAAGCACCGGCCTTGCGCCACTCGACGTGCACGACTCTGCTAGGGTTCCGCATCCAGGCCGCATAATCCTGCCAGGTCTCCACAGCTCACTCCATCCGCCCCCGCTCAGGTTGTTCGAGGGCCCGGTACAGCCAGGAACGCCTCAGGTCTCTGCCACCACATCACAAGACCCAAAAAGACTCGAAACCCCGGTGAGATCTCGAAGTACACCGCTTACACAAGTAAACCTCCCAAGCCCTCAGCCCACACGACTGTTGCCTGCCTCGGCGCTCTCAAAGTACGACCGCCCCATGGCCATGCACGACGAGGGAGGGAAAATTTTTCGGAGCGCAAGAAGCAACTCAAGTGGGGGTTTCCGAAAATAGGGGGGTTTCCCTTTTTGGGGCACCTTTTGAAGGATTCTAGTACTTTGGGGGTATGTTTTGGGGGCAGCCCTGTTTTCGGAACTCCTCAAGTTGTTGGCTAAGGTGGGAGGGCTTCGGGACTATGGGTGTAGGAGGGCTTTAGGGCGTATGCCCTGTGGGTCGAAAAGGGCTTGTGGTTTCAGACCGGAAGAGGTGTCAAAGGAGCTGTTCTTTGGGAGCTTGTGGCTTACCAGCTCTGGGTGGGGCTTCCATAATCATGCGTACAGCTCATGAGGGGGGGGGAAGGAGGCTGGAAGGAGGTTGGTCTATGGAACACGATGTTTGCCCTGCGGTAAATCTCCGAAGCACCCGTGATCTTGGGACATCTTCGTACGCGCCGTGCTAGCGCTTGCATGCTTTGTGCCGAGCCACCACGGTGTCACTTGGGTCACAGCTCTTGATGCAGACTCACTTGTTAGAGCCCTTCATAAGGGGCAAAAGCAATGGCAAGAATAGGGGCAAAAAAGAGTGGGTTGTGGGGAATATGTTTGGATCTTACCTGTCCCCGCAACAGGGCACCCAATCTTAACCCCGGTAGCCCCAAGCACGAACCCATGACCCTAACCCTAAGCCTCAAACCCTAAACCCCGAAACCGCTCAAACCCTAAACCCCCCTAAAAACCCTAAAACCCCTAAAAACCCTAAAAACCCTAAAAACCACAAAAACCACAAAAAAATAAAAACAAAAAAAAAAAAGGGGGGGTGCCTGGAGGCCAAGCGTCCACTGCTCGTCGCCGTGGGCCACGTGCACCCCGGGCCAGTCACCTCAGAGAACTCGGACACAAGGGGGGTTTTTTGGGATCAGGGCTTAGGGGTTTTAGGGCTGTTTTAGGGATTACGGGTTTAGGGTTTAGGGTTTAGGGTTTAAGGTTTAGGGTTTAGGGTTTCGGGTTTATGGCTGTTTGGGGCTGTTTGGGGCTGGTTCGGGCTGTTTCGGGCTGTTGGGGCTCTGCGCTTCGGGCTGACGGATTTTGGGGGATCACCTTAAGCGGGCTCAGGGTTTCGAGAAGCATCGGCATTGGGGGCACCGTAGGCGCCTCAGGCTCCCCTGGTGATTCTTGGAAGGCTCATGGGGGTACCCCCCCCCAAAATGGCTGTAACCAGAGATTGCCGACTTGGAGCCCGATTTACAAGTACCCCCCTAAAAAACAAAGAGGCAACCACAGATACCCTACTTATAACCCGACATTTAACCCTCTTTACCTGTTTACCCTAAACCCTAAACCCTAAACCCTAAACCCTAAACCCTAAACCCTAAACCCTGAACCCCAAACCGTGGCTGATAAGTAGCCAGTGAAACTCCCGACTTGACACCTTGGGGTCCCAACCCAAGCGCGGCTGGCCACGCCCCCGCGGCGTGCGCGAGGCGACTTGGCCCCTGTTGGGCGGGGTTCTGAGGAGGGTTTTAGGGTTTTAGGGTTTTAGGGTTTGAGGGTTTGAGGGTTTTAGGGTTTGAGGGTTTTAGGGTTTTAGGGTTTTAGGGATTTAGGGTTTTAGGGTTTGAGGGTTTGAGGGTTTTAGGGTTTTAGGGTTTTAGGGTCTTAGGGTTTTAGGGTTTTAGGGTTTTAGGGTTTTAGGGTTTTAGGGTTTGAGGGTTTGAGGGTTTTAGGGTTTTAGGGTTTTAGGGTTTTAGGGTTTTAGGGTCTTAGGGTTTTAGGGTTTTAGGGTTTTAGGGTTTTAGGGTTTTAGGGTTTTAGGGTTTTAGGGTTTTAGGGTCTTAGGGGGGTTCTGAAGGGGGGTTTTGGGTTTAGGGCTTGTGGGGGTTTGTGGTGTTTGCTCCGTATTCCCAGCGCCTGCTGGAGGCCTCCTGGTCCATGGCATTCCCTTACATCTCCAGTACTGAGACCCCCTTCTTCTTCGGCACCTCTGCTTCTGCTGCTGCTTTTTAGGGTTTAGGGTTTAGGGTTTAGGGGTTTAGGGTTTAGGGTTTAGGGTTTAGGGTTTAGGGTTTAGGGTTTAGGGTTTAGGGTTTAGGGTTTAGGGTTTAGGGTTATGCGGAGTCTTGGGGCTCTCTTCCTGGGGTGCTCTGCGTATCTTCGGGAAGCTGGCTTTGGGGAGCTGCGGCTTCGAGCTTAGCTTACGATGATGACACCATGGCATCTATAGTAGTGTCTCTTGCTTTCAAGAGTCTGCACAGTATGCGGGGGTTTACGAAAATAAGGGGGGCCCCCAAAAAAAGACCCCCAAACAATAGGATTCCCTTCTAATAGGCACCCCAAGAAGGTACCCCGAATATCGTAATCCCCCTAATATGGATGTACAGTAAATTAAATTCCACAATGTGGGCATGAAGTAGCTATCGTGGCCTCCTGATTCTCGCAACTGAGGAGAGACACAGCCGAAGCGTGCATGAACGCATGCGATGGTCGACACTTCAGGCTTTAGGGCTTCGGGTTTGGGATCTAGGGGTTAGGGTTCAGGGTTTTCGGGTTTAGGGTTGACCTGGATGCTTGGGACATGTGCCCCTTGAATGGGGGGTCCTAAACCCTAAACCCTAAACCCTAAACCCTAAACCCTAAACCCTAAACCCCTAAACCCTAAACCCTAAACCCGGGGGGCGTCGCCTTGGTCCACTGTTTCTGGCTTCTGCGTCTTCGGGTGGGAAAGCGCTGAGCTCGGGCTTGCGCGGCTTCCCTGAGACCCCCCGCGCGCGCGCAGAGGTTTAGGGTTTAGGGTTTAGGGTTTAGGGTTTAGGGTTTACGGTTTAGGGTTTAGGGTTTAGGGTTTAGGGTTTAGGGGTTCACAGCTTCTTCGGCAGCACTTTCGAGCCTTCGGGGGTCTGGGGCAGCCTCGAAACCCCGCAACCACAAATTTCCAAGACCAAAAACCTAGAACTTACAGTAAACCCGAAACCTTTCCAGAAACCACTTGTCTACCCTAGAGCCGGAGCCAAGCGAGTAGCTTCGCGTGCCGAGGTCCCAGGTCACAAAGTTTCCGAAGACGCGCTGGCTTCCACGCCCAAGTAGCTCTGGATTAGGGGCCTTCCTTGTTTCAGAGATTGAGGGATTGAGGGGTTTAGGGGTTTGGGGCCTTAAGGTTAAAGGTTTAGAATCACAAGATTTAGGGATTTGAGGGTTAAGAGGTCCACCTGTTTTGGGAGCCGCTTGTCTCGCGCTTCAGGGGCCCGCGAGGAGATCGGGCGCTTGAAATCTTGCGCCTTGGGGGGATCACGCCTCTAAGACGCTTCCAAACGCTGGCCGAGGCTTTTGGTGGGTGCTTTTGTGGGTTGCCGCTGAGGGCTGAATTAGGGCTCTCACCCGGAACCACCACAATCAGACTCCCAAAAAGTCCCTAAGGTGAACAAATCACATAGGGGGTTGTAGGCCCTACTAGCTGCATTTTGGATACCGGAAGAAAGCATGAACATCACAATTGTAGGGTTCACCAAAGATGTTTCCAGGACTACCTCTCTGTGCCCCCCAAAACGGCCGCGGCCAGGAATGGGTTCCCAAGCTCTCTCGCAGGCCCGGGGGGCAGCTCAGGAGCTGCTTTCGACTGTATAGGCCGCGTTTCGGGCTCCCGGCCTAAGCTGACACTTCGTCTCTCTCTTCAATCCGTCCCCCCCCCCAGATATGATGGAAGAGCTTCTAAGGCTGACTATGTGTGAGTGATGGACGGTGTACCCCCCCCCATGCTGTAAAGGCTGTCCCTCCTACTCCTCTTCAAGAGCAGGGCAGGCGAATTCCAACCAAGTGAGTCACAACACTTGGATGCAACTGGAAGATGCAAGTGAGCACGAGGGCAGTGCCTGCCAGTGTGCGATACCCAGCGGGTTCTAAGCCGGCCTCGGCCTACCCTCCACTGTCAAGCTGCGCGAGGAACATGGTGCGGGAACCGTTGCCGGCAAGCATGCGGGGGGAGGGCCAGACACTCGTACCCTCAAACCCCTCAAACCCTTCGAACCCTTCAATCCCCAAGTTTCGGGAAGTCAAGGACGCGTTCCGGAGTTCAACGCCCGCCCACCCCCCCCCCCCCCCCCCGGCAAGGCTTCACGACATGCGGTCCTCTACCCACACTTGGCGCCGATCACCCTCGTCTACTGATGGATGGGGACAGCGATCGGCTTGGCGGAAATTGCCGGATTATTGGTGAAGGTTGGGGTTTACGGTGTGTTGGCTTGCGGGGTTTGGGGACAAGGTACTTGGAGGTTCATGGTACTTATGAACCAATTTTTACTGTACTCTTGACTGTACTTATAACTATATTAGGGCACTTAAGGGGCTGATAAGTGGGTTATAAGTACAATTATAAGTACCATGAACCTCCAAGCATTTAAGTACCGACTGCTTGACCTTTACAGTCTCCCCCACGTGCCCACGAGACACACTCTCTACTCTACCCAAAAACCCTCCTCAGCGGAGTTGTAACTTACTGGTTCTTGAGGAAGGGGAATGAAGTTCCCAATTCGGTTCCCAGTAGAATTCCTGGCACGAGAAACTACACCTAACAGGAACACCCACCTGGGGCGAGTCTATTTCATTCTGTCCCATCCACCGTCAAAACATTTTGTATGTGTGGAGTGGCGTAACTCTATCGTCGCCAAAGTAGAGCAGCACAAGAGCACCTAACCCACATGTCATTGACATAGGAGATGGGGCGCAGAATCTCGATGAGTCCGGTGCAGAAAATCCCTGCCTCTTCAAAAAAACCTGCGTGCGGCACCCTCTGCCCTCTGCAAGCATTTACGCCCTAAATCCTAAACCCCAAACCCTAAACTCCTTAAACCAGAAGATTCAGAGTACCCCCGGTGTGTGCGGAGCTCCATTCTGGCGACGATTCCTTGCTCCGATTCTCCGGGGGGGGCAGTTTCTGCCCCAACCCGAGGCTGCTTTCAGGGTTTCCACAACTCGGGGAGCTTCTGCGAAAAATCGAGGTTTCTGAGGGTGGGCGTAGGGGTGGGCTTAGGGTCCCCTTTACCGGTGGGCTTTCGATCAAGTGCCAGTATAAATTTCTCACCTCCGTCGCTCTTCCTTCAAATCATGGCCCGACATCGTGTGGGTCGCTCTTTCGTCTGAATGTCTTCATCCGACAAGCATTCCTTGTAATTGGGGGGTCAAGACGCTGAGGCAGCACCACCAAGTGAAAGCTTGCGGTTCCTTCCAGGTTTCGTCCAGCATCCCATCGGAATCTGGCGCTTTAGGGTCTAGCATTGAGGGTGGGAGTGCGCAGCTGTTGTGCTCCCTGGTTGAAGATATGAGGGTTTCCCTAAACCCTAAACCCTAAACCCTAAACCCTAAAACCCGAAGAATCTCCGAAGTGGAAGCCGTGAGCTTTAAATCACTCGTCTTCGGAGCTTGAAAGTCAGCAGTCATCGGCCTGCCGAGAGTGGCACAGGCGCAACACGAGCTCGTTGCCAAGAAATGGAAGTATCTAAGTGTACTGAGAGTTGAAGGATGGGTGAGGAAGTGTACTAAAACCCCGGGTGGCACAAAAGAGCAGGGACTGAGGCACCCCAGGGTATGTCCAGGGTCTCGGCGAAAGCGCCTTCGCCAACTCCAATCTCAGCTCATTGGGCCATGCAACACCACCCGCCCTGAAGCCACAAAGCCAATCACGAACAACCGTCACGATACCGCCCCTCCCCTCACAAATAGGAAGTTGCACATCCTTCCTAAACCCTGAACCCACCCTCAACCCAGAACCGACACATGTAAAAAAAAACTTCGGTCCTCTGCTTCGTCCCCGGAAGCAGGGGTTTCAATGGCCAAGCCGTGACACACCTGCCACTCAACAGACGGAGAAAGGGGAGTTTGGGAATGAGGTACTTTATCTCCCCCTCCATGACCCTGTAAGGGCTCAGATGGTGCTGTAATATGTCCCGCTATAACCCTTTGAGGGATTATATGGAACAAAACTCCGCAATTCCCACTAAGGACCACTATAAGGTCTGAGATCAAGCACGAGGCTTAGCAGGTCTTGCAGTGCTTGGGCAAGCGCTTCTTGTGGGAGGGGCCCCATTTTATGATCCTCTGAAACCCTAGAAGGAAACATAACATACCCCAAGGGCCTGCCGAGAAACCATGGGTATGAGAAAAATATGCTGTCACGGAGAAGGTTAGAAAGAGTATAATGAACCCTTAACGGCCCTCTCAGAACGAGCCAGGGGTGCACAGCAGGTGTTACTCTCCGGGATCCACTGCGAGATGCACTCGTAGTGATACCTGGAGAGCTTTCCTAATTTTCTTATGGCAGCGAAAAATTCTCGGAGATGCAATCTGCAATAGCAGGTGAGAGAAGCAGTGGGAGAGTTGAGAGCCCGAACACACTGCCTCTTTGTGCGCCTTGCTCTCCCCCCCCCCCCACCCGCGTCCCCTTCGGCTGGGAGACGGGCTGCGAATTGAAAACCGCTAGAAAGCAACGGAAAATCCAGAAGAAACCCAGAAAAATATAAAACAACCAATGGAAATCAATGGAAATGAAAGGGGGGGAGGTGAGACGGGCGGGGTGGGGCGGGGTGAGTGAGAAGGGTGGTTGGGGGCAGTGGTGAGGGTGGGGGAGTGGTGTCTGTTGTTGGGGGCTTGTTTGACCCCCAGCCCAATGGCCCATGGAGGCTAGATACATGGCAACAATGTAACCCAAGCAAGTAGCATAAACCCTTTGGACCACGTTTGTTTCTCATCCATCAAGCCTACTTCTTGCGATGAGCCATGCCACATCAAGCACCATGTGGCGGCAACGTAGCGGCGCTTTCAATTCAGGGCCGGAGGACCCGGCAACTACATCTCACCTTGATGAGTCGCAACTAGACCTGAACCTTTCATCTCTCTACAGTCGCGCAGCTGTCCAAGTGCTATTCCAGCCGCATGTATCGTGGGATGAAAATTGTGGCTGTAAGAAAGGCAACCCCCCAAGACAAAGCGCCAGTTGGTGCCCACAGCCTCCTTCACCATGGACCCCCGCTGTTCACCTGGAACCCTGCAGCCTCCTCTCTCCGAACCCTCCCTAAGCCCTAAGCCCTCAACCCTAAACCCTAAACCCTGAACCCTAAGCCCGAAGCCCTAAACCCTAAACCCTAAACCCTAAACCCTAAACCCTAAACCGTCTCTGAGGGGTCACTCATGGCCGCACGGCAGCACACGGATGTCTTCGCTCTTCAGCATCAGCTCCTCTTTGGGGAGTTTGGGGAAGTCGGGCCCCTCCATGCCCCAAACTCTCCGAAACCCTGCACTCGGAACCCTATCCCCTGAACCCTGAAATCCTAAACCCTAAGCCCTCCCCCCCCCCCCCCCCCCGGGCCACAAACCCTAAACCCTGAACCCCAAAGCCTAGACCCCAAACCCTAAACCCTAAACAGCAAGCCTGGCAGATGACGCAGCAGCCGCTCTGATGGCTGGGCGAAGCCTCGACTGAAACCATACAAGAATCTATCGTTCAGGGTTTAGGGTTTAGGGTTAGGGTTTAGGGTTTAGGCTTTAGGGTTTGGGGTTTGGGGTTTAGGGTTCAGGGGGTTCAGGGGGTTTAGGGGGTTTAGGGGGTTCAGGGGGTTTAGGGGGTTTAGGGGGTTTAGGGGGTTTAGGGGTTTAGGGAGTTTAGCCCAAGCCCCCACTCCACAAACCCACCCGCTAAACCCAAAACCCCCTGAGCCCCAAACTCGCTGATAAACCCCAACTAAGCCCCCTAAACCCCCTCAACCCCCTAAACCCCCTAAACCCCCTAAACCCCCTAAACCCCTAACCCCCCTAAAACCCCCTAAAACCCCCTAAAACGCCTAAACGCCCTAGACACCCTGGACCCCTAAACACCCCTAAACCCTCCTAGGCCCTAAGCCCTAAACCAAACCCCCTAAACCTCTAGCCTATATCCCTAAACCCGTAAGCCCCAAACACTAGACCCCAAACCTCTTAACCCGTAAACCCTAAAACCCTAAGCCCTAGATTCTCAACCGCAAACCCTCTATGCCCTAAAAGCCCCCAAAGCCTCCTAAACCCTAGACCCCAAACCCCTAAACCCCCAACAACCCCCTAAGCCCCCCAAAAACCACTAGACCCAAACCACTTAAACCCTAAACCCTTAAACCCTTAAACCCTGGATTCTAAGTCGCAACCCCCAAAAACCCGCAAACCTCCCTAAACCCCAAACCCCAAACTCCCTGAAAACTTCTCGATCGCACCTAAACCTAAACCCGAAACCCTAAACCTTAGACCCCCAAAACCCCAAAACCCCCCAAAACCCCCCAAAAGCCCCCTAAACGCCTCGCTCCGGCGGTCGCTCCGCTTCGGCAGCGCGGCGATGAGCGCCGCGTCGATGCGTCGCCCGGGGCTCCCGCGCCCCAGGGCCTCCGAAAAAAGCGAAACTAGGGTTTGTAGGGTTCCGGGTTTAGGGTTTAGGGTGTAAGGTTTAGGGTTTAGGGTGTAGGGTTTAGGGTTTAGGGTGTAGGGTTTAGGGTTTAGGGTGTAGGATTTAGGGTTTAGGGTGTAGGGTTTAGGATTTAGGGTTTAGGGTTTAGGGTTTAGGCTTTGGGGGCTTTTAGGGTTCCAAACCACGGACACTTGAGCTGCGCTGCCTGCTCCAAGTCGAGCAGGGCATCGTAGCCTCGAAGGGGAGGGAAGCAGGGGGCGCCCACACGCTTGCAACCCTACTATTATTATTATTAGTACTATTATTATTATTACTTTTACTACTATTATTACTATTATTACTATTATTACTATTATTACTATTATTACTATTATTACTATTATTACTATTATTACTATTATTACTATTATTACTATGATTACTATGATTACTATGATTACTATTATTACTTATGACTATTATTACTATTGTTACTATTACTACTATTATACTATTTTACGAAATTCTTACTATGACTATTATTACTAATTTTACTATTAATATATATTACTATTTTACTATTATTACTATTAACTTTATTACTATTATTACTATTATTACTATTATTACTATTATTACTATTATTACTATTATTACTACTTATTACTATTACTATTACTATTATTACTATTATTACTATTATTACTATTATTACTATTATTACTATTATTACTATTATTACTATTATTACTATTATTACTATTATTACTATTATTACTATTATTACTATAGTTACAATTATTGCTATCTATAATTACAATTATTGCTATTATGACTACTTATGACTAATTATTACGAATGATCACTAATTGTTACTGGCTATTGCGAATTATGACTAAGTATTACTAATTATTACTAATTACTACTAATTATTTCTACTTATTACTAATTATTACGAATTATTACTAATCATTGCTTATTATTACTACTTATTGCTAATTATTACTAAGAGTGCGTTGCAAGAGACACCAGATGCAACTGAAACTCAGGAGGGAGGAGGGCGGGAGCTTGGAAGATGGGTGCGGAAGTGAAAATCTCGGTTTGAGGTTGGGATGCTCATTCTGAGGCGCCGGCTCATGTTACTCACATCGACGCTGCAGAGAAATTCCCGAAGAGCCTCGCTTGGGATCGCTGAGGGCACCGTTTTCGATTTCTAGACCATCGCTTTCGCTCTAGATTTTCGGCCATCAACTCTGAGGCACAGAGTGCCATTTAGGAGCCCTAGAGTTTCCCCCATCTCCTCTAAAAAACCCCAGATGATGGTCATCAGAGCTGGTGTAGCCATCTCGACGGCTCCCCCCCGCGCCTCGCACTGATCCACATAGGGGATGTACCGCAGAAGTGCCTCGCCATTCTCCATCGAAGCAGAGGCTTCCGGGGGTTCTCATCGGGTTTTGGTGCCAGCTTCCACACTCGCGATGCAGAATGTGCGCCCAGGGTCCAGCCTCGAAGTACTCTTGCAGTTGCATGGCCTTGGCAGTGCTAAGGGCCCCTCGCAAGAAAGGACGCTTCTTGGGGGTGAGCCTTTTTCTTGGGGCTTGCAAGGCCTTCTCTGTTCCACAGATTTCTACATGCACATACCCAAGTCCATGACCCGCAGTTGCAGAAACCGCTGATCCTGCTGTCCGCAGAAGATGGATCTGCAGCAGAGCCAACATGGGGGGGGCACCCGTGGCAAAACTTCCCTGAGACACTACGACACTACCCCCCCCCCCCCCTCTCTCCCCAAAAAAAGAGACCCCACAGTACCTTTTAGGGGGATGGGAAGGGGTCTAGATCCCAGGCCCAACTCTACCCAGAATCACCCTGGGACTTGAGGTTTCAAGGGTAACGCAGGAAAGCCCCGAACTCCGAAGGCTCTGGGAAGCCCGTACACCCGAGCTCCCTTGTGCAGACGCAGCTCCAAATTGTGAGGTGGGGAAAGCCTTTTCCGGTGCTAGAGCTTATGGAGAGAATTGCTACCAGTACCAGCCTGTAGGTCAACTTCGGTGGCAGTCTCGGCAACCCTTCCTTCATGGAAGACCTGCCCAAGGGGGTGCCACAAGGGGTCTCGCCGCTTTGGGGGGCAATTGTAATTGGCGCCACAAGCGTTTGGAGTTCGGACGCTATGAAGCTAGCACCTGGGACTTTGCCTGGTTCTTTGTGCAGTTGCGGGGTTCGCGCTTGCTCCCTGCTTCTGCAGTCGGTGGGTGGGACTAGCCCTTTTGGAGAATGCCAGCATGGTCTAATGTCCTGAACTTTCCGCTGCCCAACTCCCCTTTGCAGACGTCGAAGGCCAAATCCTATTAGCAAAGTCTGGCGCAGAGGTCGCGTGCCTGCCAAAACCCTGAACGAGCTGCTCGTGCAGCTTCACGACCTGCCCGAGTGGCGGAGCTTTCGGTGGGGGTAGTCGAAGGGGTCCCAAGGAGAGCAAAGTCACGATTCGGTAGATGCCTTAGCCTCCCCAACCTATGATTCGTAGATATCAACGAGTACCTCGCCCCCCACCCCACTGCAGACAACAAAAAACCAGGCACGCTTTCTATTTCGACATGACCAAAACGGGGATCTGGAATGTGACGAGGATTCTGAAACACCCTAGAATCCCAAGGCCCTAAACCCCAAACCCTGAGCTCCAATCCACAAACCCCTAAAACCCAAAACACCAAACCCAAAACCCAAAAACCCAAGAACCCAGCCACAAACCCCAAACCCTAAACCCCCAAAACACCCCCCTGAACCCCCTGAACCCCCAAACCCTGGTGGGCGTGAGCCTGCCGGAATCGCCGTCGAATGGGCCACTGCGCGCTGCCCCTTCGGATGATCAGTGTGTAGATCACCTGAGGCGGTGAGGGGCCGTTCCAGGCATTGTCGGGCTTGTGCATAAGGGTTTTGAAGGGTTTTGGAGGGTTTTTAAAAGGCTTTAAGGGCTTTGTTGCGCCTCAGAAGTGCTTTTGTTTGGTTTTTCTCTAGGGTCTGGGAATTGAGGGGATGTGGCCCAGGTACGACAGCTGTTCATTTCAGAAGCATTCTCAATCTTGGCCCGCAGGCGTACGTTGCTTGACTCTTACTGGTGCTTAGGGAATGAGGAGTTTCAGGTCCCTGAGGATAATGAGGGGTACCATCCTTCATTCTTTACCAAGAACCCCCAAGTAATACCCGAAGACTACCCAACTTACTTTTCGGCGTCTTGTTTGCTGCCCTTGAGCTTTCGCGCGCTTCTCCTCTGCTCTCTTTTTGGGCTGCCCTGCATGACGTCCGCGACGTGCAGGTTCAAAGCTATCCACCTGAGAGAGAAGATGGTTTGGGGGCTTCAGAGCGCCTTTCGGGTGGCTTGATTATAGGCCGCCACACATACAGGAAAGCAAGACAGTTCCCAAGAACATTGCACTCACACTGCGGCACAGGCAGGGCAAGAGGTACACTCGAGCACGCTGCAGAGGGGTTTCGGGGCTTCAGGGGTCTAGGCGTAGGGTTTCGGGGATTTCCAGGGTTTGGGGGGGGTGGCAGGGTAGTTTGTGGCATCCAGACGACGAAGAAGCTGATCGGGGTAACCCTACTACACACCCGAAGATAGGTACACTCCAACTCATAGGACCCCACCCCCCCCCGCCACTCATGAGGATATCCCATTTCTGCCACACCCCAAAGCACGCAGCCTTTTTGCGCTCGTGAATCCCCAGCTCCTGCCTGGACTCTGTACTCGGGAGCCTCGGCCTGCGCGAAGGGCGTGATGACCAGAAACCCCCCCCTCCAGCTGCTCCTCTTTCGACCACCCTCACCTCAAGGCTCTCGAAACCCGAAACCGCCCGGACGCCGAAACGAAGCGCAGAATTTCGTCCGAACATGTCGCGTGGATGCTTCAAAGCGTGGAAGGCGCCAACACTGGAGAGGTCCAGGGGTTCACCAGACTTATCATGATCAATTTTGGTTTGGGATTTAGGGGGGTTTAGGGGACCTTCGGGGAGTTTAGGGGAGTTTCGGGGAGTTTAGGGGGAGTTTAGGGGGAGTTTAGGGGAGTTTAGCAGGGGGGTTTTCCGGGGAACCTTCTGAGGGAAAATCCAAAGCCTCTTCCGCCATGGCGCCGGCTGCCTGCATCGCGGGTGTCGGGCGGAAGGTTCAGGGTTTCGGGCTTGGGGCTCCTGGGGCTCAAGGGAGTGCATATCTGCGGTTTGGGGCCCACGAAAGTATACTTTTCAGAGGGAAGGCGCTCTTTGGAGAGCCATTGCGCTCGGGATTACGCTGACTCTCCAACTGCACGCACATCGTTTCTTTTGATACGCCTCCGGTGATCAGTTGCAAGTTGCTGGTTTGGGTGCAGAGCGCCTGGAAGCTACGATGGATCGCTTCCCTTCCGGGACCTGATGCCTGGTCCTGCAACGACACTGCACAAAGGCCAACTACAAGATGGAGCCCCTGAGCCCTGAGCTGGGTAGCTTTGGGCGGCAAACCCCCATAAACCCTACAAACCCCACATAAACCCTGTAAACCCCACAAACCCTACAAACCCTATAAACCCGATAAACCCTAGTAAAGCTAATAAACCTTACAAACCCGCCCCCAAAACCCCGATAAACCCCAAAAAACCCTGTAAACCCCATAAACCCTATAAACCCCAATAAACCCAGAACCAGCAAACCTGCAAGACATCTCCTCAGATCCGTTCGTTCGCCAAGGCCGCTCAGACCCCCCTTTTCCTACACTGAACTTGAAACCCTAGCCAGTTTTTGCTTACTTCTTGCTGTCTCTTGGGAACTTGTAGAACCCAAAAATTGAACGCTTATTCCCAAGTAGCCCCAAGTACTTCAAGTCTGCCTCGCCGCCCTGGGCACGGCTCCCCGGCGGGCCTCGGCTCGTTTCTGGGGTTTGGGTTAAGTTTTAGGGTTTAGGGTTTAGGGTTTAGGGTTTAGGGTTTAGTGTTTAGGGTTTAGGGTTTAGGGTTCAGGGTGGGTTTGCTTGGGAAAGTCTGCAGAGTTGTCTGACGCTCGAGTTTCGCGAGTTGCTTTCGACAAGCTCCCCTTTCACCGGCGCAGTGCAAGTTCCTTCGAAACCTTTTTCACCTCGAGCCGCATGCTGTACAAGCCCCTCTTGGACGCTCCTCACATACCAAACATGAAAGACCCTTCTTCCCTTTCAAAAAAACAATGGGGTTTCCCAAAACAGGGGTACCATTTTTGGGGGGTCCCTTTAAGGGAATCCTATCCCATGTTGGGCCAAAAAAAGGGGGGTATTTTGGGAAAATAGCCATATGTTTCTTAAAGGGGTGCCCCTATTCTCTGGGGAAATAACCATATTAGTTTCTCATTGTGTAAGAGAGAGCCTTCTCATCCTGAGCCGCTTCCTCGCTAACCCTAAACCCTAAACCCTAAGCCCTAAGCCCTAAACCCTAAACCCTAAACCCTAAACCCTAAACCCTAAACCCTAAACCCTAAACCCTAAACCCTAAACCCTAAACCCTAAAACCCTAAACCCTAAACCCTAAACCCCTTTTCTTCTATGCCAATGGCTGAGGCCGCGGCTTGCGGCGAAAAGTCGCTCGCAGCCTCAGGATCCGAAGCCCTAAAAACACACTCCCCAAAACGCTTCGCATGTCTTAGGCTTTGGGGATTAGGATTGAGGGTTGAAGGTTTTGAGGGGGTAGGGTTGAGGGTTGAGGGTTTAGGGCTTTGGGTTGAAGGTTTAGTTAGGGCTGAAGTCTGACACGTCGTTGCCCGCGCAATCAGCGCGCACTGGACTGAGCCGCACACAGCGGCTGCAGCGCAGGGCCATGTCGCACATGCGCCTCCAGGCTTGGCCGGGGTTTAGGGTTTAGGGTTTAGGGTTTAGGGTTTAGGGTTTAGGGTTTAGGGTTTAGGGTTTAGGGTTTAGGGTTTAGGGTTTAGGGTTTAGGGTTTAGGGTTTAGGGTTTAGGGTTTAGGGTTTAGGGTTTAGGGTTTAGGGTTTAGGGTTTAGGGTTTAGGGTTTAGGGTTTAGGGTTTAGGGTTTAGGGTTTGTGTTTGTTTGGCGGCTTCGGGTCGACCTGACAATAGTGAGCCCCAAAAAGCGTACGCCTTAACTAAGCCTTTAAGAACCTCCTTGGCCCAAAGCCCTCTAGGCAGCCTATACCCCACCAAAAGCCCTGCAGCGCCAGAGCGGGCAGCTTGAAGATATGCGGAGTGTCAGATTTTTCGGGGGCGAGCTTCGAAGCTCAAGCTCAAGAAGGAGATGTCTTTTTCAGGGCCTTCAGACAGGCTCTAGACCTGTTGCCAGGGATGTCTTCACGTGCAGAGTAGGCATATTGTCACCTCATGCATCAAAATGCTCTGAACCCCCGGAATCTCGTCACCGAAGCCGACCCCTGGCTGAGCTGCACTTCGCATTCAGGGTTCAGGGTTTAGGGTTTAGGGTTTGGGGTTTGGGGCTTAGGGTTTGGGGTTTAGGGTTTAGGGTTTAGGTCTTAGGGCTAAGTCTTAGGGTCTTATCGGCTTACCGCTGGCCTTCCGAGTGTGCAGGTGCACTGCCGAATTGAGCAATGGCCCCGGCAAATGTCGCAGCGCGGACAAACACGCTTCAACTACTACACATCAGGGGTTTTGCATTTAGCGTTTCAGGGTTCAGGGTTCAGGGTTTGGGGTTTGGGGTTTGGGGTTTAGGGTTTAGGGTTTAGCGTTTAGGGTTTAGGGTTTAGGGTTAATATAAATATAAATATAAATATAAATACAAATATATAAATATAAATAGAAATATAAATATAAATTTAAATTTAAATTTAAATACAAATACAAATATATAAATATAAATATAAATATAAATAGAAATATAAAATTAAAAAAGAGAAAATACGAATATAAATAAAAATATAAATGAAAAATAAATATAAGTACAAATATACATATAACTATATAAATATATAGAAAGAGCCGTATCGCAAGCTGAGCTGAATCCTGGAAGCAGGCTTCGATAGCCATCTCTTCCGCTGCCTCACGCATCACGTGGCTACACGTTGGACTGACAATCATTGCGTTGAGCCTTCTCGGATGGCTGGGCCATGGGGACCTGTACTCGCATATTTGTTTTCCAAAAGACATCCTGCAAAATGTCAAGGGCCCACCTCATTCGCTGGCATCATCAAGCTCAACTGCGAATTTCCGGGGAGGGCTCTGATGGACCTTTGTCTACACATGCCAGAGTGAGAAGATAAAACTAACAGCGTCAGCGGCACCTCAAGTAATCATAGCTTGCTAATAAATAGAATCGTGCCCAGGACAAGAATAGCAACAATCACATCAATTAGAAACAGCAGGCACATTCTGCAGGCACCCAGGTTAATGTTTAAGCACCCCACATCCTGGCGGAAGGCCGCTGTGTTCGACCCGGCCTTCATCAGACAGCGCTTGGAAAACGGCATGATGCAATTGTCGTAGTGTAGTCTGATGATTCCTAGTATCAGTATTGGTGCAGAGCAAGTGGGGCAACGACCTTCGCTTCAACAACAGCAGGATGCACAGAAGAGCTCGTGCAACATCCAGACGTGCTGGCCGCGGTGCCTTGCTTGGAGATGGCCACCGATACACCAGCCCCAGCGCACCCAACACTACTGTAGAAGTGGGTCGCCCAACACTACTGTAGAAGTGGATTTCGTACGTCCACCCGCCATACTTCTGGCCATCAGCACAATACCAGTGCGCAATCCAACATGATCAAGCAGACTCCTGACTCATAGAACAGTGGGCAGTATAGTGCAGGATAGTAAGAATGCAGCGTAGTGTGCTGTAACATAAGCTGACTATAGCGTCGGCGGCGTAGTTGCAAAGCTGTGTGTAGTGAGTGGAGTGGCTTTCGGCTGCGAAGTCCTCGCCCATCGACGGCTCGACTCCTTGGTGCCAGATCAGAGCGGTTTGTTCTCAGAGTCTTGGAGTTGCTACACAACTCCGAAGTACATACTTAGTACATAACACCAAGGTGCTGAAACTGTTGGATGGTACATAAGGGCCCCTTCCATGTATGTCTAGCTGCCTGCGGCCTGCTGTGTGGAGCAATTGCTGCCACACTTACGCACCGCCGACCCACAGCTGCAGTTCTATCATAATAAATGAGGCGTAGCTCTGGCCAACGCTGCTGGACACCAACAGGTGGGCTGCATGCTCTTACATGAATTGGCCAAGAAGCATGTGGCCACACTTGCCTGATGCTGAAAGTTGGGAGTTCGTCACTGGCCTCCGGGGCTGCAAGAACAGGTAAGTCGTTTGAGATGAGACAAGCAGGGAATCTAAACCATCAGGCATGACATTGCAGTCAAAGGAATATCACACAAAGTAAGAATGGTTGCAGCATCAACGATGACATAGTTTTTGTCCGGGCAAAAAACAACTTCCATAAGGACAGGCGCGTGGTCAACCACAGGTCCTTCACAAGCTCTGCTCGGAGACGACGCGCCTCCTGCAAACAACGACTGGGACGGCGGGCTTCCAGGCTTCACGGATGCTTCCACGCAGAGCAGCCTGTCAACCTCACAAAGAAATAAGGAATACTCCGAGTAGTATTCATGGGAGCAACTATGGTAATCTCAACCAAGAATTTGACAGTGAAAACCACTCATCATACCTGTCAAAGAAAGCGCAGGAAGGATAACATGTTGTTGGTGCTTGCTGTCTTTGGTGTTAAAGCGCTAGAGAGAGCATTCCACTTCTTGCTCTGTAAAGTTCGCCGATGGAGTGGCTGAAAGAATGACCTCAACGATACACTGCAATGACGACCTCGACGATACACTCCAATGACTCCAACACAAAATCTACGCAACTTGGGACGGCGGCGTCAGCGATCGTTCGTGGCGTCAGGTAGTCCTCCGCCTCCGCGTAAGCGTTGAAGATCGCCTGCAACCGGCAGGACTAGGACAGTTTCGCATGGGCCAGACGATGAGAAGGAGCCAAGCGCCTGCCGGAAGTCAACCGCTGACCGCCTAATCGTGCACATCACGCAGCCATATGCAGCCACAACGCAATCCACTGCTATGCAAGCTTTCGACAAAGCGTAAGGCCGCGCGGAACTCCTTACGACCACATCCCAAGCAAGGACGTGACATATGTACATGCGCCGTCTGAAAGGGAAGGAGCCTGCCTTCGCTTGCTCGGACTGCTCGCTTGTGAATGTCCAGGAGGCGGACATAAGCCTCTAGCACGAAGAAGCATGCGTTAAGACGGCCCTGGGAAGGTTGGCACTCGAAACTAAGAAGAAACCTCGAGGTTCTTGTAACGTAGAATTCTGATTGAAACTTACGCCAGCAAAGACCCCAAACAGTTAAGTTCAAAGGTATCAAATATACAGGAACGACAAAGACTCCTGGCGATAGCCTGGTATAGATATGTGAAGCAAACTCCGATCTTGGCCAGTAGATCACAAACATATACGTGATAGCAACCTCGTGGAATTAAGCGAGTTGCAGTTCTGACCGGGACGACTTAGGCACCACCATTCGTTGGAGGTCAGGCCCACTCCGGTCTCTTGAGGGGATTTGGCCCAACATCAACATCCATGCTTGAGGGGTGGATGTTGGGCCAACATCGTGGATGTTGCGGGGCCAACGTCCACGCTTGAGGGGTGGATGTTGGGCCAACATGTTGGGCCAACATTCCACACTTGAGGGGTGGATGCTGCTGCTGCTGCTGCCGCCCCTGCCCCACATAAAACTTTTCCATGCCCACGGAAAAGTTTACCGGAGGGCATTTTGGTAAAGTTTTCTGTGGGCATGGTAAAGTTGTCTGTGGGCATGGTACGTAAATTTTGAAGTGCATGGTAAAGTCTGCCGTGGGAACCTCCCCAATGCCCACCGCAAATTTTGCCATACCCACGGAGAAAAAAAAACTACCATGCCCATTTTCACAAGGGCATTTTGGTAAGTTTGCCGTGGGCATGGTAAAAAAAAGTGGGCATGGTTAAAAAAAGCCAAGTGGGCATGGAAAAACAACAAATGCCCGTTAAGGACTTAAACGTTTCAGTATATATATATATATATACATAAGGGAAGAGAGGTTTAGGGTTTGGGGTTTAGGGTTTAGGGGTAGGGTTTTAGGGTTTAGGGTTGCTTGCTTGCTTCCTTGCTTGCTTCTTGTCTGATTGTTGCTCTGCTTGCTTGCTTGCTTGCTTGCTTGCTTGCTTGCTTGCTTGCTTGCTTGGTTTCTTTCTTCCTTGTTACTCAAAAAACAGAGAAGAAAGCCGAAAGAATCCGAAAAACAAAACGAACAAACAAAAAAAACAACAAAAAACACGACCCACCAACCTGCAGCTGCGGGGACGTGGACCATGGGCCACGGGCAAAACCCGGCTGGAGAGCAAAGGCTGAAGTTTAGGGTTTAGGGTTTAGGATTTAGGGTTTAGGGTTTAGGGTTTAGGGGTTTAGTGGGGTCGGCCTTTTTCACGCGACGGTCTCAGGCTCTCACGGTCCAAGTGCAGGGCCCTTACCCTGCAAACGGTACCATGCGAACACGCCGTGCCCCACAAGCCAAAGCCCGGTAACGCAATCTCCTACCCAGGGTAGGGTTTAGGGTTTAGGGTTTAGGGTTTAGGGTTTAGGGTTTAGGGTTTAGGGTTTAGGGTTTAGGGTTTAGGGTTTAGGGTTTAGGGTTTAGGGTTTAGGGTTTAGGGTTTAGGGTTTAGGGTTTAGGGTTTAGGTTGTAGGGTTTAGGGTTTAGGGTTTAGGGTTTAGGGTTTAGGGTTTAGGGTTTAGGGTTTAGGGTTTAGGGTTTAGGGTTTAGGGTTTAGGGTTTAGGGTTTAGGGTTTAGGGTTTAGGGTTTAGGGTTTAGGGTTTAGGCATTTGGAGAAAGAACAGTTTACTTGGTGGGGGGGGGTAGGAAGAGTGTTGCTGAGATACGGTCCTCCTTGCTACGACCTGGATGGAGCAAGGTCGCAAGCTTCTCAAACTGGGAACCCCTGACATGTCCCAACTTCTTCAGCTCGGGTGGCAGACTCAGCCCTCCGTAGAGCCTAAGGCTAACAGGACGTTGGGCTCAGATGACCGTGATGGCGGGGGAAAGCTCCGGCCAGTCTCTTAAGCCTCGGTCCAAAAGAGCTTCGGCGGTGAAGGGGCTGTTCAAAGGCGCTCAAGGTGGGTTGCGGAAGAAGAAGAAGAAGCGGTGTTGCTCAGCAGGGGCACTGGGCACGGTCCCTTTTGAGCTTCCTTTCATAGCAAGTAAGGAGCCTTGTATTGCCCCCCAAACATCATGGATGCCTCGCTCGAAAGCCGGTCCCAGCCGACTTCTCGCGAAGACCCCAACGGCACTGTGCCAAACAAAACCGCTGCCCAAAAAAACATCCTGAAGTTCCCTGTAGCCCACCGAAAAAACAATTAAACAAGAAAAAAAGGAACACAAAGAGAAGACGGGAAAGAAGAAGCTGACCCGGAGCATTCGCTGCAGCTGCGCGGCGCCCGCGCGTGGCGTCCTCAGAAGCGCTCTGTGCTTCGGGGATCTTCGCCCCTCCCAAAGCCCACGAAACAACCTTCTGCAAGAATCAAGAAACTACTAACAGTATGCGAATATGATACTTGATATGTTTAAAATACAAAGCCTTCTGCAAGAATCCCGCGGAAGCCCTCTTAACCACACCCTTTTCCTGAGCACGCTTTCTGAGCCCGGGCGCGTCCCACAGGCTGACCGGGTGAAGGCTCCGCGCCGCTGCGGCGGCGGCGGCCAAGGCGCCGCAGCCCTCGGCCCTCGGAAGAATGCGACGACTCGGGGCCAGGGCCTTTCAGGGGCTTTGGAGGGTAGGAGATGGAGAATCAGCTCGGTGAGGCGCCATCCACTGTCAGACCTCAACTCCCGAAACCCTGAAACTCAAACCCTGCGTGGCCCGCGGGTTTGCGACGGCGAAGTGGTCAATCTCCAGTAGCCGCAACGACACCTCTTGCCAGCAAAGTCGCTGCGTCTTTCGGCAAAGCCGGCGCACGTTGGCCGCGATCAGCGTCGCTGAATACGCCTCACGACTTGCTGGCTTTTGGTAGGGAATTCTGCGTCGTCCTTTTGTTCCCTCAAAGAGCGTGTGAGACGATGGCTGCCTGCGGCGGTACACAGCATTGTGCAGCCGAGACGCGTAGCCATCCTGGTCATGGCTGCCGTCTGGCACAGGATGCGCCTGCCAGCGCGCTATCGACGGGTAGGATCTGAGGCTTCCAAGCAACCTCTGGGCTCGAAGGCCCCAAGACCCAAGAGGCGAAGGCTTTCCGAGCCAAAGGGGCGGAGTTCGGGGAGGCGGATTGGTGGTGCTCACCAGGATCATCGCCAGCAATAGAGTTTATATATATATATAGATAGATAGATAGATATATATATATATATATATAAACAAATATGTGTATACATATGTATATACATATATACTTATATCAAAATGTGTATGTATGTATATGTGTATATATATATACATGGGTAGTTCTCTCCATGAGGCACCTTTTGGGGGTTCCCATCTGGTACGGCACCCTTTATACCGAGCACCCCCTTGGCGGCCTCCTGGCCCAGCGGGTTGATCTTGGCCTGGGCGCAAGCTCTTCTCTGGGCTTTGGGCATCACCGGGCGCGGGCTTCCTCGATCTCTAAGATAGATATCTGTTTTGTTATCTATTTATAGTTTTTTTACTTATGTATCTATCTATCTATTTATATACATACATACATACATACATACATACATACATATATATTTATATATACATGTATGTATATGTATATGTGTATATATATATATATGTATATATATATATATCTATCTATCTATCTTTTTTATATACAGGAGTTCACCGCAAATTACGGTGCTTTTGAGCGGATTCTGACTATGTTTGTGTTGGGAGGAAATGATTTCTGTCGGGAACTCCCATCTGACTCATCGCGGCTGATCTCTCTGAAGCCGCCAGCTCCTACCAACGCCCTAGGGGTCCTTCTCTATGCACACCTTAGAACCATAGCTTAGACGATATGTTTCATGTCCCCTGCGTTCGACATCGACAAAAGCAACACATGGCTGTAGTTCTGCAACGCCAGGCCTAACTGAATTGCTGAGGCGCCGTTCCAGTCCGGATGAGCCCCCCTACATCCACCTTGGCCCAAGAGGGTTGTATGGGGTTCAGGATGCGAACGCTTCGGAACTCTCCTTGATCTCTTCCATGATCCGTGCAGAAGCCGCAGCAGACAGCAGGCACAGACCACAGATTTGTTATCAGCCGAGCAGGGGAGAAGGGCCAAGATCTCGGGGCCTTCAGAAATATGTCAGGTCAGCCTAACCCTATGACCTAAACCCCCCTTCCCCTCAAAAAAGCAAACGCGGCATCGACAACCCGTCCATCACAACAGGCAGCCGTGTTGATGTAGATGGCGTTGGGGAAGTCGGCTCCAGGGTCCGAGTTTCCCAGGTTGTAGATGAAGTCCAGGGCTCGCCTCGATCTTGGTTCTTGGGGGGAGGGAGGGAAAGAGAGAGAGAGAGAGAGAGTTCTTTGGTTCTTTGGTTCTTTGGTTCTTTGGTTCTTTGGTTCTTTGGAGAGACAGAGAGAGAGAGGGAGAGAGAAAAAAACAACAACAAAAAACTTGGGGACTTTGGGGGAAGAAGATTTTGAGGGGAGTTTCGGTTTAGGGTTTCGGGTTCAGGGCCTCTTTCCTTGCAACATGAACCCTAAAAGGGAAAGGAACGAACTTGGAACCTGCGTCTTTGATGTTGAGAACTCAGGCATCGAATCTCCTCACATGCTCGAATCCCAAACGTGCATCGAAACCGGCACAAGGACTTGGATTCAAATGAGTTCACTACGACATGGCGGCGCTCAGGCCCACCAACTACAAAAAAGACGTGCAACCCCGTTAACTGGGACTCCCCAATGCTCCGAACCTTGCGAGAACAACAAGCACACGAAAACAGACAAACGTAGAGCTCTCACCCCCCCCCCCCCCCCAACGCCGCGCCATGTCGCTGGTGGTAGTAGTTGCTGAGGAGCGCCCAGTCCATGAGCGAGCGGGGGCACCAGGACGTCATGTTCGGCACTTTCGCGGTCTCTGCGCACTCCTCAGGGACGGCCCCAGGAGACGCCCCAGCGGCAACCGAGCGAACACGCAAGAAGCGAGCACAACGTGCAGCAGCAGAGAGAGCACTCGTGAAGCAAAACCAGGTGTAAACACATCCCCGGAGATGTGCTCGACAGATCATGCTCAAAGACAAAATCTGCTGATGCACCCGGCGCTACATGGAAGATCCCGAACTTCTTGAGAAGGGCCGTATCAGTAGCGCTGTTGGTGTGTGGGGGACAGCTGGGGCGGAGGAAGGTCTTGGACCGCGTGTGCTTTCATTCGTTCTTCGCCGACGTGTTGTGTTGCTCACAGGGACACCCAGCGAACAAAAAAACACGAAGCCAAAAGCCACCACGAGGTGTGAACATCTGCCCAAACACGCGGGTGCCCCCCCAGAACATACCCCCCGAAAATCGGCAAAGCCCCGGATGTCCTTCGTCCATTTCTTGTGGGTTCCGAAGAGGTTCGGCAGGAACTCCTGGTAGCCAGTGGGCAAACATTAGCAAACAGGGCAGAGGCCCCCTCAGGTCTCGAAAGGATGATGCTCTTCCACACCCCAAACCGAAGGTTAACCCTAAAACTCGACCCTAAACCCCAAACCCTAAACCCCAAACCCGAAACCCTACAACCCCTAAACCCTAAAACCCCTTCTGGGGCCCTCAGGGCTCCAACTTCGCAGCATCTTCGACGGCGGTGTCGGAGGGCCCACGGACATGCTCACCTCGGGGGTGCTGGGCGCCCTTTCTTTCCCATGAACCTCTCTCCCCCCCCGCCCCTGGGTTTAAGGGGTTCGGGGTTCGGGGTTCGGGTTAGTGAGGAGGTGTAGGGTTTAGGGTCTGAAGGTTTGGAGGGTTTGAAGAGGGTTTGAGGGTTTGGAGGGGTTTGAGGGTTGAGGGTTTGAGGGTTTGCGGGTTTGAAGGCTTTGAAGGCTTTGAAGGCTTTGAGGGCTTAGGGCTTTTAGGGCTTTTGGGGTTTTAGGAGGTTTAAGCTGGATCTTGTTGCAACGGCGTGGTTTGGTGTGTAGGGGACCTGCTGACGTCGTATCTCCCTCCCGGAAATTTGGGAAATTTGAGGAGGGAGCCGGAGAACGATGCGCCCTGAATCCTTCCAGCATGGGCGATAATACCCCCTATAACCCCCTTAAATACAAAAAAACCTTTAGAGGGTTGATTTGGGGGACTAGAGGGCCTTCCAGCGCATCCTGGCTGAGAGGTGTCGGGTAAACTGAGTCCACGGAGCCAGCAGGAACTGGTTGCGAGCACGATCATCCCGAAGCTTGCTTCCACCTGAAAGGCAGAAGAAGGCAGAAAGGAAAGGCAGAGGCTTAAAGCATTTTGTCCACCTCTTCCGTACTGAGAACTCGCAGGTTGCCTAACGCAAAACGCACTCGCGCACCAAACGATGGCACGCGACCAGTCGGAGCCTTGCTTTGCGAAGTCAACGAACTCCCGCCCGTAGCCCCCGCCTCGCGGCGAGTGCAGGCTTCGAGGCTTCTTAGGTCCATCAGCTTCAGGGGGAGAGGGTTGGGAAGGTGGAAGGGTCAAGGATCGAGGTTTGAAAGAATTGCCAAAGGGGTGCGCAAAGGGGCTCATGGGCTCGGACTTTGCATCGCCTTTCAGCTGGTTGTCGATGCTTCGGGCATCCGCGGCCCGCGGAGAGCTCCTCTCTGGACGTGAGCGCAACCTCTAAACCCCCAAAACACAACCCTTGAAAAAAAAACAACTAGAATCCCAAAAACCAGTCTTCAAGTCTTCAAGTCTTCAAGTCTTCAAGTCTTCAAGTCTGTAGGCTCTAGACGATGTTCGGCTCAGGCTCGACAAGGGGCCCCCCCCTTGACATCCGGGAGAGTCTTCTGCACCCTGGAGAGCCCTTCGACTGGTTTGAGCGTCCCAATTGGGACAGCTGAAAGCTTCCTTTGGCGAACCGGAGAACCGCCCAGAACCGCCCATTTTTCCCGCGTTCTCCGAGTGGACTCCACGTAGTCGGAGGCGAACCACAGGAGTCGCCTCGCGTCCCCAAGTCCAAGCTAAATTTTGGAGGAACCTCGAGCGCATCGCTAGAAAAAAGAGAGAGGAATGAGGGTTTAGGGTAAGGCGCGCAAGAGAGGGAGAGGGAGAGGGAGAGAGAAAGACAGAGAGAGAGAGAAAGAGTTTCCCACGAGTCCTGAACCAGCTGAGGTCACAAGCGTTCGCAGTAACTCTCTGAGCTACCGGGGAGTTGCAAAGGAGATGTAGCGCTGCAGAGGGCGGGGAGTTTCCCATATCTACTACCCCTTTGAAAGTAGATGTTCAGGGTTGTTGCACCCGTTGCACCCAGCTGTGCTTTCCGAAAACCACAAAGGAGCGAAGTCACCTGTTCTGCTGGCGGCTTATTTCGGCGCTGCAGGTCCACGATGGAGGTTTCGTTGAGACCTCCGTAATCCGGGATTCAGGCAGATTTTCCAAAGCAGGGAAGGGGTGGGGAGGCCCTGCGATTTGGGGGGGCTTCCGTCAAACGTGGTACTTTGAAGTCTGGCAGCTTACGTTCTCCATCAGGAGCTCGCCGAAGACATCCTCAACCTCAGGCGGCTTCCGTTCGGGCCGCGGCTGCGCGGTTTGCAGTTCTACGTCATGCTCACGGATGCCCCCAAGGATGCCAAAGGCTGCCCATATCAAGAGGCAAACAGATGCAGGGGGGGCAGCTCTAAGATTGGAGCGGCACCCAAGGCACAGGGCACTTTCTTGAAAAATCGGGCCTTGAGAAGCTCTTGTGACGCCCCCCCCCCCCCCCCCCCCGCCCCCCCTCCTCCCCCTCCTGTGAGCCTGCTTGAAGAAGGCTTGCCTCTCGGCCGGCGTGGTGCCCGGATACCTCCGCTCTCAAATGTCTCTAGACTCCCCGACTTTTCTTTTGGCTCAGAGTCGGAGCTTTTTGGTTAGGGGTTAGGGCTTTAGGTTTTCCCTGAAATCACAAGGTGGGTTCCTTGGTTCCAACTCGCGCCAGGCAGCTGGGCCGTACCCGTTAGGGCCACGTTGCCGTGCCGCGAGGCCCAAAGCACCACCACCTCTCGCGTTGAAGGTGTGCCCCCACGGCTTTCAAAGTGCCCCCCACGGGTTTGCAGGTGGAACCCCCGAAACTCCCTAAACCCTGTTGAACCCTGCACTCCAAATAACCTAAACCCTCAAAGCCCGAAAAAGCCCTACTTCAAAAATCCGCCCCCGGGCCTCCTTGGGATGGGCATCCATCCTGGCTCAGGGGTGAAAAGGCGACTTTCGCAATGTGGACTGGGCTCCCCCAGACCCTTTTCAAAAGCGAGCCCCTTCGTTCCGAAATCCTAAACCGAACCCTAAAACCCCGCCCCCCCCAAAAAAAACAAGGCGGAATTCCTCCCCCTAAAAGCCCCCAAGAAAATTGCGGAACTCCTCCCCCCCTAAACAGCCCCCCCTAAACAAACCCCTCTAAAACCCCTCAAAAACCCCCCTAAACCCCCCTAAAACCCCCTAACCCCCCCCCCCAAAAAAAACCCTAACCCCCCCTAAAACCCCCTAAAACACCCCAAAAACTGCCGAGGAGCCAGGAGCGCACCTCCCGCAGGTACGCGATGGCCTTGCGCTTCGACTCCTGGGCTGAGGCGGGAAATTCCCCCAAATGCCTTTCTCACGCGTCCTCGCTGTTGTTTTTTGAATTTGTTTTGGGGGGTAGGGTTTAGGGTTTAGGGTTAGGGTTTAGGGTTTAGGGTTTAGGGTATAGGGTTTAGGGTTTAGGGTTTAGGGTTTAGGGTTTAGGGTTTAGGGTTTAGGGTTTAGGGTTTAGGGTTTAGGGTTTAGGGTTTAGGGTTTAGGGTTTAGGGTTTGGGGTTTAGGGTTTAGGGTTTAGGGTTTCGGGTTTAAGGTTTCGGATTTAGGGTGTAGCACGGGTCAGCTGAACGCAATAGTGTGAAGACATGCCCACCCCAAGGCCACCCAATCACAACTCACTGCGAAACCAAACCGGAGCCAGCCCAAACCAAGCCAACCATTCACAACTCACACGTCGCATATTCTCATGAGAGGACGCTGAAGAAACTTCGGACTTCGAACGGTTGGGCAAAATCTCGAAGACGAGGAAGCTCAGCGAGCAGTCCAAGCCTCCAAGGATTGGACTTCTGGGTCACTTTGAACTTGGGGCCACCCCTTTAAGTTTTTGCGAAGGGGACGGTCTGAAGGGCCCTCTCACAGGAAACTCAGGCGTGGATAGGTTGCAAGTTGAGGGTCACTTGGGGCCACAAGGCAAAGGATACCCCTTCAGGTTGTTGCGAAGGGGACGGTCTGGGCCGAAGGGCCCTCTCATAGAAAATTCAGGCGTGAAAAGGTTGAGGCTTGGGGCTCACTTGGGGCCAAGACAAAGGAGACCCCTTCAGGTTGTTGCGAAGGGGACGGTCTGGGCCGAAGGGCCCTCTCATAGAAAATTCAGGCGTGAAAAGGTTGCAGCTTGGCGCTCACTTGGGCCAAGACAAAGGAGACCCCTTCTTTCAGGGGCCTTTCAGGTTTCAGGCCAACACCCTTCCAAGGGGGCCTTGCAGGGCCCTTCCAGGGGCCTCCCAGGGACCTCCCAAAGGCCTCCCAGAGCCCTAAACTGCACAAACATCAAAAAAAGCAGTTTTTGAGCAATGGCCCAGGCTGGACCCGAAAAAGGGCCCCTGGTCCAGCAAAAGGCCGCAGTCCCAAAAGGCGAGGAAGACCCCCTAAAGTTTTAGGGTAATAATATATCTGCAGTGACTATGCAAGCTTGGCGACCCCTCAGGCAGCCCAAGCAGAGCCTGCCATGGTCTCGCTGAGCGCTCGACTGCACCCGCCTACCCCAACAGAGGTGAGAGGGGTGGCGGGCGGGTTTAGGGTTTAGGGTTTAGGGTTTAGGGTTTAGGGTTTAGGGTTTAGGGTTTAGGGTTTAGGGTTTAGGGTTTAGGGTTTAGGGTGTAGCATTGGTCAGCTGAACGCGTTAGTGTGAAGACATGCCCACCCCGAGGCCACCCAAACAATACTCATCACGAAACCAAACCGGAGCCAGCCAAAGCCAAGCCAGCCATTAAAATTTCACATATCGAACATGTTCAGAGCACACTAAGATAAAACACTGCGAATGCTTGGGACATTTGCGAGTCGTGAACTCTTGCCGAACTTGAGGCGAGCTGTTGGCGATTTCTTGGGGGGGTCACTTGGGAACAGTGGCTGATTGGGACACTAGGAAGTCGGAGATCATCTGGGGCCAGAAGGCAGCATGTCGAGCACTGCCTGGGACATTTGCTACTTTGACAAGCCTTGACTTCGGAGGTCACTTGGGGGCAGAAGGCAAAGGACCCCCCCCCTCAGGTTTTGCGCAGGGGACGGTCTGGGCCGAACCACAGAAAATTCAGGGCGTGAAGAGTCTGCAGGTTTTGCAAGAATCCCCCCCACGCCGAAGCTCACTTGGCCAGAGAACGAAACTCACTAGAGCGGTCAAAGCGAGGGGTCGGACCTTTCAGGGCTTCCTGTCAGCTCCAGAGCTTCTTTAGCAGCCTTCTGCCTACTGGAAGGGTTTAAGGCCCCCCTGCTTACTGGCACTGCCTGGGACATTTGCGACTTTGAGGGGGTGCCGAGGGTGTCCCTTGATTTCGGAGGTTTGGGGGCCAGGGCCAGGGCCGGCCAGGGCCAGGCCAGGGCCAGAGCCAGGGCCAGGACCAGGGCCAGGGCCAGAGCCAGGGCCAGACCAGGGCCAGAGCCAGGGCCAGGGCCAGGCCAGGGCCAGGGCGGACGGCCAAGGTCAGATCTAGAACCAAACCATCGCCAGGAAAAAGAGAATCCTGGTCCCCGCAGCCCAGCGGACGGGGGTTGGGGACCCAGGGGTCTCCAGGGGTCTTCCCAGGAGCCAAGAATGTGCGCGGACAGCTTAAATTCAGAGTTTTTTAAGAAAATACAGTGACAACTGCTGTTTCGGCCTGTGCCTGCCTGGAGGGTAAGCCTGCCTGGAGGCCAGCTCGGTCGCCCGCCTTGGGCTCCCTCGCAGGGTCTCACTGAGCGCTCGACCAGCGCCCGCCTACCCCAAAACAAGAGAGTGGGGTGGCGGGCGGGTTTGGGGTTTAGGGTTTAGGGTTTAGGGTTTAAGGTTTCGGGTTTAGGGTTTAGGGCTTAGGGTTTTTCTTTTCGCACCGTTTACAAAGGGCTCCCTTATAAGGGTCATGTTTTTTTCGTTGAGGGTGCGTTAGGGTACCCAGGGCAGAGGGTGGGGCTCAGGGTAGTTTCGGGTACTTCAGAGAGCTTCTTCTAGGGCTTAGAGGGCAATTTATCGGACGGCCGCTATAAACCCCGAACCCTAAACCCTCAACCCTAAACCCTAAACCCTAAACCTCGCACCAAGAGCTCAGCTCAAAAGAGATCCGAGCTTCGCAGCCGTGGAGGCAGTACCAATCCTCCGAGTAATTCGCGTGCACGCGGAAAACTTCGGGTTTGCTCGGCTTTTCGGCGCATTTAGGGCTCTCTTGTTTTTTTGAAGAGTTCAGGGGGGCTTCTGCAGCCAACACAACCTGAACATCCCCCCCAACTCAGCTGAAAACACCCATGGAAAGCCCTCAAGAAAACAGAGAAGCCTTGCCACCAGCGACTCGATCTGGGCCCACGGTGTACCTGGCACACGGCCACTTCGACCAGACAGGCGAGGATGCCCTGACAAATCCACATCCGGTTCCCGGTTCCTGGACCCTCTGTGCTTTAGCAGGTCAGAAGGTGCCGCAAGCGCGCTGTTGCGAGCAGCTTCTGGCTTCTTCTTGCAGCCTCAAACACTACCCTCTGAGGGGCCCTCTACCCAAAGCCCAGACATTCCCCCCCCCCTACACCAAAAGCTGGGGCTCACATGACCCGGAAGTCGATGAAGCGTATTCCGCCTTCCAGCATCTCCTCGGTGAAGTGACCAGACTTTGTAAAGGTTCGAGGCGGGGGAGGGATTGAGGGCTTTCGGGCTTCCCAAAAAGGGTTCTTGGTGTAGGGTAGTGGATTCTTAGGCCTCTAGTAGAGCCGTAGGCCGTACGGCTCTACGGTAGGCCGCAAGGGCCGCGGAGCTCTTGGAGTTCAGGGACCTCATGGCCCCTGGCGGTGCCCTCTCCGGAAATTCTCACATGACTCCTTTTTTGGAGCGAGGGACCCGGAATTAAATGATGCTTGCTTTTTCTTTGTGTCTCTAACAACACACTCACAGACTGCCAGGCGTCCGTGATGGTGATGCCCTGCGTCTGGCCTTGCTTCCGGATGAAGCGTCCAGCCAACCCCGGGGTGAGCGCGTGCAAGATGGCGGACCTGACAGGTTCTAAACCCTAAACCCTAAACCCTAAACCCTAAACCCTAAACCCTAAACCCTAAACCCTAAACCCTAAACCCTAAACCTAAAGTCCAACAAGCGGGCCCCCAAAAAGCCAAGAAGTTGGCGCTCAGCACTGCACTTACTGTTGGTTGGCAGGGAATGAGGGAACTAGGGCCCTCTATAATATAGGGTACCATTCCCCCATTCCCTACGAACCAACCGTAAGAAAAGAGCCCGAAGAGATGGTTTTCTCAAGGAAGCTTTGGAGTGGAGGTGGGGCTTTGTAGGTTCATTTTTTTGGTTTGGGGTTATTTAGGGTCTTAGGGTTTAGGACTTCTAGGGTTGTAGGGTTGTAGCGTTTTGGGGTTGTAGGGTTGTATGGCTTTTGAGTTTTAGGGTGTTAGGGTTTGGGGACTTCAACACACTTGTCTCTCAGGGTTCTTCACAAACTCGCTGCTTCTCAGGTGGCGTTGCTGCGGACATACCCTCATAGCCATCGCTGAGGGTGTCGCTCAAGTCCTGAGCCGACTGAGGCTGAAGGTGGGGGAGGTGGGGGCACCTTAACACAGGGTACCGTCCCCCTTGCCCTTTATGGGAGTTTACGAAAAAGAAGGAATCCAAATTTCGACCCCCCAAATGGTAGGATGCCTTTCGGAAACCACCCCCCGCATATAAACCCTAAAGCCCCATATGTTCGTTTTGCGGTACTCTTGATCCCCAAAGCAACCGTCTTTTGCCTTTTGGCCCTGTCCGGACTCTACAATCCACCTAAAGTCACCGAAGAAAACTCCCAAAGCTTGCTGGCTCTACGTAGGGAATTCGGTATACCAATGTTCCGTATATAATCCCCATAAAGGGTTCTGTAGGGGGGATGGAAGGCTATGCAAGGTACCTATAGTTCCCTAGTTCCCAAGGACCAATCAGAGAAACTCTTTGTGGGCATCTCGTGACAGGAGTCGTAAGTCATGGAGTCGTGGGTCCCTGGGAGCGAGAGGTCCAAGAGTGTGGCATCTCCTCAGCTGCAATCTTGCAGCCTTGAAGTGACACGCAACGGCTCCACCTCCTCTCTGCTGCGAGTTTATGACACTTTGACCTCTTCAGCCCTGAGCAGAAACCTCCGGTCCCCTGCTTTTCGGGAGCTTGCGCCACTGCTGCTAAAAAGACCTTGCGACTTGCGAGGGGCCATGCTTCCCCCCCCCCCCCCCGCAGCCGTAGAGACACTGAGCAGCAGATCCCAGCCAGCCTAGAACTTTAAGGGGGAAGATAAGGTACACCCCCAAACATCCCTGCTTTCCGACTTTCTTCCGCGAACCAAAGCAAGCACAACCCTACACCCAAAACCCTAAACCCTAAACCCTAAACCCCAGCCCCTAAACCCTAAACCCTAAACCCTAAACCCTATAAACCCTAAACCCCAAACCCCAAACCCTAAACCCCAACCCGATTTTCTAGACGGGAGTCCAAGGATTGGGGCCAACTGCCCCATCCAATTCGCGAGATCCAGGTCGGCGGAGGCCACAGCCAGAAGCGCCAGCGATAGAAGCCGCGGCATGGCCCCAAGAACTCCCAAGAACTCAGCCCCCCCCCCTAACAAAGAGAAACGCTGAGAAGACACGATGGGACGGATCCACCTGTGGGCTTAAGGGAGCTTTTTTTGCATCTCCGCCGCAACGTGCTCAGAGGCTGCTGACAGATTCAAGAACAACGAGGGCCCATTTCTCGCGACTTCCCCAAGATCCCTGACTTCGGCTTGAGTGCAAGAGAAACAAAAGCACAGTGCCGCACGGATCACAACGAAATTGCACTCAAGGTCTCTATGAAATGCCACTAGCTCATGTAGGGCTTTCGGGGCGTTTAGAGGGAGTTTAGGCGGAAAGAGGGTGACGAATAAGGAAGAAAGCACCTTGCATCCCTCTAAATAGCTCTTTCAGGGATTAGCTAGGCCAATATCCCTTGACTTCCCTCATCTCCGACGAAGCAACAGGTCATGGTATGGCAAACAAGGCTACCATGGTATGCCCTGAACCATGGCAACGCTACTCTTTCATGCGCTGTTGGATCCCTAAACCCAAGACCTGACCCTCTGCTGGCTTCCGATGCAGTACAGTGGCACATTTGGGGCGCGCTGATCCAAGTCTTGTGCGCTTTGCACTCATAGACTCATAGAGCCCTCTCAGCACTGGGAGAGGGCGGTGTTGAGGGCTTCAACTCAAGCCTCTGAGTCGAATTTAAGCGTCACTTGGGTCTCAAGAAGCCATGGATCATCCGTGGGCATGGGGGACAGGCGGACTGGCCCACATTGGGGCAGCTCCCATCCTGCTTGCGATGGTTCTCACGAAGCCAGTGCATTTGATCTGGCACTTCCAACTGCGTGTGAACATTCTGCGATTCATTTCTGTTCTTTCCTAAAGCACGCAAGCCCCTGCGTCGGAGACAGAAAGAAACAAGTACAGATAGCACTCGGAAGTCGAAGATGGGCAAATAGAGATCACGGCATCGGCATACGTGCACCAAAAAAGTCTTCAAGCAGCCTCAGTACCCAACATGGTGACTCTCCCTCTTAAAACGGAGTTTTGCCTTGATGGCACTCAGCTTCATTGGCGAGCACCTGCCAAAGCCTTGCTCATGACATCAAGCGCCTTCCGAAGCATGTCGCTGGTGATGTCCCTATGAGTGACCATTCGCCAAGCCAGCTTCGTCCCGTCTGATGCGGCGTACGTCGCATCAACGTCCAGCCGAATTCCGGCATCGCTGATGTCGGACAAAGCTTGCTGGTAGAGTGTGGTGTTGGGCACCGAAAAGATGCCGATGTTGGTGCCCCCATAGGCCTCCACAGTGGCCCCTACCTGCTGGAGCCGCTCCACCAACCTGGCCATGGCCTCGTGGTCCCATCTCAACTGCTTGTAGACTTTGTCAATGTCTTTGAGCACCACTTGGGCGGCGGCAGCCAGCAGGCCGTGCCCTTGACGAGATGCCCCTCCCAGCATCTTGCGCAGGTCGCGCGCTCGCCGGATCACCGGCTTGGGCCCCACCAACACCGAGCCTCCCGGGCAGCCCAAGCCTTTGGACAGGCAGAGCTGCACGGTGCAGGCACCTCCCGACCCTCCCGACGCCTGCGCCACGTCCACGTTGAGGGCCACGGCCGCGTTGAAGAGCCGGGCACCGTCAAGGTGCAGCGGCAGGCCTAGGGAGGCCAGGCGAGAGATCTCGGCCGGCGCCACCACCTGTCCACCCAAAGCCTCGTAACGATCACACATGCTCTTTTTGCATTGCAATGCACTGGAATGGCACCTACTCCGGCCCTACTCCGGACCTCTAGCGAACCCTACGACGCCCTTACAAAGGCGCTCGGAGGAATCTGAAATCTGAGGACCGAGCCCCGATGGTGTTCTCTGCGGCGATGAGTGCAGGAGGACACAGGTGGCCCATGGCGGTGTCAGCGCCGACCTCAGCACTGACCTCACTGAGCTTTTTTAGGTCCACGGGCTCTAAGGGCAAGCCGAAGAGGACGCTGGCGCCTTTGGCCTCGGAGCAGAAGATGTGGCTCTCCTTTCCGCACAGAACCTGGCGACCTCCTTTTGGGGCTCCCTGGGAAAGCGCAGCCATGGCCAGGAGGTTGCCTTGCGTGCCTCCGCAAACCCAGAGCCCGGCCTCCCTGCCGAGCAGGTTCGCTGCCAGCTCCTCCACCTCCTGCGTCACGGAGCATTCAAGGCGGCAGTCGTCCCCCACCTGGGCCCTGGACATCGCTTCTCTCATCTCAGCAGTAGGCTGAGTCAGCGTGTCTGAGCGAAAGTCGATGATGCCTTCCGAGGCGCCGCCTGCTTGCGAAGCTGCAGTCGGCACCGTAACTTCTCCACGCTCGTTCAAGGCAACCCTCCCTGGCCGTGACACCAGCTTTCTCGGCAAACGGTGCGAGCTCCACAAGCCGTCGCAGTGCATGTAGAAGCCGTACAAGTGCCGCCGCGAAGCTTCTCCCAAGACCCCGTGACGAGCGTGCAGGAGGCGCCGGTTGTCGAAGAGCAAGAGGTCTCCAGTCTGCAGCTTGAAGCGAACCTCCCATCGGCTTCCTTCTCCAAAACCCCCAAAACTCCCATTTCCGGAGTTGCTCCTCGGGCTCCCTAAGCTCCCTGAGTGCAAGGTCTCATCCCACTCCGATAACGCACGCCGCAAGGCGGGGCTCTTGGGGAGCGAAGCCCTGTCCAAGTTGTTCCAGGTCACTCGGAGCAGCTGCCCCTTGCTGTCCGTCTTCAGAACAGGGCGTCGCGTGTAGAGAGCGGAGGTCGCGTCGTGGAAGTGGTAGGAAACTTCTTCGGTCGCCAGGGTCTGAAATGACTCCGGAGACAGCCTCCTCAGCTCTTCAGCCACTGCAAAGCCATCCAGAAGCCCCGAGATCCCGCCTTCTGAGTCTGCCTGCCAGCAATGAAACAGCTGCAGGTGCGGCTGGCTTTCCATGTAGCAGCCATCCGTGTGTGGCAGAATCTCCGTCCCGCTGTAGGCGGAGTCGTTTGAGGAGCCCGGCTCCACTTTCACATGCCAATCCATGCCAAACATCTCCCTGTGATCTTTCACTCCAATCAGCCGCCCCACCGCATCCGTGGTTTCAGCATTTGTGGGCACGCCGCGCACCAGCGCGAAGCCGAGCGAAGAGACCAAGTCAGTCCAGGCGCGGACCCCATCACGGGAGAAGAGCGACGAGAAGCTGACCGTCGGCAACGCGTCTTCCTTGAAGTCGGCGGCCTCCCAGATGCGCCGGGTGACAGAGGGAGGAGACAGCATCTCTCTGAGACGCGGAAGCCGGTGCTCGGAAGCGTGGCCATCACTCCACTGGATTGTCAGCTTCTTCGCCTGCTCCTGCGATGGGTGCGATGGGTGCGATGGGTGCGCTTGGTGCGATTCCTGGGATTCCTGGGATTCTTGGGATTCCTGGCAGCTCACCGCTGTAGCTCCCGGTACTTGGAATCGGCCTTCTCTGCGCTGCTGGGTGGAAGGGTCCCAGCACGTCGGGCATTCGCACAAATCCCGAAGGGCCGCCGGATCGGCTGTGGCAAGCCAGCTGGGCAAGGATGGCAATGATGCGCAGCGAGCTGAGGCGAAAGGAGGGCGGAGTCGTCGCCCAAGCGCGACGGCACGCATGGCAAACGGGTGCTACGATGTCTACGGACTCGACATCCAGATGCCTTCATATGTAGCAAACGACCTGTATGCCGACATGTCTTGAGCTAGTTGCAGCTACTTGAGGCAGCTATCAAAAACCCTTTTGATAGCTCAAAGGGATCCAGGTGGAATGGCATCTCAAGCACCAGCCAAAAGCCCCTGAACACCCCCCCAATATCGAGCAGCTTCGTGAGGTTCACTTAGTGCAGGACTGTGCAGGACTGCTGCTCACAACTGAGACTGCGGACGCTTATGCCGGATTTCCCGTGCAACACTCACTGGAAATTGGAAGCTTGCGAATCAAATGTTTATAAAGTTGGGTTCCCCTCCATTGCAGCTGCAACTCTATAACAGGGAGCCCCGCAAGGAATCTCACTTTGTCTGCTTCGGATGCCATCGGTGGAGACAAGCCGGGAGTTCTAGAGTCTCATGTGACGAGGCCTCCAGCCCCTCAGCCTGAGAGAATCCTGAATTTCGGCTCCTAAACGCGGGCACGACCTGGAGAGCTACTTCGCGTACGTTGCACTCTTTTCTTCATCTGCCAGGTAGAGTAACACAAAGGCTACTTCTCTCAGATGTGGGAGACGCATGAGGAGCCTGTTTTGGTAAGTTGCCCAGGACATCGATGAGCTTCGAAACTTGGGGGGGGCGACTGGCAGCATAGGGCCAGATCTTCGCAGGGATGTGCACCTACCCACACCCTGCTCCCCTCAGAAGCCGATATCCCAAAGCGGCCTGCCCTACTACGCAGGCGCGAAAAGCTAGAGCCTGGGGGACTAAATCGGTCATAGAACGGCAACACAACTGACTGTCGACGCTGCCGCTGAAAAAACTTGGGCAAGGCCTTCTGCCGTCTAGGACGCATCTTCTCAAGAGCTGCAACCTTAAACACTCAATCAGACAATAAACTCGCCAGCTTGCTAAGCATGGCCAGGACAGGACTCACGTGGCTACGGAGCGGAGACGATCCAGCTCTCCTTGAACGCGCTGAGGAAGGCTGCTTCTGCTGAACCGCCTGGATGCAACGAGTCCAGCCTCTGTGGCTTCGGGCAGAATTTAAATGGTCACATCGAAGACAGCTCCCCGAAAAACTGGAAACCAAACGAAACCGCCACAAAAAAAAAAGAGAGCAACTGGGCCCTCAAATATGTTGAGCTGAAAACATGCTCCCGGGAACAAGGCTTGCCAGGCTCATTCGCGAGAGAACGCCTTCCAACTTCTTGCCCAAAGAAAGGACATCTGGGTCCTCCTCCTTTTGGGGAGAGTGGGGGCTTGAAGTGGCTTTGAAGTGGCTTTGAAGATGGCAGTCCTAACTCAGCGCTTAGAACTTCTTAAGAAGGGGCACACGGCATGTTGGGCCTCTCTCTCTCTCTCTCTCTGTCTCTCTCGCTCCTTTGAACTGCAGCCGTCAAAAAATATAGAAGTCCTGGTCCATGTCGGCCAAGGCCGCCTCGAGCATGTGGATCAAGCCCTGCACACGGGGACCCCCCCCCCCCCCCAAAGCCTCCACCACTGCAGAGTGTTCATGTTAGGGTAAGAGGGGTAATAAGAGGGTAATATAAGAATAATAAAACGGGTGTAAGATTGTAAGATTGGGGGGGGGCGGGGGGGGTGGGGCGCGGCCTGGGTGTGCGGTGCCACTTTGGCCCCTGCGGCGCGGTCGCGGAAGTGGGGGAGGAGAAGCATCAGGAGGCCACCTCGGTCAGGGGGCAAAGCGATCATGAAGCAGGGTTTAGGGTTGGGGGTTTTGGGGTTTTGGGGTTTTGGGGTTTTGGGGTTTTGGGGTTTTGGGGTTTTGGGGTTTAGGGTTTAGGGTTTGGGGTTCAGGGTTTGGGGCTCAGGGTTCCAGGGGGGCATGGGGGCCCATGCAGAAGAGGGCCGGAAGAAGTGTAGAGCTCTCTCCACATGTGCTCCCAAGCGTTGTTCAGCGTGGCCGAAACTTTTCTGGCAGACAAGAGGGCTTCGGATGTTACAAGCCTTGTGGGGGCAATAAGTGTGTGTACTCTCGCTTCTTGGAGTCCTGCCCGAGATCTCCCCCTTTTGCGAGCTTCCCCTGAAACGCTGCCGGGAGGCGCTCGCCCAGCGCTTGCAGGGCCAGGCGCTGACGCTTGTCCAGTCGTGCGGAGCGGCCGGCGTGGTCGGCGTGGCAGTGAGTGCAGGAATCCCCGAGATGGCAGCCGAATGGAAAGAAGATGCCTCCCCCGCGTGGTTTTTCAGGTGCTCTAGGGCTCGAGAGAACGACCGCAACTTCTCGCAACTGGACACTCTAGCTTGCATCTAGAAATCAGACGCATCATCACACGTACAACTCTTGAAAAGACATCATCTACTGTAGGGTCGTGCTGCTCTGAAGAAACTCAAAGAACCTGTTGCTGCTACTCACGCTACTCGGAGGTGTTATTACGAACTGCGCGTCGCCCCGAACTCATGACACAAAACTTCTGCGAAATGGAAGGCTCCTAAAGCTCCGCCCAGCTGCAAGGCCGGCTGCACAGATCGGGATGTCCGCGGCTGCCCAAACTTGGGACACTCGCGCGTGGCGCGCGTGGCGGTGGCGACGGGCTTGGCGGGGGAGTCAACTTCGACTTCATCTCCTGTGCCCGTCCCGGCAGCTCCGAGACGTAGGCCGCCTTTGTTGCCGACTTCGATATACTGGCCGAAGTCAAGCGGCTGAGTTCGTGACAGCTGGCTACATCATCTATACACTACTCATCTACTTCATCATCTACTCGCTTCGCAGAGCCCTACAGCACTTGCAAGCGCGGGCCCCTCAATTCAGGCCACCCCCTGGGCGTCCAAACCGGGAGGCCAGATCGAGATCCTCTTCAAACTTCTCGGCGTTCGCCGGCGGGCAGCTCTGGGCTCGAGCGGGGAAGGACATCGGCTCCTCCTCGACATCGATGAACGTCCGGAAGTAGCCTTCTTTTCTGCTTCTTAGACACGAGAAAGGGGGGGCGGCTTCCATGGTGGCTTCAGGGTGGCTTCAACCCCGTTTTGCTCTTCAGGGCTCTACTGTGACCTCCTGGCACCTCAAAGAAGTGTCTCTGACCAACAGCTGCCCGGCGAAACACGCTGGCTTCAAAGCTGGTCATAAGAGATGTGGGGCCAGGAAGCGTATGCCACCCATTCCTCTGCTTGGCTGCCCCATGCTGCGCCCACGGGTCCCAGGTCAAACAAAAACAACTTGATGAGCCCAAGTCGAGGCAAGCGGTAAAGCACCACAGGATTGGCAAAGACACGGCGGGGAAATCGAAAGCACAACGAAACCTCTCTCTCTCTCTCTCTCTCTCTCTCCGACACCCCAGAACAGGCGGACGGATTCTCGCTTTTCGGTGCAGCGCAGCCTCTCAAAGCTTTGCAGTGCCCGGGCCCATGGCCCTCGACTGCTTCTCCTGAGCCGGAGAAAAAAATCTCCAGGAAAGGGGGGGGCGGGGGGCCACCCCCTTTGGCTTTTCCCCGTAGTGTAGGGTTTCGGGTTTCGGGTTTAGGGTTTAGGGTTTAGGGTTTAGGGTTTAGGGTTTAGGGTTTTGGGTTTAAGCTTTGTTTCTCTTGCAAAAGCCAGGCATCCACCCCTCGGGAGATCTTGGACACCAGCTCACGCGGGATCAGCGCCTTCTTGCCGAACCTGGGAGGAGAGGCGAAAGACAGAAGCTCTGCTCCTTTTCTTGTGGAGAGTAGATAAACTCAGACCGATCTGCGGGGGGAGTTTGGGCGTAGATGAGTTCAATAAGAAGAACTACCCGGGCCTAGCAGAGCGGAACCACTTCTCGGACAGGACACCATTCCCCGCCGTCCACCGGGAGGATCTGGCCCGTGATGTAGCCGTTTAGGCAGAGGAAGATGCAAGCGGAGGCAATCTCCTTCCAAGGGCAGAGGCGCACAGGCATAAGACCTCTAAGTCACGAACCCTAGACCGCCCCGCAAACGCTTAAATCCACTCAAAATCCCCTTATAACATCGTAGTATCCACTTAACCAATCTCCCCCCCCCCAAGAGAAAAAACTCACAAAAGCCGAGTCCAAAGGGCTAGCTTGGTGCCGGCTCGCCTTGCCGGGATGTAGGCCCAGTCCACCTGAGGCCATGTGTGAGGTCCCCCTCTGCTTTCCCTCCACAAAGAGTGAACTTTAAGCTATACTCCATGAGAACCTTCAAAAAACTATTATTCTCAGTAGTCCCTTGGGTTTGAGTTTTTTTACTACAGATATTTCCTGAGGGGGCTGCAGGAAACCCCCCAGAAGCAAGATGTTGCGACAGCGCAGTCTCTCCCGAAAGGGACCATAAAAATCAGAACCCCTGAAAGGCGTTCTCTGCATGTTTCAAGCGGTCTTGGCAAGGATGCAGCATGACCCCGCAGAGTCTCGAGAGGCCTCTGGGCAGAACTGTTTTTGAACGAAACTCTCCAAACTTTCGGCACCTGGTCCATCTTCCCACCACTCAGCTTCTCCATGCCGGGGGTGTCGGCAATGGGCCCGGGAGCCACGCAGTTCAGGCGCACGCCGAACTCACCTTCGCTTTTAAGGGCCCCTTTTTGGGGGGCCTTTTTTGGGGGGCCTTTGTGGGGGGTTCTTGGGGCTTGGGTTGCCGAAATTGGGTTGCCAAAAAGGGGCCGGGAAGCACTACCAACCACTGTCGCAGCAGCCCCACATTCCCAAGCCCCAGCGGATAGAGAGTTCTTGGAGGACACCCAAAACCCACCTCACCCCCATGACCACAAAGAAGGTTGACACGGACCTCCCAAAATCCTCCCGCAATCCTGGCAAGCTTCGGGTCAGCTTCGGGTCGGGCTCTCCTAAGCAACTGCACATTCCTTGGGAGCTTGGGGGGCTCCCCATTAAACTGAACAGTCCTAGGGGACGATCCCTTTTTTAAGGACTGTTAGTCTCAGGGGGAGCAACAGCTCCAGGCCGTGCCTCTTGTTTCTTACCGAGGCACCCCACTCCAGCGCCAGCGTGCGGGTGAGGGCGTCGATGGCAGCTTTCGCTGCCACGGGGGCAGCCTGATACCTTTTTGACAGGGGCTCTGGGGTTGCGGGGTTTTGGGGTTTCGGGCTTTTTGGCAAAACAACTGAAAAACCCAACACAGCAGACCTCTGCAAGATCGCTACGCAGGCACCACGTGGCCGTGTAGTGCAAAGTCGCCGTGATGCTAACGACCACCCCGCCGAAGCGCGAGGATTTCCTCGAGCCGGCTTGGGGTATCTTCAACTAACAGGGCTTTTTTTAGGCGGACAATTGCAGCGATTGGCGGAGAGGAAGGGGAAGGGAGAGAGAGCGAGGAAGAGCGAGTAGGGGGAGCGAGGGAGAGGGAGAGTCCGCTGCGCAAAGACGAGGACAGCTGCAATTCTGGCGAGTGTCAGCGGCTCGAAGGCACTGCGGCACATGTTGAAGGTCCCGAGCGTATCGATTTCCTGAGATTTACGCATCCGACACTCAGAGCTCACCACTAGCCCACCGCCAATTCGCATCTCTTCCAAGAGGAACGGTTCACAAAAGCCCCCCTGTGTGAGCAGAATGAAGCAAAACGAAGAATCGAACTGCAACAAACAGCTGACCCCAACAACCTGACATCACCTGACCCCAAGCCCCAAATCCTGACAAATTGCGAGGACTATCCTGAGGCAAATCCTGAGAGGGAATCCTCACTGGAGGTTCATGGTACGTATTCACCAATTATGATAGCCATATTAGGGCACTTGAGGGGCTTCTAAGTGGGTGACAAGTACAGTGAGAACTGGCTCATAAGCACCATGAACCCTAAACCCTAAACCCTAAACCCTAAACCCTAAACCCTAAACCCTAAACCCGGGCCGGGAGTCCATGACTGTCTTGAAGCCCTTGCTGGAGATCTCCTCGGCCGCCGCCAGGAAGTTCCCCGCCGCGGCATTCCTCTGTTCAGGGTTTAGGGTTTAGGGTTTAGGGTTTAGGGTTTAGGGTTTAGGGTTTAGGGTTTAGGGTTTAGGGTTTAGGGTTTAGGGTTTAGGGTTTAGGGTTCAGGGTTTAGGGTTTAGGGTTTAGGGCTTTTTAGGGTTTAGGGTTTAGGGTTTTGTTTTTGGGGAAGGTCTACCTCTGAAGCTTCTGACCGATTTTCGGCGGCCTGAAGCCGCTTCTTGAAGATTTGGGGGGGCTTACCCTGCACCCTAAACCCCAAACCCTAAACCCCAAACCCCAAACCCTAAACTCTAAACCCGAAGCCCTAAACCCTAAACCCTAAACCCTTACGAAAAAACGAGCTTTCCTCATGTTTAGGATTTTTGGGCTTGGGGTGGCATTGGGGGCGTTCCCTGCGGAGCCCAGCTTCACCAGGATGTCAAGCGCGCCGAAGGCCTCCACTGCCACTTTCCTTTTTTGGGGCTTTCGGGGTTTAGGGTTTTGGGGTTTTGGGGGTTTTTGGGTGTTTTGGGGGGTTTTTGGGGTTTTTGGGGGTTTTTGGGGGTTTTGGGGCTTAGGGGTTTTGGGGGTTTAGGGGATCCCCTGGCGACCTTTGAAAGATCCTGGGTGCCCTGAACCCACACCATCCTTTCCCTTCGGTGAAGGCACACAAGTCTTCGGAACCGACACTAGGGTTTAGGGTTTAGGGTTTAGGGTTTAGGGTTTAGGGTTTAGGGTTTAGGGGTTAAGTCTAACAACCAGCACACCGCTACTGCGCAGAATCCCTCTCAATGATCGGGCTGGTCACACCGCCGATTCGCAGTCTTCCTTGGTGCCGCGCCACGAGAGAGGGGTCTGCATGGCATGTGTGCGCAACACCTCAATTATAGCAGAGGCTGCCCGGGAATGTCTCACACGTCCCTCAAAGCGGGTGCGAGGGACTGAGGGACTGCTTGCCGAGAATCCGGTTTTCGGACATCTCCTGCGGCCACTGCCGCTTTGATTCCTCGGTTCCACGGCGTCTTCCCTCAACAGCCTGATGCCTGTTCATTCGCCCCCCAGAGCACCCAAATCCCAAATCCTCTCAAGAAATCGAGAGCTGAAAGAAGACACCTGCCGAAACATCACGTCCTCCAAGCAATTTTCCGGGTGTGTTGGGGCTTTGCAAAAGCTCGGAGGGTTTTCGGGAACTTCTTGAGGATTGCTCGCAAACCAAGCGTAACAACTTGTCCAGACTTTTGGCTCTTCAGGGGCACCTTCCTTGGCCAGCAGCGCGGCGGCCTGCTGCAGGAACTCCGGCCTTCCGGAATTGAGGTGAGTAGGTTTTCCTGGAAACCTGAGACTAGAGAAACACCACTCCTACTACTTAGGGTGTGCCGGGGGGGTATGGAAGTGTTGGACCCTAAACCCTAAACCCTAAACCCTAAACCCTAAACCCTAAACCATAAACCCTATGGCCCAAGGAAGCTGCCTCCGCCCCACCAAGACGACGCCCGCGCAACCGTGGAGACCGAACTGGCGGGCCACCTCCGGGAAAGGTGGGGCGGCACTGATTGGGGCGACACCCTGATGTTGAATTTCAGGAAACCCTGAGCCCGAAAACAACGGCTACGGACCCTAAGCCGTATAAAACCCTTCAAGCCCATCTACCAAACCCGACCAAACCATCTACAAAAACCCTCCAAACCTGTTGGGGGGACGGACTTACGTAGGGGGTTTTATAGGCTTCAGGGGTTTGGGGGCTTCGCGGTTAAGGGGTTTGGGGGTTTCAGGTTTTTTTTAGAGTGGCTTGGAGCATGCCCCCACAGCTGAACCCTTCGAGTCTGCCTCGTAGCCAATGCCGCTGCCACCCCCGGTGATCAAAGCCACTCGCCCAGCGAGCACATCCTGCAGAAAAAGCACGAAGAGGCTCTTCGATTTTTCCCCAGGCACCTCCAAAAACACCTTCTCTCAACGGAGCCTTTAAAAATCTTCAGGGGCATCTGCTCTGGCTCGCAACAGTCGGAAAGGATCACTTTTTCACCGGGCCCACAAGGGAAAACGCAAGTGCCCCCGCGACAACTGGAAATTGCCGCACAGAATTCTGTCCGAATCCATGTTCGAGGTCTACTGAACCCCGAAAAATCCGATGAATCCTTGCAAAAACCCCATAAGCCCCCCCCAAACCCTCGGGCCAAACTTCCTCGCGAAAGTAGCTCCGCGCAGTCATGGGCGGAATCCAAGATGCAGGGCAACGCAGCCGGCAAGGGAGGTTTGAGGGAAGCTTCCGGAAAGCTCAGATTCTGGGCCTAGGTTTTAACCTTCAGTGGCAGTGTGTGGCCGTCTGCTTGCCTGGTTCGGTGTGTTTATGAACCATCTCACGGCTGACACGACAAGTTGCCTTGGGGGATGAAGATGCAGCATAGGGATTCGGTGGATAGAACAGTATTACCAAATATGGCATGAATGACAATAGTACAAATCGTATGACTTAGAATACCATTCATAACAATATCATGAATGATCATGGTATTAAACACAAAAATAATTGTAGCAATAAAAAAATCCCTGCTTCCCCTCCAAGACCATCCAAAAGAGGGGCCAGGTCGGGTCGTCGGAACAGAGGATATGTTGGCCTTGGTGGCTCCCAGAATGGACACCTTGCACCGCAAAACCCAAGCCCAAACACGATAAAGCCATAATGACCTACAGTCCACAAAACCAGACCCCCCCCCCAAATCTTTTGCGGTGGTGCCTGAATCGTTTTACATGATTCCTGTGGCGCTGCTTCGAAAAATGGAAAGCCCTTTGGTCACGAGCGCCCCTGAAATCTTCGAAAGGGGATGCAAAACGAAAGGACAGCATAAAGTTGGCAATGAGCCCAACGTTGGCAGAAGATTGCCTTCCCGGTTGTAGAGTTGCAGGCAGCGTGCTAAGTTTCTGCTGAACTTCCAGTGAGCAGCAAAGTCCAACCTTTGATTTTTCATGCGTGCCTTTAGTAAACCGACGCTGGGTGCGTTACATGGTGCTTTTTTGAATGCAAGGTTGAAATCTTGTTCTTGCCCTCAGCATCAAATGCGCACGTTGACAGAACCCAAGAAAACCTAAACCCGAAACCCTAAACCCGAAACCCTAACCCGAAACCCTGACCTTAAACCTCAAACCCTAAACCCTAAACCCTACACCCTAAACCCTAAACCCTAAACCCGAATCCCGCCCGCCTCTCTTGTCTTTTGGGGTAGGCGGGCGCTGGTCGAGCGCTCAGGCTTACCCTCCAAGCAGGCACAGGCCGTGTCACTGTATTATATTACAGTGATCTTGGCTTCTGCCCCTGGGAAGACCCCTGAGACCCCTGGGTCCCCAACTCCGCCCGCTGGGCTGCAAGACCAGGAGCCGTTTTGTTGAAGCAGGCAAGGCTCTTGCCAAAAATTCCTTTTTTGTTCTGGTTCTGGCTCTGGCCCTGGCCCTGGCTCTGGCCCTGCCCCCTGGCCCAACCCTGTGGCCCGGCCTTCTGGCCCTGGCTCTGGCCTGGCCCTGGCCTCTGGCCTGTTCAAGTTATCTGCCCCCTTGCACCAAGCCAACTCCGCGCAGCGGTTTGTGTTTTGGGGTGCTCTCTCTGGCTTTCGGCCAATCAAATCTGTCCTACCTTGCTTTTGTTTGCTGCAACTTTGTGCCTGGTTCTGACCTGGCCCGGCATTTCCTTCGCGCCGAAGCCAAGCTATCCGCCTACACCAGCCCTGTTTCCGTGGCGCTCTGCCCAACCCAAGCTGTTCATTGTGTGTTCTTTAGCCCTGCACCAACCCAAGCTGTCTTCACGGGCCCTGCCTTGTTTCCGTCCTGCAGCTTTGCGCCTGGTCCATGTGGAATTTTTTTTTTTGGACTGACGCCTCTTTACTACATCAGTAGCACAGTAGGCCGGTCTTTGTGAAAACACAGCAGCAGCAGCGCTGAACCCTCTTTTTCTCACGACTTGAGCCAAAGTCATAAGCCGGAGGCTTCGTCAGTGAAACTCTTTACACACAGGTGAAAACTCTGCTCTGCCACGTGTTCTCCACAGCCACAAAACAAACTCAAACGTCAGTGGGAGTTCTCGGGACCTACCCAACTATACCTAAAGCAAGCAAAAACGTGCACAGTCACTTCTACAGCTTCCAGACACACATCCCTACAACTCAAGCACTTCAAAAGGCTTTCCCACTTAAAGCAGCACTCCCGTCGAGCCTCCAAGGCACAACTACGGAGTTCCTACAACTACACACACACAACTCTGAGCCAGCATGCAGGACAACAAAGTTAACATGTCCTTAGACAGGAACTTTCTTCTGCACGCTGCGAGGCGTAGCCACCCGAAGGGGCCGTTGGTCAAGGTGAAACTAAACTAAAAATTACCTCGCTTGAGGTGTTGCGTTCTCAGCTAGGCCCTCTCTCAGCTGCAACCCTCAGCACTCGCGAGGCCGAACTTTGCCCTCCGCATGCATTGCTGTTGAGGCACTTGTTGTGGCATCAGCCTCCGTAAGTTTGGCAATCCTCACTCAGCACTGGATGTTCTGTTCGGGGCATATTTCCTCAGCGCATGCGAGGCCGCAAAGTGAAACACGTGAGGTATGAAAGACTGCTACTCCAGGTTCGTCCGCAGCTCCGGCTTTCTCGCACTTACTAACCGTGCCTTGCAGCCTCCCCCAAAGTAGCGTCACCCTGGCTTTCTCGCTCTTACTCACCAGTTGACCAATAATGCATCTCACGCGGTTGCTTCATGGTAAAACTGCAGCTCGAGGTCCCGGCGTTCTCGCTCTTACTAACCCGGACCGATACTGCAGAGAAGCATTGACTGTTGTTCCCTCAGCGGAGGCGAGGCCGAACAACCATTCCGCTGCATCTGCGCAGCCAGGCCCTCAGCTCCTCACTGAGCCAGGGCTCTCTCTAGACAGAGTTCCCTTGCTGGCAAGCCCTCTATCTCTATGTGACCCCCGCGGTGCCACGTATAAGCAGCTGCTCCGCGTGTCTTAGGACCACAGTTTTCATTCGGATTTGTTGTTGTAGGCCCTCCAGTGCTTGAGGCCGAATCCAAACACCACATCTCACGTCACACGGCTAGGCAATTTGGCTCCAACATCTGAAGATAGTGACACATACTCTGCGTGGCGTCCGCGTGAGCTAGCCTGTCCTAGAGTTTAGGAGTTCGGCTCCTTTCATCGCTTGTCTTACCACAGGTCTCTTTCGGTGGCCCGTACTCAGCAGCCAGCACATGTACCATCCTCAGACGCCAGAGCCGCCTTGCCCCAGCAAGTGCCCATACAAACCACTCACCAGATAGTGAGAGCCAACATCTTCAAACAACCTCCAGCGGCCGTGCCGCGAGGACCTAAACATCTGCAAGGTTTCGCCTTGTCTGTGTGCACGGACAGACCCCAGCCCTTGCAGGAGACGTGGATGTAAACAAAAGCAGGCCTGCCATGTCCAGCAGGCTGATTACCATTGGTTGCCTTCAGATGGGAAAAGCGCGAAGATCGGGTAACCTCCACCTGAATCCTTTCCGGCCAATACCAACCCTTACAAACCCTCAGCACGGAGCGAGGCCGAAGGAGGCTTCTTGGACTATTGGTTTTCCGGGGAGCAGCCACCAACAGCTGCTCGTCAACTTGCACTGCGCCGCACCACAGTCCTACTGCAAGTTCTTTGGCAACGGTTTCTCAGTAGCACCAGTCAATGAGCTTTACGACACTGATGCCTCTGGTTATTTGTGTCCAGGCAGATCCACCAGGGTTGGGCCAAATCTTTTCTACCTGATTCTACCTGCGAAGAAAATCCTGTTGTGCTCAGCTTGCAGATCCCCGAACACCTGCAAGCTTGGGCTCGAGCACACCGCAATTGTTCGGGACACTCCTGTCGCCACTGCAAGGATGCCGCTTGCAGTGCGACGTTGGCCTGCACTGTCTGCAGCGTGCCTGGCCGTTTTCCCCCGTGTTTCGGTCTCACCTTCGTTTTCCACACAAGTGAGCGAGGAACCCAAACTCACCTTCAGCACAGCCCTCAATCCAAATGAGGGTCGGTGGGTTTTGCTCACCCAGAGACAGCAGGAATCTCTGGTGAGCAACAGGCTAGCGTCACCCCTCAAGCAAAGCGAGGCTGCAACTCACACTGTGACCCAGAGCAGACTGTAGGTCACAAGGTTCCCTCAGCAACGCGAGGACGAAAAGCTTCCCTCCAGCGAAGCGAGGCCGAAAACTGTGCACTCACGCCCTTCGTCGACGGCAGCAGTTGGCGGGCCGCCGCTCTATGACAGCTTAGCCGGTCAGCCGGCCTACGAGCAAACACAGTTTTGCCAGGGCCTCAAAACGGAACCTACCCTTAGTTACAAGCCCCAGGGCCAGCCACAACGGCACTAAAGACGCTCTCTACCTGAGCACCCCACCGGGGTTGAGCCGAAACCTTGAGCCAGACAGGAACTTTCACACCCCCGCTTGGACTGTAATGCCTCAGAGCCACGCACTTCTTCACAGCTCGGTGTTTCCAGTGCTTAAACATCTCATCCCAGGCAAAGTCCGAAAGCGAGCACTCCTACTGCCGACCTAAGAAGGTGTTCCTACAAGACCTAACGTGACTTTCGCAGCACGCAAAAGAGCTCTACCCAGTCTAGTCGGATAGATACCCGTTTCTTCGACACTAGCAAGTGAAACATGCTGATGACTTTTGTCACAGGGCTTTCCAGAGAAGATTTCACTCCACTCCTCTCGGTTGGTAGCAAAGAACCACCGCTTAAAGACCCCGTCGAAGGCACAACGGTCCACAACCCTTCCAAAGTTCAGACCAAGGCGCTTCTTTTCTCTCAGATAACTTTCCTCCTTCCAAAGACCACAGTTCTTTGGCCATTCCTGGGTAACCAGGATCTCTTTGCAGCGGTCCTCCAGAAGTCTTCCTAAAGCTTTCCAAGATGCAACATGCTTCTTGACCTGCTCTCGCCACCGATGTCGAAACTTCGGTCGATGCCAATTCTTAAAGCGGTAGCTACATCCAGCGGTACACGGGGAAGCTATGTGGACATAGATCTGGGGCGGTTTCCTACTCAACAGACACAGCAAGACCTCTCCTAGAAACATCTGAGTACTCTTGCTTAAGAAGTCCTCTTTCTCAGTTATGCCTATATACGCTACTCGGTCACGAGCACACGCTCGGCACAACGCACTGTCCGTTGAACAAAACACCTCGATCACAAGCAGAGGAACAGATCCCAACGCAAGGTCTCTCGCCACGGGCTCGTACTTCGCCAGGTTTGTCGGGATTTTCTCAAGCTTTTCACATACTTCTTCAAGTTCTTCCATTCGTTCACGAAGGTGTTCAGGAACTACAAGACCCTGAAGGTCTTCTTCACACACTCTTTCCAGTCCACACGCAACCAGCAAATGCTCAAGCAACAACTCCTCGGGAGATTTCGTCAGTCCATCGGCTGGATTCTGTTCTCCACTGATGAAGCTTAGAATCAGCCTTTCCAGGTGGACTAGCTCTTGAAGATAGCGATGACGAAGCTCCAGGTGCCGAACACGGCGTAACAACCCCGTCATCTTGCTAATCGACAAAGCGGCTTCCGAGTCAGAAGCCAGGTGAATCGGAAACTCACCGGTCTCTCCTTTGGGCATTCCATACAGGAGCGTTTCCATGAGCAAAGACAAGTACACCGACTCTTTGGCTGCCTCAGTCAGGGCTGCCAATTCGGCCTCCGCCGAACTCAACGCGGTCACCGACTGTTTCCGCGAGAAAGTTTTGATCATGATGCCATGCCACTTCACAATGGCACCAGACACAGAGCAAATGTCCCATGACGCATCCACAAAGCCAGAGAGCATGGTTTCCGAAGCGCAGCAAGGATACTCAAATGCTTCTGCCGAAAATCGCTGAAGGTACTCAGGCAAAGCCATCACCCAGCGAACCACGCGTCTCAAGCAAGCTTCTGCCTGGCTATCTGGGTCACTCTGATACCGGCCCAGAAATCCTACCGGGTAGGACAAATGCGGCAACGTCAGGCTTGCCCACATCAACTTACCAAGCACACGTCTATAGCGTTCATACGCCTCAGTGCTGATAGGTGTTCCAGCCTCCTTCTTCCGGTACTCCCTCTCGAGGTTTCCCAACACTGGTTTTACACCTTTTCCGCTAATGCCAAACTCTTCTCCAAGCGACTTCAAGTACCCCGGCTTAAGGCCAAAGAACACAGGTCCGTGCTCAGTGGTTCGGGCGATCACTCGACCCAAGAACTCGAGCTGCCCGGTCTTACCAGGTTCTAGAAGCCCTGTTTGCTTCATTTTATAGATCTTCGCTAGCTTAGCGTACAGATCCTTGGCAATTGGCGGATTCTGGGAAAAGATGATGAGATCGTCAACATACACTAACACCAAGGTCAGCGCACCATCCTTCTCAAGCCGGTGATGCACAGTAGGGTCGGCAGTCTCACCAAACCCAAACTGCTTACGCAGCGTGCTTGTAAACTCTAGGTACCAGCTTAGCGGTCCTACTCTCAAGCCATTCATGGCTTTGTGTAGCTGCGCAAACAGCGGCTTGTTCTCCTCATCATACATCCCATTCGGAAACCGGATACACTCTACTCCCTGCACAGGCGCTTGCATGAAGGCAACGCTCACATCTGCTGACAACAAGGTGCCACCTCTGACAGCATGAATAGCAAGGACACCCCTCAAGGCTTCCAAAGACGTGGTGGGGGAATATATCCCATCAGCTAGAGGATTGGATCCAAATGCATAGTCTCTCACAACAAGACGAGCACGAACGCGTTCAGGGTTCGTGGCTGACGGTTTCGAAGTCAGAACCCACCTAGTCGTATGGATTCTCCTCGTAGCTCGTTTACGGGCCTCAGCTTCTCCGATAATCGTAACTACACCAAAAGCATCAAGTTCCGAGAGCTCGAGTCTCATACCTTCTTCAAGATGCTTACGAGGCAAAACCTTGCCAGAAACTTCGCAAACCGCATTGTCCGGGACATGGACCCAAATCTTCTTTCCACCAAACTTCATGCGGAACCACTCTTTGACATTATCTCCCTTACGGATTTTTGTCGTTACTCTCAAGTCAGGCCCATCAAAGAGTTGCCTCAGGCCATGCTCATAGAGCCACGTCAGGCCCTCTTCCATGGCATCGTCTTCTCCTGGATCCATAGGGGCGTCGAGGTCCTCAAGACCTACGCCTCCGGGAGGCTCAACCTCCATGCCTGTTTCTTCAGGCACGTCCGAAAAATCCGGAGAATACCCATCCAACTCTCCTTCTTCTTCCATTGCCTCAGGGCCCTCAAGAGCAGGTGGTTCGGTGCGTTCAACAGGAAACTCAAGACTTCCTTCAGGGATATTTGGGGAATCAAGCGGCGGACTCGGACCATCGATTGGAACATCAAACTTGATGGGTCTTTCAGGGTCTTCCTTATTACCTCGAAGGTCACGCAAAGCAGCTTTGTCAAACTCCACTGGATCTTTGGCACGAAAAGAGCTGAATATTTCCAAACGAGGGGGCTTTCCACTACCTATTGGAACAAAGACCCGAATCCCGGATCCATTAGCACCGTGAGGTCCTACATAGAGTGCCCTCACCAAGCGCTTTCCGCGGTGCTCCGGGTAGTCCTTCTGAGGCTTTCCAAAGCCAACAACCCCAAACTCACAGCTCTTCACTGGCTGAACTGTCGACCCACGCAGTCTCTCCAACGGCGTGCTGTGTTCTTTGGACACATGAAACAAGTTATGCATCCTCACAGAGTACCTCATGGCCTCAACAAACAGATGGCTCCCTAGAGGCAACTTTTCACCTACACGCTCTTCTAAGCCCAGCCAAACAGACCAAAACGCTTCTTTCACGAGGCAAACATTGCATTCCTCCCCCCGAATGTCCGGTGTTTCGCTGCATTGCGGAAAACACTCTCGAGGAGATTTTCTTGGTCCCCGTGGACAACAATGTCCAATCCACTCAATCCCATTTCCGTAAAGGCTTTGCAAACCGATACAGCGGGCACTTCATCCTCAGGTCCTAAGACCACGGTATGTAAGTACCCCGACACCACATGAACCATGAGAAGGAAACGAACATTCTTTCCGAAAAATCCAAAGTCGACTTGCAACTCTCCGGGTCCGTGGTGGTGTTTCATGTGCTTCCTACGAGCAGGCACTCTCCCTCTAGCGCTTTGACATATGTCACAGCAACTAAGATAAGGTTGGTGGCCCTTATTTCGGTGCGCCTTCAGCCGCTCCGAGGTCAAATAGACCGGAACCTCAGGATCCAGAGCATCGCTCACCACCTCCGGGGAACTCAGGGCACCCGGTTCACCTGAGGGAACATTCTCCAAACGGGGTTTCTTTCGAACATCGGAGGGCCTAGGGGGTTCACTTCCGCTGGGTTTCGCAAGTTCAGCTTCCAACGGATCAGGAATCAACTCTTCATCCGACTCCGAATTCACAACAACCGGGGTCGGCAAACCAGCAAGCATATGCAGGGCCTCAGAACGTGCCACGGCCTTCTTTTGCTCGGACCCCCGCAGGGACCGAAGCCCACACAAGGCCCACTTCTTAAAGGCACGCCAACGTTTCATCATTGGCCCTTTTGCTTCCTCGCCCGTAGGCTCAGCTTTCAACTCACAAGCAAGCACGCCACGCACCAACAACAGGCGGCGCACAACACTCCAAGACCTACGTGGCACACGTCCTACCAAAGTTACACGCAAAAACTTCAGCCTACTCCTACGGCGCACACTCAAAAGCTTCACGCACCTACGCAGCCAACCTCTGAAAACCAAACCCAGAGTCAACCCTAAAGTAGGCCCTAAAGCCAAGGCACTGCTTCCTTTCCATGAAGACCTGGGCACAGAGGGACAGTGTGCAGATCCATTCGCGGCAGGCAGGCTGCACTCACAGTCACCTACCAAGCACTCAAACGCTCCTACCCTACCTCCTAATGCACACAGCCAGTCTCCTACTGCAAACAGCGGGGCTTTCAGACCTACTCCTACCAATTTTGTGCATTGCGGCGAAGATCTGAGCACCTCATGCCCGGCTTTTAGGCCCTCAGGGCCCATTCCCAAGCATATCAATCCATATCGGAGCCAGAGTCTCCCGCATCCGAATTGTCCATAGGCGGGTTTGGAACCACCATACTCCTCTCTGCCGGCGGAGTCAAAGGAGAAGCGCTCCCCGGACTTCCAATGCCACCGACCATTGGCTCCATTGGGGTCTCGGAACTCACGTCCATAGGGGTCCCAGGGGCACCGAATGCCTCCACGGGCGTCATCGGCGTCTCGATCTCCATTGGAACCTCGCCCGCAAGCTCCCTTAAGGTATCTGGGTGCGGTGTCGATGGAGGAGGTAGAGGAGCAAGAGGAGGCGGAGGTATAGGCAGGCATGCTTCCATAGGCGTGCTTGGTGCCGAAGATGGAGCGTAGGAAAAGACGGACGGCGTAAGCGGTGAAGGAGGGCTGAACGGCAAGAAAGCCGGAGGTCCTGGTGGAAAAGCGGGGCTCGTTGACGATGATGGAGCCACCTCGGCTGTTGCAGCTCTCTTCATGTCGGCATGCAATCGAATCATTGCCTCGGCTTTTGCACGCGCTTGGTTGAGCAAAGCCCACCCCGAAGGGGGTGGAGCTGGGGCACTTTTGTGAAGAGGCGGTGCCGTGCCACCCGACGCGGATGGTGCAACATCCGGTATAATAGTTGGCGGTTGAGCAGCCAAAGTCACCCGGCGGTTGCTCTGGACGAGCACGTCCGCCAAAAGCGCTCTCAAGTCGGCAGCCGGCACACGCTCGACCTTGAGCTCGTTTGGCAGAATGCTTGATAGCTCTGCCGCGAACAATTGGTATTGGGCAGGATGGCACCGCAACTCCCGAATCGCCTCCAGGCACAGAAGGAATTTCTTCAAGGTGAGCTGGATGCCAACCTGATTGTTGCGCCAGTACCCCCTTTGCTCGCATGGAAGGTGCGGTTGGCGGATGGTAGCACTCACATCGGCGACTACCACCCCCATGGTGGTCAAAACATAGCCATACCTTGCATACTCTGCACGACGGTCGTGCTCCTCGATGAGGGTGTCCGTCAGAACCGACTGGTCCACCGTCGGAGCAGCAATGGCTCGCAGCTCGGCAATGAGCATAGGTTGCTTCACCGGAATGCCGCTTGTATTGACCACCAACTCCTGTGTCTCCAACTCCCCAAGGCAGGCTGGAATCCCCAACAGCTGTTCGACCGAGCCAGGGGTCGAGGAAAACAGGTCGATATTCTGGAGAAGCTGCCTCGAAAGAGACAGCTGACCTTCTTCCTCGAAACGGTGCGCAAGACGAGCAATCATGCTCGTCGAAAAGGCTTCCACCTGGGCCACACTCCCACTTTGGGAGTTCACAAGACAGAGCGGAGGCGAGGCTTCCGGAAGCTCCATCCTTTCCAAAGTCCCTTACACAGGCTCCAGGCTTTGAGCAAAACACTCCTAGAGCACACAACACCAGTAATGCTTTCAAAAACACTCCGGGCCAACGCAAGCTCCGAAAGGCACACTTCCTCTCTTCACTCTGTCCCAACAAACACTCAGGCACACAAGAGCTGGGGTGCAAGTCACTCCTACGTCCTACACGCAAGGCACTCCTACTCCTAACGCAAACACTCTGAGGCTGGAGCGGCACAGGCCCTACCCCTACACACTCAAAACCCTTCTCTTCACAGCGTGTGTTCCTACTGGTTTGCTTTTCCAAATACGTGTTGCTTGCAGACTTAAGCAAAACAGCTGCGGCGGAACATAAAGCTTCAGCACAACATGCAGAGGGCGGGGCTTCCAGGTCTACTCCTACTTCAGCAACTGCAGCATGCTCACATCCACTCAAACGCTCCTGTAAAACATGCTCATGCAGCTCGTGCCCCCCCACATGTTGCTTCACTGAAAATGCTCGCAGCAAAAACTTAAAAGGTGTCACCTCCAATGCTCTTCCTACGTTGGGCGGTGCCTTCTTCTGCACCTTATCCACTTCCATCGCGTCGTCGTTCGGGCTCCACCCCGGCTTGGGCGAGCCCCCTTTGCTTCTTCTTTCTTTCGGCTTTGCCTTGGTAGGGCCAATCTCCTTAGCCAACGCCCACCAGCTCCTGGCTTCACGAACCAAAGGCACCCACATCGAGGAACCTCGTTCCGTCTGCTTCACCAAGCAGCTTGCTCCAGGCTCTGAGGTGAGCCAGGTATTCCATCCCGAGAGGGACGCTTGCCAAGAACTGACTACGTTGAAACCAATCTTGCAAACCAAGACCTGTTGAAGCACTACGGGCCCCAACTTCCCAAACTTCACCCGAATGTCAACCAACTTGACACACTCCATGGGCGTATCGCTAGCACTCATGAGCACAGGAAGAGGTCCCGAATGCTCCTTGACGACTTCGTAAAAACCCAACGCACTCTCTGACAACACGTGGCAGGTGGCTCCACTATCAATGAGCCATGCGAAAGAGCTATTCCTAGAGGAGGACTGGTTCAGTCTCTCGATCTCTCCGTTCGTCATGGTGAGACGAGGGGGCTCAGCTTCATTGGGCTCATTAGTTCTTGTCCCCGGACCCAAGCCACTCAGATGATGAGACCGCATCGCCATCACCTGGTCAGACTGCTCGTCTTCCACAGCTCGGCCCTTGGGCTTTCCTTTGTTCTTGGGCTTCCCCTTGGGCTTTCCACCCTTTCCTTTGTCTGTCTTCCCTTTGCCTTTGCCCTTGCCTTTAGGGCTCTTCTCTCGATTCTTGGAACTCGAGGGCTTTCCACCTTTCGGTTCATCCCTCTTCTTCCCTTTGCCAGAGCTCTTGTCGGGGCACTGCCAACTCATATGGCCTGATTTGCCACAGTTCCAGCAGAGGCCGCGCTCCCCAACTGCATTCAGCGAACCAGCATCACACAATCGGGTCTGCTCCTCGTAGAACCGGATGCTTTCAACCAGTTCCTCCCAGCTCCCAGACTTCCCATGCAGGACAACATAATGCCTACACTCTGGGCTGACCGATTGGAGAAGAAGGGTGGACCGATCAGATGCTCCAAGCCTCAGTTCAGGAAACCGATGCAGCTTCTGGTCTACCTTCCCAAGCTCGTCCTCAAGGAAGCGGACGCAGTCAAGCGGTCGTTTGTACGAACTCGCCTTCGAAGTTAGGCGAAGGGCTTCATCTCTCACAGCAATGGCCTCCATGCGAGAGACAATGCTGAAGGTCTGGTGCATTTGACGCATTACCTCATAACCACAAGCAGCTTGTCCTTGACGCATCGACGTGCTTCTCACCAGTTCCATCCCACGTTCGAACTTCTGCAGACTTTGTTGCAGGTAGTAAAACAACCTTGCCGAACGCGATGCTACCGGAACCGCCATGTCAGACTGCTTGATCTCACGGTCATGCGTCATTGCCTGGCGCAACTCATTGACATAGTTGTCGTCTATCAACGCCAGCCAGGAAGCAAGCACCTCGCACCACCGATGGTACTCCTCCAGCTCTCTCACACGCCCTTTTCCCATCGACACATTGTCGATGAGCGGCAATGCTGGCAGATACTTCTCTGCACGGTTACTTCCAACATGCAGGTTCTGTGATGGCGCCGGTGGAGGAGCAGAAGCCTTTGCCGTGGGACTTCCAGCAGCTGCTGCACTTGAAGCACCCCCAAATGGGTTGCTCACAGCTGCCGACAATGCTTCCTGCTCACGTCTCCTTCTCTCGTCGGCCTCCATCTTTGCCACCAGAACTTGAAGTGTCTGTTGCTGATTCTGCATCATCATTTGCTGACTCTGCATCATCTGGACCATCATCTGCTGGAGTTGAGGGTCAAGTCCGACGACCGTGGCAGGTCCTCCCGCTGAAGCAGAAGCTCCAGTGGGTTGTGTTGGCGGTTGTTGCCCGTCCTGGGCACCACCGGGGCCAAACAAAGCTTCGTCGTCTTCGTCGTCAGGCACAGGGGTTGACAGCCCGGGGTCAGCCATGGCTTTCTAGTTTCTACAAGCGTGCTACACACGCTCCGCTACCATGTGAAAACACAGCAGCAGCAGCGCTGAACCCTCTTTTTCTCACGACTTGAGCCAAAGTCATAAGCCGGAGGCTTCGTCAGTGATCACTGAAACTCTTTACACACAGGTGAAAACTCTGCTCTGCCACGTGTTCTCCACAGCCACAAAACAAACTCAAACGTCAGTGGGCAACTGTACCTAAAGCAAGCAAAAACGTGCACAGTCACTTCTACAGCTTCCAGACACACATCCCTACAACTCAAAGCACTTCAAAAAAGGCTTTCCCACTTAAAGCAGCACTCCCGTCGAGCCTCCAAGGCACAACTACGGAGTTCCTACAACTACACGCACACAACTCTGAGCCAGCATGCAGGACAACAAAGTTAACATGTCCTTAGACAGGAACTTTCACAGTCTTGTTGGACTCGACGCAAAGGGTGAAACAAAGTCAGCGCACACAATCCACCAGACACAACAAGCAACCACCAAGCAAACAAACACCAAAGAACAAAGCGAGCAATCGCGCTGAACTACTAGATGCCCCACGGACTCAGTACTCGAGGTCGTCAATGAAGTTCCGGTTCACAAGGAAGCACAGAGCTTGTGGGGGAATCGCAAATTGCAACATTGCCGATGCATCGTGTCTACACAAACTATGCAAGAATTGCGCCAAGTGCAGGCTCAGAGCTCCAATCTATCTTACTCGTCAACCCTAGTAAGAGTTTTCTTCACAATCTAAGGAAGGGTCTTACACAACAGACGAGTATAACGATCGTGAGTAATTTGCACAGCTCACTTTCCACATCAGACATCCCCTGTGCACTCTTCAGGAGTTATGATGAAGACTTCCTTCGTCAAATCCACAGCCTGACGGTTATTGGTGCCATTGAAGTGCAGGGCAAGCGGGAACTTGTATATTTGGTCACTTACATTCCCAGCAGCTACCCTGCTGTCCATCACACTTGCTACTACATTGCCATAACGCCTTCCATGAAGCAAGAAGCCGGCAATACTGAAGTCATTATCGCTGGCACTGTTGGAACATTTGACGAGGAAGTTAAACACCTCAGTCGAGACTTTGGACTGGCTCACATTAGGAAGCCACAGCAGCCCATCGTTGCGTTAACTGATCAGGAGAATCGATGTGTTGTTTGCCTCAGAGCGCCTAAGATCAGCATAAGTCAACTTCAAGCTTTAATGCTGAAGGTTGAAGAGATGTATGATAAGGTGCTCAAACAAACTGAAGGCAAATCACAAATTGAGCTCCAGGTCTGGTATCGCTTTGCGCCTCTTGAAGGGATGCCGGGCAATAGTGTCAACTTCGTTGACCTCCCATATGCTATCAACTCTGCCCGAACTAAGGATGAAGCCTTTCGAGTGCATTGCATTCTCAATCAGCACAAGCTTATGAATGCGTTCCACACTGCTCCTGGGAAGTATCTGAGGATCTTCGCGGACCCCTATCAGCTGCAGAAGGCTATCTTGGGTCTTCGGCAAAAGCAGCTTACCATCCCTGACAGCCTCGCGTTGCATGCCGCAAGATTTCACATTTGCAATGTGAAGAACTCACAGGAAATCTTTGCTTGGAAGGTGACTCAACCTTTCAACTCTACAGAGGTTTCTCTGCAGATCACCTTTCACAATTGCACCGGAGACATGCAAGACATTATTCAGGATCTTGAGTACATCAAAATTCCGGTGCAAGACAGAGGAATCGTACATGTATTAGCTGGCACTGATGTTGTCATACCTGCTGTCCATGTAACTGCTACTGTCGCCGCTGCCGATGCGCTCACTCAATGTCAATATTTCGACCTTCCTTGTGGAAGAACTGAAGTGCAATTGCTGCAAGAGGTTGTTGATGCCCCAAGATGGAGCAACAAGCCCATTAATCACATTTCCGAGAACCCTAGAGAACATTTCTTGAATTGCCACTCTGGGAGCGATAAGATTGGGCAAGGAAGACTGATCCATGTCAGAGCAAGGGATGAGAATCACCCCTTGTCCAAACAACGAATTGCTAGTACAATTTGGCACAAGGATGACCTTGAAACACATTTCCTGATCATTGACAGACAGGCGCCCTACGTTGTTATGACTGGTAAATGTGAGGATGTTCCCGAACTAGTGAAGCTGCAGAGTGTCCAGACATTTCTCAGCCAAAATGAAGCCTTTCAAGGTTGGAGATTGCCAGAAAACCTTCCTAAGGCTTCCCAAGAGGATGAAGACTTTACTGCTGAACTGGGATCTATCCAGTACCTGCTTGTCCGCATTACTGGTAAGACTGAACTAGAGATCCCGCTAGTTCTCAAGAACGGCCAACATCTCGCTTGTCATCCGGGATCTTCTGCGAGTAACAATGTTCTCGTCTCCCTACATCAGGGCGCACTTCTATTTCTGCCACGATGTCACTCATGTGATATCATCAAGTTGATAGGGATTAATACTAGCGTCATCTATGCTTTTAACATCCACACTGATGATAGACTTAAGGCTACTGCAGCCAATAAGCCGAACAAAGCCAGATGTGCCAATCATCAGGATGGGAAGTCAAGCAAGGTTGCCATGGAGCAATCGGATACTGCCCAGTGCCCGACTTTGCTCCATGGAAAGCCTCCTGCTGTTAAAGGTGATGATACGGCTGCCAATATGTTACCGGAAAATTCTGCCTCAGCACAGTTGAGTCAAGAAGGTGGGACTGGCAAAAGAAATATTGAGAGTAGCAAGGAAAAGGTTGAAATTGCTAGAAGACGTAATACTGTCCTCAGGTTCCAGGCGGAAGTCCCGGCCAACGTTCAAGAAGAAGTGCAAAGGCGCATTGCTGGCCTTTATTGCCCTGTTGCTGCTGCCTATCGGGTCATCTCGTGTGCTCAATGGAACAAAAGCAATGCCAGCATTACGCCCCCTTTCCTAAACAAGCAGCTCTTGTCCTTGCTGCGGTTGGATATAATATACGTGAGGCTGCTCGAGCCAAGCTTGCACACATACTTGGTCTGACCTATCTTCAATTGGCAAGTGCTACACCGTTGGAGCTTCAAAGCTTTACTGAGGTGTATAGTAATTGCATTCTGAACAGGACTCCTCTGATCAGATCAGTATCCTCGCTGATCTAGGTCAACTTGCTGACCTTGCGATTGCGTGCATGCAGCAAAACTTGAGCCCTCGCAATGACACGTGCAAACTTGCCATTCAAAGACTCCCGTCTTTCTTCTGCCTTCTCACACAGAAGACTCAGAAAAGCTCTTTTGCGCAAGTCTGCAAAAGCGAGGCGGATATCCAAAGCTTTCTTGGCAGTACGGTATCAGTCATGCAACAGGCATATATTGTCGTTGCACTCGTTCTGCATGATCCTAGTGCTAAGCACTACCTAGTGCTACACCATGCCAAAGAACAAGCAGGAGACTCAATTCTTCTTTATGACTCAATCTACGGAGTCCGTAAAGAAAATTTGTGGGCACAATTGATTAAGGCTGAGCACTACATTGAAGCCATCTTCATCAGAAGTGTTTGTGCCAATCAGCTTTACCCCGCCACTGCTCTCATTAACTCTTTTAATGAGATTATCCGGCATCATGCTGATCCCAGTGAAAACGCAGAACAGTATATCAGTAGTGAAACACTCACTATTGAGCAAGCTAAGATAACGAAGGTTGCAAGCTGGGACAGCCCTGTCCCTTCTGCAACCTATATGACCATCACCTCAGAGGATGATTTTGGCTTGCCTAATCCGTCCTGTGCCCATCTTCTGCCACAAGCCGAGGAATGTAAAAGCGGTACTGAATTTACTCTCGCCCAAAAGGGCAAACTCGATGAGGAGTCAGAACACCAAGCCAGTGTTAGTCTCCAACCCGACCCTAGTACTGCTCTGGCGACACAACTTGATAGTGCATCTCTTCCTGAAGTGCACTCCATTGCTACTGATTCCGATGAGGAACAGAGACCGCAACAACATGAAGTTCAAACTGCGCTGAACTCTGAGAAGAATGGCTTTGATAGGGGCAGCCAGCCCCTTAAAGCCAAGCCCGACTTGAGCTCTGATTCTCAGATGCGTAGAGTCAAGAAAAGCCTCGATAAGCTTAACAATGCCAAGCCTGTCTCCAAGAGAAAAGATGGCAGGAACAATCAAATTAATGCTGTCTCGTCGGAAGACTGCATACAGGTCGCACTTGGTGTTGAACGTTACATCATCTTATCGCTTTTTGATGGATGCGGAATATCACGTGCTGTCACCGTTGAATGCCTCAAGCAACAACCTGTTGCGGCTGTGAGTGCAGAAAGTGACAGCGTCCTTCGCGCCCTCATATGCCATAAGTATGACTATGACAAAAGCCAAAGATGGGCTCTTGACTCGCACCGTGTGCCATCGATCGCAATTGATGACGTTTGGACTCTACTTAAAGAGGATTACCGATTGCTGCGTGAATGTTTGTCCTTCCTGGGAAGGATTCATCCACAAAAAACAGCCATCATCATTCCCGCCGGTTCCCCCTGCCAAGATCTCACGGTTGCAGGGTCCAGCTCAGGTGGATTAGGACTTCTGGGAGACCGCTCGCAACACATGCTTGTCTTATACGCGATTTTGCTTGCATTCCAAAGCATTGAACCCAGTATCCTTCAGTGCGTGCACATCTTCCTTGAAAATGCTGGGTCTATGAAGCCCATCCACCAGGGCTTCATTCAGCAGATCTTCGGAATACGTGATTGTTGCTGCCATCATATTGCTGGAGCTACATTCGGCCATGTTGAAAGGAAAAGAAAATTCTTTACTAGATATGGGCAAATTGGCACCTTCAGCAATCGCCCCACTCCGTGGTTCCAAGGATGGCGTCCTGTTGCGGAACACATGTGCGGAATAAAACCCCCTGGCGAAAAGCTCAAGCCTTGGCTTCGTCCCAAACGCTTTGATCGCGAGAGGGGGCTTCGATTGGCTGCATACTTTTACCACCCCTCTGCCCTTCTTTACCATGTACCCAGCTTCGGCGGAGCTGAAGCCTTCCAGAGGCAATTCTCACAAGCGGCTAATACCTCCAATGGGGTTCCAAATCTACAATGGGAAAAATTTGTTCCTGATGGACCCATTGGCCTGCGCTTTGTAACAGATGTTCAGAAGCTTTCTCTTCAAGCGGACGTCCCAAGCCTTGCAGCAATGGATCGCTTTGCTGAAGCTAATTACGAACTTCTCCGTGCAGAAAATGCTTTCCTTATCGGTGATAGTGGCATTCCTCCCTTCAGGGTTGCTCACTACAAGGAAATGTTGAGAGATGCTGAGCTCGATATCTGGCTTGCAGATGTGGAAGAACACATTAATGATATGTGTATTGCTTCCATTGTTGGGAACTGCTTCTACCCTGGTGCTCTCAAAGCTGCGATCAAACACGCATCCCTTCGAGAGTTACTGAATGAAAACCCCGACAGTCATTGGAAGCCGCTTCCCCTCTCACAGTTTCTCCAATACTGGCCTAGCTATGGCCAACAAGTTCTTGCTGCTACTACAGCTGTTAAGCTACAAGACAAGTTTTCGCATAAGTTTCATGCGCCTTTTCCATGCGATGAACTTAATGCTGTTGGCTGGCTCAAACAAGGTTTAATTGTCAATAAACCTGTTGTTCTGGAGTATACCCCCGGCCAAGGTAAATTCCAAGGCATTAGAGAGAGCGCGTCCGGCATTCCTAGAGGAATTTCCTTTGTGACGGAAACTCGATTCCATCAAACGCAAGACTTATTGCAAGAAAAAGGGATCCCATCGGCCATCCAGCGTGTCTTGCAAATTGTCGACCCTCAATTACAACTTTTGTGTGGATCGAGACGCAATGTCATGGCCAATTTGTGCAGAGAGACTGTTGCGAATCTCGGTGCCAAGTTTGCCTTACATTTTCTTGACTTCCCTGCACAAGGGTGGTGCCTGATCAGCTTTCTCAAAGCGTTGCATCTTGAGTTTGTCGCGTATAGAGACGAGTTCATCCCTCAATTCCTCCTTGTAAAGGGACAGCAAAATACTCTCTATGTGCAGCACTTGAAAGATGCCAACGCCCGCAAGAAGTCTCCGCCAGTCGACTTCTTCCTAGATGTCGAACAAGATGATCAATGTGCCTTAGCAATGCTCAATGCTTCCCAGGCTCGTGATACTGTGCATGCGCTTACCCAAGCATCGATCATTGAGGTCGTTGACATTGAACGAAGAGGAGCCAGCCCTGGCACCTTCCTTCACAAAGTAATCGAAGAGAACAGCCAGCTACCTACGCCTTGTCTGATATTTGAGGGTAACGAAGCTGCCTTGCATTTGCACGGCCATACTATCCTCTGTTCCCCTTACCTTGGGCAAAGGGAACTCTTTGCGCTCTTCTTAACCCCATACTTTGCTGAGAATTATACCAGTAAAGCCTTTGCTTCAGATTGCAACTCGAACGAAGCCTGGCTTAGCGAGGTCTTGCGCGACTTCTCTTGCTTTGCTAAGCTTGCTCTACCGTGTCGACAGGCTGTGTATATTGGTATTGATGCACGAGGCGCACATTACACCACATATAAGCAAGGTACGGTGCATCAACAGACTGTCACCCACAACAACATCCCCTCCACAATTCCCACCCAAGAAAAGGCACTGCGCATTTATGTCTACGATCGGCAACCTGCTGTCTACCATTGCTTCTATGGGGTCCATCGGGACCCTTTGCCCCTATGACGACGATTCGTGACGTGGTGATCAAGGCAAGGTCTACGACCTTCCTTGATCACCTCAATGCCTATGTTGCTTGTCGTAGACATCGCGCACGTGTCAGATCCCTCAACAGCATTCTCCTTGCCTACAACCTGCCACTCACCTATCCCACAACACGTGAGCTGAAGCTTGCTCTCATGGCCAATGACAGCCGACCTTTTAACCTAATCGCTGCTATCAATCTTCAGCTCCCGACAGAAGAGCTTGAACTTGCACTGAATCTCATAGCTGACAGGCTTGTTCCTTACTTCGACACGATCCCAAAGGAGCCGTGCAAGCTGCAGGCTGTCGTTAGTTGGAACGTTACCTCGCTGTGTACCTTCGACACTATTGGCCTTGCCAAGCTTCGTACCATTGGTGCGTTGGCTCACCAAACGCCCGTGCTTTTGCAGGAAACCAAATGGAATGCTGCCTGTTTACACCGATTCAGACAGGCAACAGCCAGAATAAATACGATTGCCTCTCTCGCTATTTGGAAGGAATCTGGACACTCTGGAGGAGTTGCTGTCTGTTTGCCACAGGACTATAAAGTCGTAGAAACTGTTGACCTTGTGCCTGGTTTTGCCCTTGCCGTGCTGGTCAGATTTCGGTCTGTCTGCTACTGGCTCCTGTCGGTTTATTGGCACCCTGATCAATGGGGGAAGCTTTTCCCTGCACTTAGTGCTTTTGTCAAGGATGCAACTCATGTGGTTGTCCTTGGGGGGGACTTCAATGCTGTTAATCAGCAGAAGGAGGGTGAGTATGCACATCTCCTTGCTCAAGGCGACATGATTGAATGCAAGTCTGACAGGCCAACTTTCGAGCAAGGCTCTACCTGCAGTCACCTTGACCATTACCTTATTTCCAGTTCGCTGTACTTGTCCGCCAAGATCTGTTCTGTCTCTTGGAAGCACAAAAAAGTAACTGGAGGACATCACTTGGTAAAGATTCGGTTTCGGCCGAAGCATAAGCTTGACAAAGATGTCCCGGCGATACCTGTTCGGACAGTTCCTGCTGCGGCTTTTTCTGTTCCACCTGCGACTACTGACTTGCCTGGCATCGAGGCTGCGGAGACTAGCCCTTCGCACCTTCTTCTTCGTAAACTAATTAATTGCACTAAAGCCCGCTTGATTGAAGAGCAGAACAAAGGTCAAAAACTCTGCCCTTCTGACGCGCTCGTTGCACAAAAAGCCACATGTTTCTTGTGGCATGCAAACCTACGTGCCCAAGCTGGAAACTCAATTGCTGCATTAATTAGGAAGTTGGTACGCCTTTTGAACAGGAGCACTGGTGCGACTGTCGGTGTCAACGCAAGCACCGTCACATCTTTAGCCAGGCATATCACCATACCCCCTTTCACGCCGTCAGGTAATGGTTCAGCCGAGCTCCCGAGACATTGGCTTCAAGAAGCGCTTAATCGGCTACACCTTGGTGCAGAGCTGAAAACTGCCCCCTCACCAAGTCTTCGTTCCCTGGTTGCTCAAAGAGATTTGCAGGTTGATAAGTCTAAAATTAAGTGGCAGGCCTTCAGGAAAATCTGCCCTCGAATCATCGATTCGCAACAGGTCAGAAGCGAAAATGGCCAGCTGATCACATCTATGAGTCAGTTTGATGCTGCACTAAGGGCAACTAGAGCCTTTTGGCACCACTTCCCTTGTCAATACGATAACCAGTGGGACAAACTCCTACAGCCATATGCGCAAAGGGCCCCCTTCGTGCCGGCTGACTTACCAGATGAAAGCATCATCTTCAAGGCCATTATTACCACCAAGGATTCTTCCCCGGGTCCCGATGGTGTGCCCTATGCCTTCTATAGGCAAAATCCGAGTTATTTTGCCAACTTACTTGGGGATCATATGTGGGAGATGTGCTTGTCTCAAGCTGATCATCCGCTTCAGGCCTTAGTCTTCATTCCCAAGGCAGACAAGGGTGCGTACGCGGACAACTACAGGCCACTAGACATGCCCGATACTTGTGATCGAATCATTGACTCCGCAATCTACGCAGTCCTTGCTGAGTCTTTCAAAGAATCGCTACATCCTGCCCAGGCTCTTCTTAATCACTTCAAAGAACCACAGGCAAATTATGCCCAAATGCAACACTACTTGGAGCTCAAAGATGCCCAGTACACAGTCATGCTTTCCGACTTTGCCAAGGCCTTTGAACGGGTGAATCCCTGGTGGGTAAAGTGCAAGGTTTCTTGCTCGAGCCTATCTCTATCCACCAAGGCCTTGCTATGGGAAGGGCGACTTCTGTTGTCCTTTTCTGTCTCGCCTTAGATCCCTTGATTTGGGCGCTGCACGACATTTCTTCCTTCATAAGACTAACGGCTTACATGGACGATAACAGCGCTGCCTCCAAAGGCCTGCATTGGGTGGAAAAGGCACAAAGAACTTTCGAACCAGCGCACAGCGCGGGGTTACAAGTTCTCCGTCACCAATGCTTCCAAGCAGGGTTTATTTCTTTACAGGTTCTCCCTGGGGATGTCAGAGCATGCATAGCCCAATTTGGTGTCGCTTGGATTGAGTCCAAACAGCTTCCACCGAGCAATACTCTCACCATTGGAGGTCCCTCATTGCATCAAGCCTTGTGCTTACTGCTTCAACAGAACATCTACAGCCTCGACCAAGCAATGAGGATGTCCTTGACTAGGCTTGACGTGCGACACGGACTGCTCTTAGTAAGCGGAAGCAAATGCTACGTCCTGTCTAGCGATATGCTGCTTTGCATGTGCACACAACAGCAAAATTTCCAGGCTTTGTTGGCTTGCATTATTGCATCGCCTTGCAAATGCAAATGCAAAACTTCTATTCTTACCAACAAGCCCTTCAAAACTGCTGATATCCTTCTCCTCGACATGACGCCTTGGGGGTCTAAGATTATTGCTGAGACTGCAACAATGTTGGGCTTTATCCTGCGTGGCCGCATGTCAAAATATGAATGGGAGCAAGCAACGTCTATTGATGAAATCCATTGGGTTGGACAAAGGAAAATGTCAGATGTTTCCTTGCGCATGCTGATCCTTGATAAGGCCTTGTGCAATATGTTGAGAAGGAATAAACAAGCTCTTTCCCTTACTGCATCAATGCCTGCCAGGATTCAATTCCATACGGCCTTCATTGCCTCTTGCCCTCTTTTCTGCAATTCCTTGTACGCCTTCACCAAAAGGCATATGCTCAAAGCACTAGCTATTGCCAGCTCAACTATTTTGAGGCGTCCCTGGATTCAGGCCAAACATATGGCGGGCGTTTTTGATTTTATCAAAGCGCCTAGGGCAATGGATCCTGAGATAGGCGCCATATTATCTAAAGTTGGCCTACTGCTGCGCTGGAGAGGCAAATGGGCTTTAAACGTTATCCTGCATGACCTTGAAAATGCGCATGCGGCCAACCTTCCCTTCTACCATTCGTTGCTTGTGCAAGCCAGGCAAGCCATTCAGAAATCAGTCTCCTTAGGAGACTCACCAATCATTGAGCAGTTCAAAAGCAAGTGCCATGATGCCCTATCTGCTGCGCTGCCTCGAGTGAGCCCTCACTCAGGCGGTCGCAAGCTCAAGCAGGCGCAAATTGCGCTTAGAGCAGTGTTGCGCAATGCTGCTTGTGTTCAGGCGCAAGGATATCTTCGACAAAAAGTTGCGAACCATGCACATGAGAGACAGCTATGTGCCATTTTGCTTGCGCTAAACCTCCCGCCAAAGAACGTGGCTTCGGATGTCACTCGTTGCTACGCACTTAGATGGGCCATTGTTGAAGAAGCCGATGCATATTTTGTGTACAGGCAATATGCCTCTAGGGACGAGCAATGTAGAGTCTGCCTACGCAAACAAACAGGGAAAGAGCTCTGGTATGACAATGGGTTCGGCAGCATGCCAGTCTGCAAACTCTGTCATCTCAACCAAAGCTGCCCTGATGACCTTGCCCATGCCATCAGCTGCATGCTGCCTTGCTGTGATGTTAACCAAGCACCACTCCTGCAATGTGCGGCAATGCCTGGTGCTCCGGCTAGAACTATTACTTACAGAGCAGCTATACCCAATGAGCACCAGTGTACTTTCATCCAAAGCCACTGCCTGCTCTGTGGGCTGGGAGCAAACACAACAGAGCATTGGCTTACGGCTTGTGTGGTCACCAAAGCCTCCCTCTTTATTGTCCTAGTCACATTGGGATATGCTGGCACTGCCTCGTTTGACTCCCTGTGTCACACTGCCCTTCCTAAGATCAATGTTGAGGGAGGGATTGACAAGAAATTCTGTGCCGTCCTATTAGCATGGATTGCGACCATAAGAAGATATACTATGGAACAGCAATGCACCTGGCACCCTGGATGGTGTGAGACACCGCAACGGGCAAAACACATCAGTAACATACCCAAGCTCGCGTCACGTCTTTGGAATACCATCCCGAGGATGTTACTTCCCAAAGCATTACCGGCATGGTGGGTTGACACGGAACGCTGCAAGCCCTGTTGCAACGACGGAGGACTCCATATTGAGGTCAAGCATCCCCTTTCTGCCTTAATTAAAGCAAGCGCCCAAGGTGTTACCGTCTCCCCCAGGAATGCCAATATAGGGGATGTCTTAGCAACATTAGATGCACAGCATTACTTGCTTGCACCTATGTATCAACAGACCCTTGGCGTCCCTAATGTTGCTCTATGGCCTAAAATGTGTCATTGCGGCAATCTGCACCTTAAAGTTACGGCATTAAGGCCAATCCCTGCAGGTACTCCACTTATTGTTGAGTTAAAACCTGTCAAAGATACCCACCTTGTTGCTCAATTTGACGGCAGCTGCCACGTGCAAGAAGGTATCGGTGGTGCGGGTGGTATCGTATGGTCGCCCGGACCAGTCCCGGTAATTCTTGAAACGATTGCCATCCCACTCCAGCCTTGTCCAGATTCTATGTTTGCGGAAATATGCGCCGCTGACGCAACGTTAGACAAGGCATTATCTCTAGCTGCTAGCAATCAAATTAGGGAGGTTATCCTTCAGGGCGACTGCATCAACATTGTAAAGCACTTTGCTGGTGCCTTGAGACTACATAGGGAAGACCTAGTGCGAAAACTGGACAACATGTGGCAAAAGTTAACGCACACACCCATTACAGTGCATTGGTCATACGTCCCTCGCGTCGGCAACAAAGTCGCTGATCACCTGGCAGGAATCGCTGCTAACAGTCTCCGCTACGAAGCACCCCTTCATGAAGATGTCTTCTTTGACTCGGGTGAGGGTCAGCCTCATATGCAAATAAACACTGAGTGCTTTCCGCCTATTCTGTTGCCTTCCAAGCAATGGCACCTGCAAGCTATACAGGATTTGCATTCCGGAGCTGAAACTATTTCTCTTGAGGCCCCCCCACTTTGGAATCCGGAACTGCTTTTGCGGTTTTGCCTCTACAATCGGATCAAGCCTCCCCCCGAGCTTGATACAACGTGGCCAGGGCTGGTCCAGTATCGAAGGCCATCTTTGCACCCACAGGGTAGATATTATGCCATACGGCACTGGCAAACGAGTAAAAGGCTAACACGTTTCTTGGCCATCGGACCGAACGCAATTGAAATCGACATGAAAGGTGCGCATTATACGCTTTTGCGCCTCCTTACATGTCACAGCCCTACTCACCCACCCCTCCCAACGTTGCTTGAAGCCAGGGAGCTATTTAGTAGTCACCTTGCACGCGCGCCCAAAGCACAAACAGTGCAAACCAAGCACTTGTTGCAAAGAGCAGTTGGAATGGACAGCAATGCTTTCCTTCGGCATGTTTATGAAGGTAGTATTGCTGCTTATGCCATCCCCCCTGCCTTGGCAAGTTTTCTTGCACATTTGGTGCAGGCTAAAGCTACCCTCCAGGTTATGATCCAGCAAGGAATCCCTTTTTACCAACCGGATGCAAGGGTCAACAACAGGAATTGGGCAACTTTTGCACTTGAAGCTGCGGAAAGCTTCGTAATGCTGTGGCGTGGCATAATGTACTTGCTGGCCACATCGGGCAGGCGTATATAATTGCGCTCCCGGTAACATTGCATGCATCTTGCAGAATTGCCACTACCACCCTGGGCAGCTACGAGGTGTTTTTTCTTCGGTTGAGCTCGCTGTCCTGTCTGCCTGTTTTCCGTCTTCATGCACCTCTTCTCGCATACCAAAGGTCACCTCCCACCCTGCTTGCTCGTGCCACCCACCATGGTTTTTGGCCTGGCGTTCTTAAACGCCCCTCTGGGCCCCTCCCAGCCGAGAATGGCACCGGTGCGCCACGAGTGCAAGAGTACCAGTTCACGGCAATAAAGCCCACCGAGCACAAAGTACAAGGGGCAACCACACCCTCACTCAGTGGACACATTGGCACATAGCTCCACTGTCTGCGAACAGATGGCCAAAGTGAGGTGGGTCCAGCCAGGGGCATTAAAGCCAATAACGTGGCTCTGGATCTATTGTGTGAGAAGAAACAAGGTATGACTACCACGGCCAAAAGAAGTGATAGGGGAATTGTTCACACTCACACAGTTCACGGGCAATGACTGTTGCTCTTGGCGTTAAGACCTGGAGCAATGCCTCTACCCTACCCCATCCAGCACATGCACAGCTAAAGGTGCACACCCTTCCGTCAGACGTGCTTGCAGGTGCCAGCAAATGCACAGACTTAAAATGCACATGCCCTTCCGGGCAGGCGCTTGAAAGGTGCTGTGCAGGCTCAAGGTGCACAGGCTCCTCTGGTTAGGCATGCTTGTCGGTGCCTGCAAATGCAAAGACTCAAGGTGCCCTTTCGGAACATGGTGCACTTATTTTCCATAGCATTGACACGGTAGCGCGAGGTTGAGTGGCAGCGTCCAGCCTTGCAATGACTTCAATGAGAGTCCATGCAAGTAGGAGTTTTTCCTCATCCAGATCTTCGACAATCTCGTGAATGATCAGTGGATTACCAAAGGAGACGCCTCGATATAAACGATCCTTATGGTACGGGGAAAGGGCTTCGTTCGACTTGCTTTCCTCTAAGAGAGCCACGAGGATCGCTCCCGCTGCAGCAGGGAGGACTGTGAGTTCGAAGTCAGCTGTGCTTGAGTGACTACCAATGGCTCATGGTAACGCCAAGCCAGGAGGCAGCGTGTGGCGGCCAGCATGTTTGGTTGTGCCCGGGCGTTCACAACTGGTCTGAGCCAAAGGTGCCGCCATCACGAAAGAGGGAGGGTGGTTGAAATGGGGACTACACGCATCACAACGAGGGGGGTGTTACCCACAATCCCTACGCGGAACAGCTGTAACATCAACGCGTCTCCTTTTATCGTCTCTTTGCCTCTCGACCTCTAGTATATCCTGAACTTCCAGGATAAGGCGCTTGGACACCCTGTTGGTGGTTGCCTTTGGGCGCTTTGGGAGAGCAGGGCTATGACACGCGATACCCGCAGCGTTTAACGCATCAACTGCCGCATTAAATTCACTCTTCGTGGTGGTAATAGCAAAGACATCTTGTAGGTTAGCAAATTCCTGGTTAGGTGTGACCTGTGGGTGACAGTGCTGCCCCACGTGGATGAGCTGAACCAACGCTTCAGTAGCCCCTTCGATGAAGGGCGAAACTGCGTTTCTATTTTTGACGTACACCCCGTCATGTACCCAAAGCACTGTGCCTGCGCAGTACGGGAGCATTGCAGCGAGCCCTTTTCGCAGCGGTGGATAAGCTGGAGAGCAGCCCCAACCAATTCGGAGGACTTTACATCGGCATCCAAGTGCACGAATGGAGACCGTGCCAGCCAGCTGCATAATGCAAAAGGCGATACTGGACTCCACGGTGCAGAATTTGTTGTCATACGAGAAGAGGCAGGGCGAAGTATGGATGGAAGAGCCAAGAATCTTCCTAAGATGATCCGGCGCCAAATCCAGACAGAAGGCCATTGCGCGGGTTAAGGGTCAGTGCTCCCATAACGAGCGCTTGAGCAAAATAACTGTCACGCATGTGCCAACTATATTCGGATGGGGAGGGGTAGGTGATCACAATGTTAACAGTGATCAAACAACGAAGCAAATAACAGAGGAGCACGTAAAGGTACGAGTACCATAAGCAACACAACGCAGTCACAACGCGGACACAACACGGTCACAACACAGCGCCGTCAAAAAACGCACGCACACGCAGTCACAACACAACGGCTGCACAACGCGGACACGACGCGGACCACCCAAACGGCCTGCGCCTTTCACGAACAGGGTCTTGGTGCGACCTGTGCTTTCGTTGGCCAAATCGCCACCTTCGTCCTCGTTGAAGTTGGACTCGAGTTTGGATGTATGCTCAAGTACACCATGTGTTGCTCACCCTACACGCACGGAGAGTGGTACCTCCTCGACTCTACCCAACTAAGGCGCTGAACTTATTCCGCTCCTCCTGGAAAACATGGCCTTCCGACTTGATCTCAATCTGGTGCAAATCCAAGTAGTTGTCCAGGGACTGACTTTTGCTGTCCCTCTAGTCAGCTTTCTTGTTGATTGGCCTGTTGGCACGGTCTTTATTGCTGTTGCCTTCCCCTCCTTTGAGCACATGGTAGAGGCGCATCCGGTCCTGGTAGGGTCTTACTTTAGTAGGCGCCTCTGTATTGTCAATCCGCCTGATGGGATGCTCCCTCTCAATCTCACAATCGATCCAATGCTGCCGGTCCTAATGCTGCAAATACTAATTGTGCAACACATGCGGCAACTGTGAAAAACGCAGAGCACTTTTTCACTCCACGCTTGAGCCAAAACACCAGAGGTGTTCGGCAAGTCTCTCGCAGAGTCAGCGCAGCTTTACTTTCGTGAATTCCATCTCAACTTTGTTAAACAAAGGAGGAACACATGCAAACGTCCTAATGCTTCTCAGGACTTCAGTGCTTCAGCAAAACAAGCATACAAGTGCACAGCCACTCTGCTCGAACCTCAGTACGACGACACGAGCGAAGCGAGGGTCGGCGGCCAAGGTTTAAAGAGCAAACTCAGAGCAACACGCACTTCTTCAAGGATGCTCCTAAAGCATCTCGAGTGCTTCTCTGCTCATCATGCACACTCCAAGCATCTCCCGTCAAGCTCAAAGCAAGAAACACTTTCAAGCCAAGCTCCAAACATGCTATGTCCATGCCTGTTTCTGCTAACACCAAACAAACGGTTCAAGCACAGTTCTCAACTCATGCAATGCAAACTCGTGGTTCATGTCACATGTGCAAGACATCCTGTCAACTGTAAAGGCACTCACAAGGAAGTCAAACACTTTCACACCCCCTCATGCCTGCAACAGTTGCGTCCTCAAGTCCTGTCTTCTTCCATAGCTCGTCTTGCACCCTTCAGCATTTCTTCTCCTAACAGCTCAGGGTACACACCTGACGCCGGGAGCTGAAGGTGAATGTGTTGGTGGCTCTCATCACAGCGGTTCCTAGCCATACTGTTGATGAAATTCGAAGAGTTACTACAAAACCACCACCTCTTCCAGGCTCTTTCAGAACCCTTCTCGAAGCAACAGCGATCGACGACACATCCCTTCGCAAGACCAAGACGTTGACTTACAGACCTAAAGACTGTTTCCTTCCACAAGTCAGACCTAGCTGGCCACTCGTGAGAAAGAAGAAGACGCGGACAGTTCGCGTACGGACGGAGAAGGTTCCAAATCCTTCGCCAAGACCTCTTGTGGACCAGAAGAGACTCCCGCCATCTGGCGTAGGCCTGTCCACCTTTTCGGAATCTCAAATGACGAAGTCCGCACCCAGCCGAACACGGCGTAGACAAGTGCGCATACACCTTCACCCCTTCATGAAGCAACACACTAAAGACTTCTTTGAGAAGCTGGTATCCGTTTTCACTTAACAGATCCACTTGCTTCGTCACTCCAAAATATGCGATACGAGGATTCTTCGAGCAAGCTTTTGACAAAGAGCTTCCTTCTTCACAGCAGAGCTCAACCACAACATAAGAAGCCTGGTTCCTTGCTACCTTCTCTGCTGCGGCTCGCCAAGAAACAGGGACGTTCAGTTCGCAGACTTCATCTGCTGGTTTATTGGGCTCTTGAAACGTGACAGAAACGCTGGTTCCGGAACTTTTCTCTTTCCAGGGGACTGGTTCCGGAATGAGGCCACAAGCCTCGCACAAGCTGACCAAACTGTCGTTAGTTGGGCTTTTTGTTAGAGCATCTGCCGGGTTGATAGCACCTGGTATGTGCTCAATCGTGAATCTTCCAAGCTGGACAAGTTCTTGGAGAAAAGCGGCTCTTAACTCAATATGGCGGACTTTCCTCAACAATGTCCCCATTTTGGAAATGGACACGGCGCTTTCAGAGTCCGAATACCCCTTAAGAAGGTAGTACCCCGTTTCCCGGTCCTTCGGGATGCCCTCCAAGATGGTCTCCGTTAAGAGAGCAATGTACAAACCTTCCCTGGCTATCTCAGTAAGCGCCGCAAGCTCACTCTCGGCGCTCGAAAGGGCTGTGGTGGATTGCTTCCTGCTGAACGTCTTCAAACAGCAGTTTTCCCAAGTAATCACACCACCACTAACAGAATTCAGGCTCCAGCTTGCGTCCGTAAAGCACGATACCGCTTGGGGATCCGCATCGTCTTCCAGGATCTCCCGAGTCGACGGAAACACCTGAACCTTATGCGGAAGACCTTTGACCCATTTGAGGACATCCCTCATGCATGTTTCAGCTGCCTCGTCAGGGGCCGACTGATGACGCCCCAAAAATCCGCAGCAGAACTGCAAATCTGGTCTGGAGAGGGCAGCCCATGCTAGACGCCCTAAGGTCCTACGGTACTTCTCGTGAGCAGCTGGACTGATCTTTTCGGTTTGCCCTTTCTTAATGAGGTCAGAGTAGCGCTTCTCCAATGACGGAAGCTTGGGGTTCGGTTTGGTTATCCCATACTCTTCACAGCAGGAATCCAAATACTTAGCGTCCAGTCCAAAATAGACTCGCTTCTCTCCCTTATTCCTGAAGATTCGCCGTCCTAGAAAGGATACTTCTCCCGCACAATTCTCATGAAGCTCACCCGTCAGTTTCAGCTTGTAGCGTTTCTGGAGGTCTTCGAAAACCTTCTTCCCTTCGGAGGGGTCCTCAGAGTAGATTAACAAATCGTCAACATAAAAGAGGACCAGCGTCAGACCCTTGGAGGTCTTCCTGCGGATCTCTTACTACCAGACGTGACCGGTACAGCCCTTTACGCTTGACCGTGTTGACCCACCGACTGGTAAGTACCCGCCTGCCGCTCTCACGTGCGGACTTCCGGGCCTCATCTTCAGAGATCACCTTTCCTACTCCGAACGACTCGAGTTCCTCTAGTTCCAACTTCATTGAGGCATACAAAAGGCTCGGATCCAACTGTTCTCCGGATGTTTCAGAGACCGCATTTCGTGGTACCTGGCACTTGACCCTACTTCCTCCGAATTTCAAGGTAAACGAATCAGCCACCTCCTGTGAGGTAGCTCGAACGTCAGGTCCTCGGTACAAAGACTCCAAGAGGTGATTCGTAAGCCAATCAATCTCCATGTCCTCCATGTTTTCCCCCTCATCAGGCAGAATCCCTGCCTCACCTTCTTCCGCCGGGGCACCTACGGGAACATAGGTATCGTCAGCAATCATCTCTTCGTCTTCTTCATCTAAAGGACCAACACCACCTTCCATGACTTCATCTTCAGGACCATTTCCATCATCAACACCTTCGGGTTCATACAAGACAGGCCGTTCTGGGTCTTTACCATCAAGAACCAAAGACTGCGCAACAGCGAGGCCTTCGACAGTTGCCACCTCGCACGCTCCATCAACGATTCTTCCGGTCGGAAATACGTCAATCTCCGTACTACCAAAAGGGGCCGCGAAGATCCCTCCACCTCGTGCGTTCACGGGTCCTAAGTAAACAGCCTTGACTGTTTTCGCTCCCCGGTATTTCGCAAGATGCGCCTTCGACTTGCTAACTTTTGCCTGAACCACACAACCAAAGGGAAGCGTTCTAGTTCGGTGAACTATTTCCTCGTGCAGCAAATCAATGCTGGTGGTGGAGTCACCGTGGCTCGAGGACCACAGATTGTAACACCTCGAAACATAGAACACACAGGCTTGCCACAAGAGACCCCCTAAGGGAAGCTGGTACTTTCCCAGCTCTGCATCTTGACCAGGGAACTTCTTTAGAGCAATTTGGCGCTCCAAGTCCAACCACACAGCCCAGAAGCCTTGGCGTACCGATTCAACTTGTCGTTCTATTGACCCTTTGGCTTGTGGCCTATATCCTGGAACCACATCAACAATTGTTGCGCTGTGTGGGCAGTTTCGGGACCTACTCAGTCTTTCTGCCAAAGCAATAATAGATCCTTCTTGATCCATTCGAAACGTCACGGCTTTGCCTACCAGTCCCATCTCACGCAGCACTCTGTTGATGTTAGCAAGCAATTGTGGATCTTCGAGGTTCGGTGCAGGCAGACTGACAGTATACCTTGAACCCAGGTGTGTCATCAACAGGACTCTTAGCTTGCCGAAAAAGAAAAAATCAAGACCAACAGTCTGATTCTCCTTTTGAAGACGACGACGCAAGCGACGCGCGGGAACACGACCCTTCGACGAACAGCATGAGTCACAGTTGGAATCATAAGGGAAATGGCCTTGAGCACGATGATGATACAAGGCGGTTGAGGACAACGGAATCCTAAAAGATCCTTCTTCTCCACTGTCCGGTGGTTCCGGTGGGTTCTCTGAAGGCTTGGGGGGTCTTTCAGAAACCTCAGAAGGCTCGTAATCAGGACTTGACGGTGACGGAACTCCTTCGGGGACCCTTGAAGACGAAGACCCGGGCTCCCCACCACGAGGAGCTTCCAAATCAAAGGGCTCAGCTTCAGTCCCTTGTCCCGGCACTGGCAGTCCTCTGTGCATCATCCGCAGATGACACACTAATGGACTGCTCGCCGGCGGGCTCTCATCATTGCCCTTTTCAACAACATCAAGCACACCAAGCCAAGCACAAACACTCCCAAGCACACTGCAAGCCTTGCAAAACAACATGTTCAACATGCAACGTGTACGTGTTTGGGGTTTTGGGGCCTTCCTATGCAAGACAAACTGCTTGTAGCTAGGCACTCGGACCCAGTGGTCCCCACAAAAGATCCTAACACTGCAGCCCTTCCTGCGCGGCCTCACTCTAAAGACCTTCCGATCCTTTTCTCCAACGGAACACCTTTCAAACTCGACAAACAAAATGTGGAACCCCCAAAACACTAGACCACCCAAGAGGCTGCAGAAGCCCAAGACGGCCACGATGGCCATGACATCCAGTCCTGGCCCAAGACCATTCCTGTATAGGCTGGCGGTGGTTCGGTTGGGGTTGAAGTTAAGGTTCGGGATTTGGTGCGTTTCAAAGGGGTTTCGGGCACAAGCAAGCTCAAGCTCAAGCAATCCAAGCGGCAAACCAAGCTCAAACAACTCATGCTTCACATGTATTTCAAGAAAACGAAACCACGCACTCACATCTTTGTTTTCTTCTCGAAAGGAAATTCGGTGCGCCGCGTCGGCGTAGTCCAGGACTCCATCCCGAACACAAAAGAAAGCTATGATACATTCCAAGCCGGGCCCACGGCTCCAAATCCCCTTCATCCTTTCTTGATCGTCTCCTTTGCGGCAGCCACCACCGCATCGAAGCTGGGGACATTGGCCGAGCTGCTGGAAGATGGAGCTTCCGATTCGGGAACCGTTGGCATGGAGGGCCCCAGAGCGGGGCGTGGCATCGCCTTTACCGCCGGCGGTGGCGGCGGAAGAACGAACGAGCGCTCCGAGCCCGTCTGTCCAAGAGCTTGTGCCTTGTGGTACGAGCCCGTGTATGGTCTTTGGTTGTCTGTCAGGACTCTGTGAGTGCCTGGAGGCAAGTTTGGGTTTGGAGCCCAGACTGCCAGTGGACCGGAATCTCTTGTACTCGGACCGTGTAAGTGAGTACCGGGAAGCCTACCCTGTGAGGAGGCGGATCCGGACTCATCAGGCTTGGAAGCAGTTGGTTCAGCGGCTGTTGAGGCACTTTGGAGCCCGGGCAAGGTGGTTTGTCTGGAACTGGATTGGTTGTGACCGATCTTGGAGGAATACGGTGCTTGGTAGAGTAGAACTAAGGTTCTTCAGGAGCCTGGACCATCTGGTGTTGGTGAGAGAATTTTCGCCAGAAGACGTTGTGGAGAGACTGCAGGCTGGAGCCTGAGTTCAGGAACTATGTTGAATACACCCCCACGACATACCAGTGGAGCTCATGTGAGGAGTCCAAGAGGTGGACGAGAGCGTGGAAGCTCTGTGCCCATCATGGATGCTGAGACAAGGCGAAGGGTAGACCCTTTTCCGGGTTTGGGAAATCCCAACCCACTGTGGGTGCAAGGTTTGGCACAAGGAAGCCAACCTGTGTATGGCCCAGTGCCCAGAGGTCGAACTCCCGCCAGAAGCCCTCATGGGGTAGCTACTGGAGCACCCCAACAGACAATGGGAGGCCCTTCGTTTCCCCCTGGTTTGCCTCAGCAAGCGGTAGGAAGTCCTTCGTTACCACCAGGACTATCCACTGGACCTCCTCAACCTGTGGTGACACCATCACAAACATCACCCGACGTGCAAGGGTTGACGAGACAAGTGCGAGAATTGGAAAGCATGATGCAGCAACTGGTTGTGCAGCAACAGCAGTTTATGCAAACGATGACTTCGTCCATGGTGCAGCAACAGCAGCAGCATCAGCAGTGGATGATACAGCAGCATCAGCAACAGCAGCCACAGCAACAGCAACAGGTGAATCCCCCCTTACCTCAGGATGGTGTTCCTGAGAACATGCCCAGTTCTTCTTCGGGATGTCAAGGTGCATCGCCAGTGGGTACTCCTGCGAAGGGGACCCAGCTTTTTCGGATGGCGAGCCCAAGTCCCCCACTGAGACCTCCACCTCTGGAGCAAGAAAGGGAAAGGGATGTGTTTGCTCGATCGGACAAATGGTTGCCCAGTTTGCCGACCATTGACTTTTCGTCTTGGAAGGATCGCATCTCTGAAGCTCTTGGATTCTTGACCTGGATGGAGAAGCTGACCAGTTGGGTTGGTTTGGGTTCAGAAGTGTTTCCCAATGAGCTCATGCATGCGGTGAAGACTCAAGAAGAGTCTCGGCTGAAACAGGATCGACTTACTGTGGGGCAACAGAAGAGGTCGACGAGGCTGATGCACATCCTGCGACAGACTTTTGCAAATCATGAGAAGAGTTCTCTGATTTTGCAGACATATGTTGAAAGTGAGAGCACTTATCAACAATCTGGTTTTGTGGCTTTGAGATTGCTGGCGAAGGAGTTTTGCCTGAAGTCGCGAGCTGAATGCCTGTTCTTTCGGTCGCAGCTGGTGAATCAAACCGTGAAAGCACCCAGTATTCCGGAGATCATTCGAAAGATTGAGCATGAGTTGAACAAGTACACCAAGCTGCTCAATAGTCTTGATCCCGATGTGCATGCTGGTGGTTTGCAGATCCAAGAAGCGGATTCGGTTATGGTTTTGCTGCGCAGTTTGCCAGATCGGTGTAGAAGCCATTGCTTGTTGCATGGCGATAGTGAATCGTTTGAAGATCTGAAAAGAGTTGCTCTGAAGTTTGAGGTGCAACAAAGGGTGTGGTCAGAAGCCCCTGGCACGAAGCTTCAACCTTTTCGAGATCCCAATGAGGGAAAGGGCAACGAAGGAAAACCAAAAGGCAAAGGAAAGGAACAGAAAGGCAAGCGCGAATCAAGCAAAGGTGCTGGCAAACGAGCTTCAAGCCAGAACAAGAAGGATGTGGAGTGCTATGTGTGTGGTGGAAAGGGACATTATGCCCGCGATTGCTGGTATAAGGAGGGAGATTCAGGCAAGAAGCCCAATTCCCCCAATGCTAAGGCGAAAGCCAAGGCAAAAGGAGATCCCAAGAAGAAGCCCGAAAAGGGAAAGCCCAAAGGAAAAGGCAAAGGAAAGGGGAAGACAGTTGCTGAAGTCTCCCAAGAGGGTGAGTCGAGTGACGACCAGCTAACTGGAGGTGAATGGAACGAACCTGAGTCAGAGGCCCGAGTGGAATCTGTGTTGCAACCTCTGGAAGAATTGCTCGATGAAGTGAGAAAAGAGTGGATTCCCCGGAGTACTGATGAGATAGATTGGTCATGGGAAGTTGAGACGAGAGTCCGGATTGCCGAGTTGGAGCATCGGATCTCTACCGATTTATCTCAGATGTTGCCATCTAAGTCAGTTCGGTCTTTGATGAAACCTCCGATGAATCCAGTCAAAAGCATGGAAAAGGATGATGCAAGCAAATGGTGGTTGATTGACTCAGGAGCATCGGTGACTGTGATTGCGAAAAGATACTTGGATGAATTCCAGATCTTGGATCGGAAGGCGTTGGGACCTAATGAGAGGTACTCAGCAGCCAACGATACCCCGGTGAATGTCTTCGAGCGAGTTCGCATCCGAGCCTTGCTGCCTATGTATGAAGGAAAGCAGTATCTTGGTTTGACATCGGTGTGTGTGACTGGAGTTGTAGCAGATGTGGCTCACAACATCTTGAGCACCGAGCAGATGGTGAATACTGGTTGGGAAGTGAAGTTCACTCGAAGAGAGATTTCGCTGCGACACGAGAAGAAAGGAGTCATGGGATATGGAGTATCCTGGGCTGGATGTCCTTGGATCTACCTGCAAGGTGATGCTGGAAAGCGAAAGAAAGTAACCTTTGGAAGAACTGAGGTTCGACCCATGGATGTGGATGATGGCCAACGACCGATGGAGGTTGATCAGATGCAGTCAGTGCAGTCAATGACCAAGAAAAAGCAAGAAGAAATGGAGCTGCATCGGATGCGAGGCCACATTCCTTTTTCGTCCGAATGTCCTCATTGTCGGATGACAAGAGGAACAACCCAGCATCGTCGGACCAAGGATGCTCAAGACCGACCCGTGGCGTTGCAAGCAGATTTCTGCTTCATCAACCTGGTAACTGGTACTTTTGCGAAAGACCAGCCGACGGCTCCCAACATGAAAGTACTGGTCATGACTGAAATGTCAACCAGAATGATTGGATGTCTGTTGGTAGGGACCAATGCTGACAATACCTCCAGCTGGATTCGTTATTGGATGAATGCTTTCGGACTGGACATTGCAGGGTCTGCTGTACTGTTGAGGACAGACAGCGAGACAGCGGTGAGCGCCCTCATCAAGAGAGCCAATCTGGGGATTAGGATTGTGACCCAAAGAGCACCTCCGCAGGGACATGAAGCGGTTGGTGGTGTGGAAAGGGCAGTGAGAACACTCAAGGAGTTGTTCAGCACGGTGAGGTTGGATCTACGAGCGCAGGGCTTTGACTTGAAGAGAAGTCCTCGAGCGTTTGAGTTTGGTCTGATTTACTGTGCTGCAATGCACAATCACCATGCAGCTGCCTTTGATGGGAAGAAATCACCCCAGGAGTTGGTACTACAGAGATCCCTCCATGAGTGTGGATCGTCGTTGATAGGTGCTACAGTTCTGGCTGAGCTACCGGATTCGATGAAAACCACGGCGCTCTCCCGGTTTGTGGAAGCAGCCTATGTGTACCCTGAAGTTGGTGGCTTGACTCATGTTGTGAGTGCCATGGTGGATGGTTGTCCAAAACACTTTCGAGCAAAGTCCATCAAGCACATCGTTCCGTTGAAGATTGGGTTGGAGCATTGTCAACATTTGCTCAAGGAGCATGATCCATCGGATACATTGGCTCCCCCGATTCTGAAGGAGAAAGAGGATGGTGTGCCCGATCGGATTGAAGGTGAAGCGGACAAGGCCTTTGAGGGCCGAGTGTCTGAGGGACCGACCACCGACATGAGCAAAGTTGGACCTCCAGCTGCATGGGTGAAGGAACATGGTGGCACAGCGAACTGTCCTGCGTGTGGTCCAAAAAGAGGAAAAGCCAACCACAATGCTGAATGCCGAAAACGGTATGATGATTGGTTGAAAGCTCAACGACAACGGTTGGAATCGAAAGAACCAACAGAGGAAACTCCAAAAATGGACCAGAGAAGCTCAAAGGATGCGGGGGTGATGGAGTCTGGAAGTGAGCCTTCACTCCTGAAACGCCCGAAGATCACCTATGAGAGTCGACCAGATCCCAAGTTGGAGGAGAGGCAAAGCGTCACAACACCTGCGACAGAAGTTGTGGATGTTGACATGGAGGATTTTGAGGATCCAAGTTTGCCTTACCAAGGGATTCCAGATGAGGCAATGGAACCTGGATACTTCGAAGGAGAAACTCCCGCTGAGGATGAAGCGATCCCAATGGAGGAAGAAAAACCTCAAATGGATGTGGATTCAGTTCCAAATGAGTCCAGTCGAGTTCCCCGGCGTTTAGAGAGTTTAACTTCAGATGTGAACTCAGTTCCAGATGAGTCCAATCGAGTTCCCCGGCTGATCAATCGTATTTGTTTAGACCCAAGACTCGATGTGCCTCAAGGTCCTATTAAAATGGTAAGCAGTGACGAGAGTCCGAAGTTGGTACATGTGACCAATTCGATTCTGCTCAACAAGAATAGCACTTTCCCGGAGTCCATGAAGGTGTGTGGATCCCAAGTTTGGCTCAAGTCTCGGCTCAACCCCGGTGGGGTGCGCAGGTAGTGAGCGGCTCGGTGGCCTGGAGGCTGTACCTAAGGGTGGGCTCCAACAGGACTCAAACCGAAACCACTGTGTTTGCTCGGTAGTTCTGCCAGCCACATAGCTGCCTGTGTACGGCCTCGCCGAGTGCTGAGGGAACTTTCGACCTCGCTGCTGAGGGTGTTGTCGGCCTCGCCTGAGCTGAGGATTGTGGAAAGTCTTCGGCCTCGCTTCGGAGGGACAACATAGTTCGGCCTCACTACGGTTGAGGGAAACACCTCCTGGAACTGAGGTGCAAGAAGATAGCAGACCTGTGCGAGCGAATCGGGTTCCGAGGCCTTAACTTCCTTTGGTGGAACAGGGCCCCGTCTCAACCCCAGAATTCCGCCCGTGGGCTATCGGCGACCAAAGTGGCCGTCCACTGTGCCCTGGACAGTGTGCCACACGCCAAAGAGACTTGCTGCAAGGCAGACGGAGAGCGACGGACCATGCCGGCAATTGCATGCTGTGTATTTGCATGGTCACACCAGGGGCGTAGTGAAGGACTCTTCCTGGAACTGTCGCAGTCATATCGTATCCACTTTGTCCGTCGCACCAGGAGAGGCAACATAGCCTGGGGCAGCTGTGGGAATTGGAATGTCCAAAGAAGCCTGAATGCAGCTAACCTCCACTTGCAGCTCCGGAACTTCCGATGCTGTGAAGATGCGAGACTTTGGAACATCGATTTCTATGTCGATCCCACAGACCCATCCCTGATGATTGATGGCAGCGGACGTGTAATCAGATACCTGGGAAGGCTGGTGATAATGGTGTATGGCCCTGATGTGTCGAGAAGGATGCTGGCCTTGTCGGAAGATGATGAGGAATCGATGCTCCTTTGAGGTGATGGAATGTCGCCGGCCAGTAACCAGGCAAGTGGAAGTGGATTGAATTGCGAGCACAGCCTCGCCACTAAGGGCCATGTGAGGGCAAACCCGAATGCAGGCTTAGCTTGCCGGAATGAGGGTGATCAACATATCCTCGCAGAACAATGCTTTCAGAACCCGTGAAACCAGCGGAGATGCCATGTGAGGCTATGCAAGGGCAGTTTCGGCCTCGCTATGCTGGAGCAAAGGTTCGGCCTCGCCGGGCTAAGGGAATGGATGGTTCGGCCTCGCCACGGCTGAGGGAACAACAGAAGGGTTGCGAAAACGCCTCGCTGATGAAGAACGGTGCATGAAGTTCCGGCCTCGCTTCAGCTGAGGGAAGAATGATGACAAGCAGTTCCTGGAAAAGATGCCGCATGGGCACAAGAGGGACTGATAATTGCGAGCATGACATGGAATGGGCAGACCGGGCACTGGAATGAATGGTCTGCCGGAATTGAGTCCTGGAGACTCTGGAAGCACTGCATGCAGCTTGGACGGCTGATGCTACTGGGTGCAAAGCGGTCAAGAGCTTGAAGCATAGACTCCGCGGTGCCGGTGTGTCGGAGCAATTGATAGAAGACAACCGCAGCCCAGCAGTGCTCAATCACACAAAGCAATCATTCGGCCTCGACTTAGGTCTGAGGGAATGTGAGATATGGAAAGAGCAAACTCCAGAATATGGATAAAGGAAACTGGCCAGGCATGGAGGCCAGCAAAGAGCAGGTACCAGCATTGCACTGGAGAAGCCTCGAGTCCCAATGGCAGTGAACTTTGTGGTGAGGAATACGTCGACTGGTGAGTAAGTGCGAGAAAGCCAGGGCGATTCTGGGGAGAACAGCAAGGCACGGTTAGTAAGTGCGAGAACACCGGAGCTGCTGAGAACCCTGGATTAGCCGGGACGTACTCCGTGAAGGATTCGTTGTCACTGCTTTCAGAAATGCCCACAAGGACCAAGCATGCAGCTAACCCGTGGTTGCAGAGTGGGCCTCACTTCGGTTGAGGGTAATCGACTCCCAAGTGAGAGTATGGAGTTTTGGTGGCAAACAAGAGAGCCAGCCGACTGTCTTTGGAACAATGGCTACGGCTGGATTGGAGAATGTCAAGTCTCACAATGGATAGCGGCCTCGTACATAATATCCTCACAGGCAGGGTGGGTTTGACCTGGTAGTCGGCACCTTGCCCGGCCCCCTGTCAGGCGCCTGTACCGGCCACCTGTTGAAGGTGTGTGGCGTGGGGTCACCGGTGCGTAGCGGCGATTTCGGTCGCTTAGCGTCCTCCAGCCTAAAAAGGGGTATGTTTGGGCAGGTACTTCACCTGTTCCTCCTGCTTGGCTCGTGTTGGAGATGTGTGAATCGAGGGCATGGATCCGTCAAGGTGAGATGACGAGAAAGTGCAGAATTGGGCCTCAATCGGAACGGTCTATGTATGGGGATTGACCACCCCGCCGGTAGAGGGATAGCGGCCTCTGAGAATCGGAGGGCATGGATCACCTCCCGGCAAAAGCCACAGGAAGTATGCCCTGTGCATCAAGAGGCAGCCACCGTAACCAGAGTCCATGAAGCCTTGGGCCATGACCTGGTTTGAAGACATGTCCGGCCTCACTACGGTTGAGGGGTGTGGATGGAAGCACTCAGGACATGCAATGAGACTCGTAGAACGAGCATCTGGGTCTACAGGAATTGACCTCCATTCGGTTGAGGGATAGCGGCCTCCACGAACGAGGGCATGGATCACCTCCCGAATAGACAACACAGAGAATGTGCAAGCATACAGGCAATTTGCCTTGGCCAAAGTCTTCAAGCCAATGGCAACGACTTGGTCAAAACGACATTCCGGCCTCACTTCGGTTGAGGGTAGCGGTACGTCAAAACCGAGGACAAGGAATGAGAGGGGGAACTTACCGGCAGTTTCACCCCACAGTTTTAGTAAGCTTTTGTTTCACTTGAACCCACAGCCCCTTCGGGTGGCTACGCCTCGCAGCGTGCAGACGGATCCCAAGTTTGGCTGGCAAGACCCACGAGTGTTCTGTCTGAGATAGATGGATGTCCATTAGATGTGGATAAAACAGTGGAAGGCCGGCGAACTGAGCTGCAGAGTATGACTGCTCACAAAGCAGGGAGAGTGGTTGGAGCAGACGAGGCTCAGAAGTTTGCTCGTCAGCATGGGATAAAGATCATCCCAACCCGATGGGTCATAGGCCCAAAGGTGGTGAATGGCAAGGAAGCTGTGAGAGCTCGGTGTGTGGTGCAAGACATCGCAAAGGGGAGCACAGCATCATCTTTAGGACTGAGTGCTACGACTCCTTCTTTAGAAGCGTTACGGACGCTTTTGGCCATTGCTTCGGTAGATGCTATGGATGTCGCAACTTTGGATGTTAGCACTGCATTCTTGCATTCCCCCCTTCCGAAAGGATCGAAGGCGATTATCCAATTGCCCAAGGATGTTTCCGCCTGCAAGGACTATTATGTCCCGGTGTTTATGATTCTGGATCAAGCCATGAATGGTTTGAGAGTTGCCGCCAAAGCTTGGAACTTGAAGCTGGCGACAGTTGTGAAGAAAGTTGGGTTGAAGCAATGCCCAACGGAACCTTCCGTCTTCGAGGGCACTGTGAGAGGGAAAAGATTCCTCATGTTGTGCTATGTGGACGATTTGATTCTGTGTGGCACTAGAGATGCCATTCGGTTGGTGACCGACACCCTGAACGGAGAGTTGAAGATCAAGGAAACGGGTCGAATCACTTCCACTGGTGGAAAGATCACCTTTTTGGGGCGAGAGATTGAGAGACAAGGGAGTCATCTCAGGATGCGAGTGCCCCCGGCATACTTAGATGCCCTGTTCGAGACAGAGTTCTGTAAGGACCTGAAGGTGGTTACTGCTCCTCCGGACATCGTGAAAACGGTCGAGAAGGGCAGAGCAAGTGGTTCGGATCCTGAGTTGAGTGACACTGCAGCTGCGAGGTACAGAGCAGTACTTGGCCGGATTGCATGGTGGGGTCAGTCGAGACCTGACCTGAGTAGGTGGATGTCCATTCTTTCGCAAGGACAGTCCAAGCCAACAGCATGCTTTGAGCAAGCATTGCGACAAGTGATTAGGTTCCTAAAGGGACAATACCATGCATGGCAGTACTTTGGCCCTGATGGGAATGTACCAGACAGTGGGCCGGCGCAGCTGGAAGTGTATGCGGATGCCAGTTGGGCACCCCAAGCGTCGTTAGGACGAAGATCTGTGTCGGGCATAGCCATCTTTTATAGAGGATGCCTGATCAAGGGAATCTCTCGAGTTCGAGGGTGTGTATCGCTGAGTTCTTGTGAAGCCGAGTTGAGAGCCATCTTGACTGCGGTACAGGAGAGTGAGGGACTTGCGACTTTGATCGGTCAGTTGGCCGAGTCAGATGTCACGATCCGATTGCACACTGACAGTTCCTCAGCGAGAGCGGTTTTGCTAAACCGTGGGTTGAGTAGGCGAGTTCGCCACTTAGACATCGCTGTCTGCTATCTTCAGGAGCGGATACAGGAAGCTCAGACCTTGAAGGTCATTTGGTGCCCGACAGCGGGAATGATCGCTGACGTTCTTACAAAGTGCTTGAGTCAAGTGACATTCTGTCAGCACCAGCAAGCTATGGGTATATACCCTGGTGAAGATGTGCAGCAGGTGTGGAGGATCTGTGGAATCCGACCAAGGGTTGGAGTTCAGGCATACCAGTGTGCCGAGGCAACTGGATGCAGTGTGGAGCAAGTTGGATCGTTGAAAAGTGTGAAAAAGTGTGGTGAAGTTTTTGAAAATTTCCACCTTAGAAGTCCCGAAACCCTTCGTGAAGACTCTTCCCCTGAGGTTCAAGAAATGGATTTATGGTCCACCCGCAAAAGCTTTGGTTCAAGCACCACGGAAGCTAGCCCTAGCCTGGAGCCTGTACCTTTGGTGAAGGACAGGAAAATGGCAGCTGAAGACAGCAGGAAGGGTGAGCAGGGTGCTGAGATGAAAAGCCCCTTTTGGTGTAAGGTTTGCAAATGGTTGTTCAGATCCGAGCATGCTGCCGGGTTGAGCTGGGATGAAAGTGGCAAGCCCAAGTGCGAAAAGTGCAAACAGACTGTGACAGTCTCTGGCACGGATGCAAGCCATGCATTCCATCTCCGAGAGGCAGAGAAGGAGCGCCGAGCTGCTGGAAAAAGGGGTGATAAAGGTGAAAGCCGAGGCTCAGGCCAAGCTGCACCGAAACCCAAGGCCATGCCGAAGGTGATTGAACGGATGGTCGACGTGTTTCCGGAGCTGGCGGATCCAGAGCCGCCGAAGTGGTTCGGTGATGTGTCATGGAGTATCTGCCGGCGCGGAACTCCAGTGGATGAGCTAGAGCTCAAGGACGTGATAGGCACGCTATCCGACAAGGATATGTTGCGCTATCAAACCTCATACGAGAAGCTGGTGAAGCCCATCCAGGAGGTGTGTGAGCTACAGGAGAAACCCACGAAGATCTTCGGAATCTTGGATGTCCGTGGACAGATTGGTGGCAAGGCCATCATCTGGGAGATGGCAGTGAATGAAGGAGGACTGTACATGGAAGTGCCGCCGGGAACGTGTGGCCTGGCGATGTTGAGCTTCGTGAGGTACTTGAAGAGAAAAGGGATAGTCCCTGTTTTGCTTCTGGGTGAGCACCAGGACCTCGGAGTCTTGCGGATGGTGGATCTGTTGTGCATGCTACCCATTTTGGGAGCAGAGAGGATCATGGAGGATGAAGCTGAGAGCTCGTATTATCCCCCATGGGTGTTGCGCTGGAAGAGAAGTGCAAAGGAAGGATCCTTGGTGTTTAAGGAACTGGTGGAGCGAGTGCGAGTGATTTCGATGTTGTCGTGTGATACACTTCGGATTCACGAGCCGGAGCTGAGGGAGAGACCAGTCCCCAAGTGGTCGTTTGTGGCCTACAGCCACTACAGATCCGTGATGGAGTCTGTTGCAGGATTCTTGGAGGACCTGGAGAAAAAGAAAGAGGAGATCACCGACACGCAGAGGGCGGCAAGCTGGAAGAAGGTGGTTGCGAGTGAGACTCGAAGCGGTGTTGTGTGGATCTGCAAGTGTAAGTGGCACTTGCCGACCGACTATGTGGTGAGGTTCAACTTGACGTTGCCTGCCGACATGTGGCAGCAAGCCTTTGGGATCATGGGTGAGAATGTTGGAAACTCGAGAAGGAGGAAAAGGACCTGAAGCGGATCCTCAAGGCTGCAGCGGAACAGCAAGACCGAGAGTTCGAGGAAGCTGAGCGAAAGCGCAAGCGCATCGCCGACCTGTCAGCTGCCGAGGAAGAAGCTGCTAAGAGAGCAAAGCTGGAAGGCGAAGCGGTTCGCTCGCCTGTGTCAGTTGTACCATCTGAGTTGGATGCAGCAGCTATCGCGCAGATTGCTGAGCGTGTGAAGGCAAGCTTTAGTGTTGCCGATTTGGAGCTGATGTTGGAAGAGAAGAAGAGAAAGGTTGGAGACCAGCCAACTGAGAGGCCTGCGGAGACGCCAGCTGAGCCTAGCCGATCTTCGCAGGATGTGGTGATGGAAACGAGGACGGCTGAGTTGGCGGAGATGAAGGAAGCCGCCAAGGAGCGCCGCGCCAAGTTGATGGAGTCAACTGGAGCTGGCGAGAAGAAGGGCGAAGAGGATGAAGAATGAACTGAGATGCTAAGTGATCTCAGTGGTTGGGTGGGTGAGTGAAACCCGCAGCCATTTTTTTTGGAAGCCATGGCCGCGTTGCCGCCATGGAGCGCCCGCGATTTTTCTGGTTAGTGTGAGCCCTTGTTTCAGTGCATGAGAAGTTTGCAAAGAGGAGGCAAAATGATGATGAAACTCAACGAGGGACTCTATAGCCCCTTCTGCAAGGCGTCTGATTGCCACCTCTGAAGACGTTTTTGGCTGATGGTACGCTGGAAGAAGCGAAACTATGAAGCCAATCTTTTCCTGAAGGATCAGCTAGCCGATGCTAGTTGGTGAGTTTGGTGACCTGGAAGATGCGAGACTGAGGAGGAGTACCACGACAAGGTCGAGTGCTGAGTGGGAAACATCTGAAGCTTGCATTAATTCGTTTTCACGTGTTTGTCACCACGAACTCTTGGATTCGTTCCAAGACAACCCTGCCCCAGTGCAGGTGGATGCAAGTTTAATTCGTTTTTCACGTGTTTGGACAACGAACTCTTGGGTTACCAGTGATGTGGACCCAGGACAACCTGCCTGATGGTGGGATCTTGCATGAGTTTTAAGTTTGATGTCAGAGATCGACTGGTGTGTTGTTTGTTTCGTTTGGTGGCGAGTACGCACCAAGGGAATGTGGCCAGGGCATCCCCTTAGTGTTGAAGTGCCGAGCTGGGCTTGGACTTCAGATCTTTGACATGAACCCTCAGCAAAATGCGGGGGGTGGAAGATTGTGGCTGATCAGTGATGGTTTTGTCATGTTTTGGATCAGCTTGTATAGGTTTGTTTTGCTTCGGAGTGATTGGGAATCCGTGTGATCCCATCCTCAATGGTTTATGCCTCGTTGATTTCCAAGGAAATCATACGAGTGTGTTTTTGCCCAATACGCTATTTAAAGTGAGTGTGCAGTGTGTAGGAACTTCGTTCTGAAGCTGAGTTTAAGCTCACAAGAGAGAATTCGTTTAGTTTGTGCACTTCGTGACTTTTGGCTCAAGGCTCATGGCTCAAGGCTCAAGTGGCTCTGACTGTGAAAAAGAGAGAGCTGTCCGCACTTGTGTGAGAGGTCAGGGTTCGTGCTTTCAAGGGAAAAGGTACCAGAGGGACCTTCGGTTTTTCACGCGAGCCTCCGCTTCCTCCGACTGCGTTCACCGTTTACAGCTGACTTTGCCAATCAAACTCCTGCAAGGCAGCTCCTGGGCGGGCGACTTGCTCATGAGCATCATTGGCCTGCCCAAATGGATTCTCCTCACCCGCAGGCAGAGGGCCACTGTGGCAGTCTATGGCCTCGCACACAGTCCACCTTGCAGCGTCACGTGCCTGCCCCTTGGTCAGTCCGTGAAGCAGCTTCTCGTTGTAGGGTAAGGTATGCTGGCCTTGTTGCCAATCTCACCCTTGTGCGCGTTACTCAACATCAAGGTTGTATGATTCAAATCGTTTGGTGCGTTGCCCCCTTTCGACAAGAAGCTCTTGAAGGGGATACTCTCCAACTTACCACTCAACTTTTCCCTGCCTTATGTGCTTTGTGCCCGAACCGCCTGCAGCCAGATCTCCTTGGGGTCTTCGCTGTTTCGCAACTTAGTCACCTACCTGTCCCTCCGTGCTGTGCCCTGGTAGATTGGCCGGTGGGCACACCGTTCACTGTATATGCCTACAATGATCTCCTGGCTGTAAGGGCTGCGCATCCACCCGTCACTGTTGGCTGGCCGTCCTGGCACCTGCAGCTCCTCAACCCAAGCGATTGGAATGACCTACCTTGCCCTGTTTTGGCTTCTTGTAGCTGGCCTGTGTCCCTGTTGATGGTCAAATGCGTGCAAGCGATGAGAGAACGCAGTGGGCACCTCGAGTGTCGATCTTTTGTCCTGGCCGACTCACAAGGGGCAGTTGCGAGTCCTGCGTCGGCAGTACTCCGAGCTTTTGCTCCGAATGCAAACATACTTCTGAAAATGCAGTAGGGACCCCGCCCCTTCACTAATGCTTGGCCTTGGAAGCATGAGGGTCTCGTTCTCCAGTTTCACACTGCTTTCGCGGTTTTGCATTCTAGGGAATGTGTTGCGGGCCTTTTTCATGGGTGCTGTGCAGTGCTGGCTCAGGTCAACTCTGTAGATCCGAGGTAGTCCACCGCCTTCCCCTCAGGAAGGCATCACTGACATGGTTGAGGCATCCAGCCCTCAAATCCATATGGAACGTCTTGCTCCGCTGCTTGTGGTTGTCTCGCAGTTGAGCCCTACGTCGGCCTACTGTAGGCCCGCCTCCAGGCACAGCGATAGACACCTTCACGACTGCCCATTGGATGCATTGCGTTGTATCCTCTTTGATGCGTGCACTGTGTGCTTGAGCCTGTGGTTAATTATAGAGCCGCGCGAAGGCCTCTCCGAGCCTCCACAAGTGTACCTCTGGCGGCAACAACAGTCGAATTGGGGTTGTTGTTATACTCGCCTCCCTCACGTCGCTCCTGGAGTCGAGAATTATAGGGTTGCCCTCCCATCCCTGAGGGAAACCGCGAGAGTGGCTGCTGTTTGTCGGCGCTGGGGAGGTATCATCGGGGCTTGGGCATCGCGCAGGCGTTTTGTGACATCGACGTCAACCTTCGCCAGTACACAGCGTGTTGTGCCCGTCGTGCGTGTGAACTGCACCCATTTCAAATTGCAGCTTCATGTTACGGAATTGATGGACTTGGGTGTCGCGCGAATGCGAAACAATGCTATACTCTTCCCCTCCTCTAGCCAGGCTAGGACCCCAGTCACTGGGCAAGTGGAGGAGGACGGTTGAGTTGCTCATGCCACGTGAGTGCGCCCGCACTCACACGGCGGTGTAGGAACCTGCATCTCTTCTCAAGGCAGTAGATCCATTTACGTTCTCTGTACAAGTTTGACGAGCAGTGACCCCTCACCGCAATTTCCGAGCAGGGGCTCGGTGAAGCGGCTCAGGAGCTCCCGTTCGGGTTGCTCCCTTGCTCCCGAGTATTACCTGCGGAGAATCTTGTGAGGGTGCGGGAGTGATTTGATGTTGGGTACGTGAGTGCGCCCGCACTCACACGCCCTAGTCCCCCGCATGGATTGACAGTTTGTTCCTGTGGCTCATAGCCCTCTCAGCCGCGAACATAAAGGAGTGATGGTATTACCCGCTAACTTGCCCCCTTGTTCTGTGCCGCCAGGGCTCACAGGAGCAGGCGCCCGCTTGCCCTCCCCGAACTAACTGCCCGGCATGGCTGCTTCGTTGGTCCTTGGTGGCAGCCTTTACACTGCTGTCAATGGAGATGGCGACAGTGACTGGGAAAGATGCTACCCTTACGAACACCCGGAGATCTTTTCCAGCGAGCCCATCCTCGAAGGCCACGGCCACACTTGTAGTGCTGGCTGGATATCGCTCACCAAGCTCCTCGTACGGCAAGGAATCCGCGATGCCTCGGCAGCCCAAGGACGTCCTAATCAACGGACCCTCGCCATGGTTGCTGCGGCCGAACTCGCGCACTCTGTTGGAGGTCATCGTGCCTGGCTTGCACACCACCTTCGAGATCTTTCGCAGGATTTGAGGAACGAGCTTGCCCAGGAGTACGGGGCGTTACTGGCTATGTTCAGACGTCCGCCTGGACCACAGCAGAATGCCCTTTTAGCCTGGACCAGGCCAATCATTGTGCATCGCCAGGAAGATTTTCCAATTTACCTCATAAAAGCGCATTTGGAGCAGCATCTTTTGCTTGCATGGCGTTTCACTGCCGATAAAGTCAATTTGCTTTTGCAAGCGATGTCCGATGCTGTCCCCAATGATAATGCCGTCATTCTGGAGTGGGTAGCGTGCTTCCTCGATGAACGTATTGCTACCGACATTCTCGAGCATTTAGATGACGAGACCATGCATCTGCTTGAGGACAATCGGCATTCGGATAGTGACATCTAACGCTGACCTTGTGCGAATACGGAACAAACGGCGGCCTAGTACATCGGTCGTTATCCATGGTCATGCGGCATTCCTGTAATGTCATGCTGTTGTCTTGACCGATTTGGAAAGTTGTAACCATTGATCATGTTATACTGCTGATGTAGTCTCCAACTGAAGGGAGCTGAGTCAGGGGAAGTTGGGAGCAAGCTTGTTGTTGTGTGACATTCTTTGCGCTGGACGGCACGGCTCTCAGGCAAGACTGCCCAGTCTTCCTCTACCTTGCCCCATCAATTGGGTAGGCTGCCTCTTCTTCGCCATGGCATTGCAAGAGCCCCTTGGCCTGGAGAACCTGCAGCCTCCTCCATTGGTCGCCCCTCCGCTCGTAGCTGGGCGTGAAAACACCTGGATTACGGCGAGCCATGGCAGTTCAACCCTCCCCTTTGTTGTATCCCGGCCGAGTGCGGATGCAGGGGAAGCCAACTCGATAGTGCTTCTCCTCCCTGGTTGTGGACATTTCTATGTGGAGAATATGCACCCACTGCCTTGGCAAGGGGCCATCGAGTATCTGTGGAGCAACCTGGCTTTCAAAAAGGCCGTCATTGCCTGCGCATGGCCTGTGGCGGGACAAGCAGGCTCACCGCCTGCCTGGATGCTGCCTGACGGTGCTGCCTGGACCAAGGCAGTGTATACAATGGAAATTCTACCGCTCCTACTGGCCGTCCAACGTGATGCGAGCCCTCGCATCTCCTTGCCCACATATCTCATGGGCCTTGGCTCTGGAGGAACCATCACCTACCAGATTGCAATTTCCGAGGCCCATGCGACCTTCCGGGCTTGTGTTTGCATGGGCCCCATTAGGCTGCCTTCTTTGCTGCCAGCCCCAACGGGCGGGGAGACACGAATTTTAGTCTATGGCGGACGAAAGGACGTAGAGACCTTTCAGCACCACCTTCGGATGTGCTACTCGGTGCGGGGCAATCATCGCGTGCCTCCTGTCACAGAAGCCCTTTCCGAAGACTCACACTTTACCGCCTTCAAGGGCTACGGACGCACGCAGTACCCCTGGGCCCCCGGCCTCACAATCCGCCAGGTGGTTATCGGCAAGGACCCGGAGCATGTGGTGTGGCCTGCATTGCTGAGCGATCCTGATTGGCTGCTGGCGGACCATATCGAGCTCCCGGAGTAGTCGTCGGGGCAGGGTAGAGAGTGCCTTCCTTTTTCCATTTTAATCGATTTATGCGCGCCGGCCCTTGTGTTGCCGCTACAAACAGACCAGCAACCGAGGTACGCCTGCATTCTGGTGCTACTACTGTGCACGGACAAAGTAAAGGATGCCATCGTCTCCAGGTCATTGCTTTGTACATGCAGCACATTGCAGCCACAAGTAACAGCCACCTGCGATGACACGCTGCATCCCTTTTCAGGTTGCGCGTTGGATGTGCCCTGGCTCAAGCTAAGGGTGGCTGGCTGACTGAACGAGGAACCCATTGTGTAGAGGGTTGTAACGCTCCTGACTGGTTTTTTCTCGCCTTTCTGCTTCTTCTCTCCTGTGTGCTGTGCTTTTTGTTTGGTCCTCCCTTTCCTTGAGTCCCTCCCTAGTTTTTGTAAGGGCTTTCCAGGGATCTTGGTGTCTGGAGGTTGCCTCGTGGTTCTCCGCTGCCTGTGGGGTAGTCACATGAGTTTGGCCTGCCATGTTCGGTGAGTGATGCCATGGAGTCGTATGCCTGTCAACCGTACGCGATCCGGGTTGGAGCGCAAGTGCTCCAAGTCCACGTTGCCAGGAGAGGGCAACTCACTGCACTTGCCACTCTAGGGACCAGTGATATCGCAATGACCAGGCAGATGCAAGCCGGCGTCATCCTACCTCACGAACTCGATGCTGCCGGTTGGTGCCGATACTTTCCGCCGGACATACAACCCTTGTTGTGTCTGGACCATTCTGCCTTTTTGAGAAACAGCAACGCCGTCTGCTTCGCCCGGCAACCCACGGTTCGCTGTTTTCTCCTGCATGCATGGAGGCCAGGCATCGGCATCATGCCGCATAGCAGTGCCCTCATGGGGCGAGCGGTGTCCACGCACAGTGCTTTGCCTGGTGACGCGATAGACCTTCCCCCTTGGGCGAGTGTTGTCACCGAACAAGGAGCGGGTAGGGAGACAGCCCTGTCTCCCGGGCCCTGGCAAACTCCATCACCTAATCCACCTAGGGTCTGCTGGCCGGATAATAGTCCTCGCCCTCCCATACCGCCGATTCCTCCACGTGTTGGAGAATACCCAGTGGGTGAGGTCAGTAGGATCGAGCCGCGAATTCCACATGGGAGGCCACCTCCCGCGCCAGTTGCAGCCGACCTGCCACCTTGGCAGGTCCCTAGCCACCCAGGTCCACAGGTCCTTGCGGCGACCGCAATGCAGGCTATATGCCAGCTTCGCACTCTCAGTGCTGACCATGCGCCGGGGCCTCAGGAGCCTGAGGATCTCGCGCAGGCACTAGAAAGTAATCAGAATTTCCCTGAGCCCACCCCTAGCGGCGTACTGCCATTGAAACTGGCCTCGGGAGCCATTTCCGGCGAACCGCCTGAGCCGCAAGGTCTCCACCCAGAGATTGACTACAATGCATTACTCGGCTGCCTACTTCCACAGCTCCGGGCTGCTGAGTCCGCAGGAGCCCATGTCCTGCTCTTGGTCATGGATAGTCGCTGCTTCTTGTCTATTCCGCACTTCCCCTACTTTGTCCGGCATTTGGTAGCACGCATGCAGTGGGAAGGCCCGTTTAAGGAGAGGTGGTTTCCCATCTTGGTTAACACCAAGGAAGCGGGGCTAGCTTCTGTGCACTTTACGTGGGCGGGGCCCGAAATTCTGGCAGTCCTCAGAGTCCTTGCGCCAGGGGTGGTCTTGATGTTGCTTGACCATGACACCTTGTTCACTGCCAGGTGGGAAGCAGAAGAGCTGCGAAGGTTTGCAGTCCTCGATCTACTGCCCAATACCCTCTCGACGGAGTCACTGGGCAGCATGGAAGTCGAGACGGACGAGACACAGCCCTGTGGCTCGCTTCCAGCCTCGCCGTGGAGTTGCTCGCCGGACGGGTCCATACCGTGTGGGGCCCGATCGCCAAACTCAATTGGCATGGTTTGTGCGTCCGAGGACCAGCTCGAAGCAAATGGGGGATTGGTCCTCTTCTACCCGAATGCTCCGGACGGCAAACATCCCCGGCCCCCTCGCTTCTGCATCCCTGGCAACGTCGCTAGTGCGGTGACCTCAATTGGTACTGCGTTGAGCCGAGCCCTGCAGCTAGTCATCATGCCCAGTGACGCTGCAGCTAGGGTTCGGAGCTTTTCGGAGGGTTTTTGAGGGTTTTGGGGTTCAAGGTTTAGGGTTTAAGGTTTGTAAGGCTCGGGGTCTAAGGTTTCCGGCTGGGGTTTGCTGCGAAGTCGTTGGCGCCTTGTTGCGTGTTTCTGAGTTGCCCTTTGTGGGAGGCCGAGCACCCTAGACTCAGGGCCTGAAACCACCCCACGACCCCCCTGAACTCGGGGGCGGCTGATGGAATCCCCAGGCGGGGCTGTTGAAGCAGGAGAAGGTGGCTCCAGGGGCATATCCCCGTCGTCGTGGTGGCCCGGAGTTGCAGCCGAAGTTCCCGGAACCATTGGTGGAGCTGGAGGATCTCGACCACCCATTCCTGCTTGCTTCACCATCGGTGGTGGCGCCGTCTCTGGCGTAGGGAGGCAAAGGGCCTCTTGGACTGAGATATTGTCCTCCCTGCACTTCAAGCAAAATCTCAGCGCCTCTTCGGGGCCTTCGCCATGGAGGTCTTCGTCGGCCGAAACGGAGGTGGAGCTCGAATCGCTTGATGTAGACCCACCAGGACCAGCACGGGCCTTCGGCTTCAACCTCCGGCGCGAATCTCGCGCGGCCCTGCGGGCATTGCTGGCCTCCTTCGACCGCAATGCAGCATCTGTTCGAAGCCTCAAACTCGTAGTGAGCTCGCCCCACGCGACACGTTCGTCGCGATACCGCGTAAAGCGCGGTCCCTCGAAGAGACGCGGCTCGTGAAGGGCCAACAACGGGCGTTCCCCCGCCTTTGCATTGATAAAGGCGCGCAAGCAGATGAGGAGCCGCTGAAGATACCCCATTGCGCTTATGGAGCATTCGCGCTCTCGGCGGTCGTTGCGCCCTCCCAGCGCCCTTGGTAGCGACGCCCAGCCTGTCCATGGCTGACAGGACGTCGTGGGGCCTTAGCCCCCATTCGAAGAGGCCTTTGCCTTGGAGAAGAAGATGGAGGCGCTCTTCTGCAGCCAAGTCTTGATCCACAGTGGAGGTGGCCACCTCCCGAAATCTTTTGGGACGGCGACCTTCTTCTTGCACAGGTTCGGGAAGTACCTGTGGTGGATGTGGACCTTCCGGAAACCGCGGAAGCACCGAGTGCCACGGAGTCGGGGCTGCATATTCGCTGGGACGAACCAACGTAGCAGACCCACCAAAGATCTGGCGAGTAATCGCCGGAGACCCCAGATGTTGCGCCACATAGGCCTCGCCTATGGTCCCGGCCATGGCGAGGGAATCGTAAATGGCACTCGGGTCTGCTGGGGGCCCATTATAATGGGAAAGCTGGGGCATTGGTTCCCCAGGCCCGGGGTACAAATGGACCCCAAGCTCGGCAGCCTCCGCAATCCTCCTCCTCATATCGAAAAGCAAAGCATGATGCAAGGCCGTCAGGCGTTGTCCCGGAATGGATGGTGGCTGCGTGGTGTCCACCGGAGTAATCCTCGGCACATCGGAATCTCCAATATCCACGGGGTCCGCCGCAATGGGGCGCCAATGCCCCCAATTCTCGGAGTCGGTAGGCGAAGGCTCCTGGACCGGCGCCATTGGCTCCTGGACCGTTGCCTCCTCCGGCGACGGCCCCACCATTGGCGAAACACTCGCCTCTCCACCAACTGGGTCCTCGATCGCAGGCCCAGAGGTTTGGGAGCCACCCATCATGGAGCGGATTGCTGCTTTCCGAGCAACAAAAGCAAAAGGCTACTAGAACCAAAACACTCAAAGCTCCGGATCTGTTCCTTCGTGCACCTCCGAAAGGCGCTCCAATCCCTTGCATAAGCGAAAAACACCCCATGAAAAACATGACGCACACACGCAAAGCAAGCTCCAAAGCATGTATGTTCCCAAGGTTCCAAAGCAACATGCTCAAGCAATTCAATCCAAGCTCAAAAATCAAGCGCAAGCTCAAGCCAAACATGTCATGCTGCTTCCTAATCAAATTCAAGCCACACATGTCATGCTGTTTCCTAAGATCTTTGTCGAAAACAAGCTCTTCTTGAGGACTTTCGGGATGGAAGATCTCAGACCTAAACCCTCGAAGGAGAAACGAAAACGGAGTTGAAGACAAAGCGTGTCGGCCACACTGCTCATCATCGAGCTCATCGACCTTATGCAGGCTCTTTCCTCCTTTCTTCAAGATGCTCCTGGGAGCGGTCCGCTGTCCTGAGGGGATAGGAACCTCAGATCCTGGCACAACAGCGTCCTTCAGTGAATCAAGTTCCATGTCTTTAGGCCCCTCCGCCCCTTTCTTGGAGGAGGCTTTAGACTTCTTTCCCCCACTAAACGCCCACCAGGCCCGATTGTGACCAACCAACTTGATACTCTTCTTGTTCCCTTTGTACATTCGGGACCCCGTTTTGGACAGATAGGTCTTCCAACCCAATTCCGCCCCACACCATGGAGAGAGGACGTTAAACCCGACATCAGCCACCAACACCTCCCCGAGTCTCAGAAGAACATCACCGAAGTAGACTTCGATATCGACCACAGACGAAACGTCGATCGAACCTCCAGAGGCGTTGAACAGACTGGCTGCCTTGTCGTGTGTCTTCACCACACGAAATCCTGAGATAAACTGGTTGGAAACTATGTGGCACGTAGCCCCACTATCAACCAACCAAACATCCCTCGGGCTAACCCCTAGGTGCGAGCACATCTGAGAGAGGTTTCCTCTTTGAGAAAACTTCGAGCCTAAGGCCCCCATTGAATCTCCAACTACGGTGCCTACCGGCTTCACCTCTTCAGGCGCGTTCAGAACACGAGGAGGAAGAGAAGGTTCGGCCGAAGCTTCCCGCACTCCAGAAAAACCCAAAGCCATCAAGGTGGCTTCCCCAGAGTCTGCTTCCGATTCGGGCTCACCCAAGTAACGGCCTTTCCCTTTTCCTTTCTTCTTCTTCGACTTCTCCTTGCCCTTTCCGCGTCCTTTGGGGCTCTTGTCCCCTTGCTCGCTCCGAGGAGTTCCACCTCCCCGCGGCGTTCCTCCACCTTTGGGAGTCCCCCCACCTTTGGGGTTTCGGTCCCCTTTTCCTTTGTCCTTAGGCTTCTTTCGATCCTTTCCATGGTCGCCCTTGCCTTTGTCCGGACTGCCACCACCACGGGCCTTCTCATCCCTTTGCTTCTGCCAGCATTTCTCGGCTTGGTGTCCCCGTTTCCCGCAGTAATCACACAAAGTGTCACTGAGGGATCGAGACGTTCCACCGGGAGCCTCACACAGTCGAAGCTGTTCTTCGTAGTACTTCAGACTGCTGCACAATGAGTTCCAGTCGTTGCTCTTCCCATGCAAGACAACGTATTGACGAAGCTCGGTATTCAGCGCTTGCAAAAGGATACTGCACCGATCAGCCTCTGACAGAAGAAGTTCAGGGAAATTCGACAGCTTTGCCTCAGACCGAGAAAACTCATCTTCAAGGTGCCTAATGAGGTCAGTAGGCCGCCGAATATGTTGGCACGTGTGCTGCAACTTCAAACACTGGTCACGCACGAAGACGGCTTCCATGCGGGACACTATGCTGTACTGCTGTGTGATGGTGCGCATGGCCTCGTACCCACAGGCACTCAAAGCCTGTCGCTTCGAGCACGAGCGTAGCAACTCCAGACCCCTTTCCCACTTTGCCAGGGCTTGGGTCAGGTAGTAAAACAGCTTAGCGCTCCTCGCTGCAACTTCCACACTGAGATCCTTCTGGAGTATCTCGTGTTTCACCTTCACACACAGCTGAAGCTCCCGAACGAAAGACTCGTCCTGCAAAGCCAACCACGAGCTCAAAGTCTCTACATAGCCATGCCATGTTTCCACTTCTCGCATGCGTCCTTTGCTCATGCCTTGATGCTCCAGCAATGGCAAAGGCGGAAGGAACTTCTCCGCTCGGTTCTGAAGAGTGGACCCACCACTGAAAGAAGTAGACGAAGACGACTCCGTCGCTGCTGTGGCACCAGGTCCCGAAAACGGGTCGGCAGTCTTGGCTTTGGCTGCAGCTTCAGCGGCCTCGTTTCAGCGTTTCTCCTCTAAGTCCATGCGTCTCATGAGAGTAGCTATCAACTGCTGGTTCTGTTGAGTAGCCTTGCTGACGCAAGAGCTCAAGTGTAGACTGGTTCTGCTGACGTAGCATTTCCAACACGATGGCTTGAAACCCAGTCTCGGTTCCTCCACTGCTGGCTGTGGGCAAGGTTCCCACTGCCTGACTGCCTGGTGAAGCCTGCGCTTGAGCAGGAGTTGCCGGAGGGGACTCAAAGGGGTTCGGTGCTTCCTGAGGTCGCGTCGTTGTCCTTGACCAAACAGCAAAGCCTCTTCTTCAGGACTCACGTCCGGCACCGGCACCTGAGAAGGCCCGGAGCTTGGACGGCCATGGTCTCTACTGGAACGTTCTCAGACGCTCCGCTACCATGTGAAAAACGCAGAGCACTTTTTCACTCCACGCTTGAGCCAAAACACCAGAGGTGTTCGGCAAGTCTCTCGCAGAGTCAGCGCAGCTTTGCTTTCGTGAATTCCATCTCAACTTTGTTAAACAAAGGAGGAACACATGCAAACGTCCTAATGCTTCTCAGAACTTCAGTGCTTCCAGCAAAACAAGCATACGTGCACAGCCACTCTGCTCGAACCTCAGTACGACGACACGAGCGAAGCGAGGGTCGGCGGCCAAGGTTTAAAGAGCAAACTCAGAGCAACACGCACTTCTTCAAGGATTCTCCTAAAGCATCTCGAGTGCTTCTCTGCTATCATGCACAACTCCAAGCATCTCCCGTCAAGCTCAAAGCAAGAAACACTTTCAAAGCCAAGCTCCAAAATGCTGTCCATGCCTGTTTCTGCTGACACCAAACAAACGGTTCAAGCACAGTTGCAACTCGTGGTTCATGTCACATGTGCAAGATATCCTGTCAACTGTAAAGGCACTCACAAGGAAGTCAAACACTTTCACAGCAACGGAGTGGTTGTCTTGAAAGTCGGGCTTTCGTACTTTTCGATGAACAGGGCTTTGTTGCGGACACGTGCACCAAAATCCAAACAGCGTTCCATGAGGATGCGAGGGTGCTTCTTGAGTACAAGTGCCTCACCTTCGAAGGTCACCTGTTTAGATTGGTCTCCGCGGCTCCCACAGCCTACTTTGATGCTAGGACGGCTGGCTTTGCTGCATTGGCAACGCCTTCTTGCCGTCTTTTGGCTCACACTAGCGTAGTAGTGCTTTGGCTCATGGGAGTCTGAGGCTGCCCCGCGACGTCACTTTCCTGCCGCCACACTATACGACTCGTTGCCTTGCGGCCCAACTTGAGCATGTCAACAGAGGAAGATTGCCTTGATAGCGACCCAAGGCAGCTTGAGTACGCCCGTACTCTTGCTCTGCCGCAAGCTCTGTCCTTGGATTTGTCCCCGGTGGCCTTGCTGGTCCTAGGCGGATCTCTGCAACATCAAGGTTGTTCTTGCCCTGCCATTGCAGAGTGTTCATGGCACTGAAAATGCCGCTGATGCCTTCCAGGCTTGGCTTAGTTGGAGCATAAGAAGAAATAAAGATCGGCTAGGTCTCGGGCGGCTAAGACTTTCATTGGCACATGCTTCATTGGTGCCAATTGGCTATGCAGTCTGTGGCCTGTCTTGCATCAGTTAATTCGCACTGGTTCCGACTTCTCTTGGAAGGTCTGAGGGGAATGCTCTTCTTTGCGATTCCCACGGGGGAACACGCCGGAGTTCTTTGGAGTCTCTTTGACGAATGCACTTACGACGTCCATGCAGTTGGGGACTTGCCACTCGCGAGCTGTGGAAGATTGTAGCTGATCAGTGATGGTTTTGTCATGTTTTGGATCAGCTTGTATAGGTTTGTTTTGCTTCGGAGTGATTGGGAATCCGTGTGATCCCATCCTCAATGGTTTATGCCTCGTTGATTTCCAAGGAAATCATACGAGTGTGTTTTTGCCCAATACGCTATTTAAAGTGAGTGTGCAATGTGTAGGAACTTCGTTCTGAAGCTGAGTTTAAGCTCACAAGAGAGAATTCGTTTAGTTTGTGCACTTCGTGACTTTTGGCTCAAGGCTCATGGCTCAAGGCTCAAGTGGCTCTGACTGTGAAAAAGAGAGAGCTGTCCGCACTTGTGTGAGAGGTCAGGGTTCGTGCTTTCAAGGGAAAAGGTACCAGAGGGACCTTCGGTTTTTCACGTGGTAGCGCTATTGATAAGAAGGTCAGAACCCCAATTCCTCAGCCTTGATCGTCAGGGTCGCCGCCTACGCGCTGGACATGAACAGGGTCCTGCGGACCGAGACGCACAAGCTAGGGGTCTATCTACGTGCTTCCTCGAGTAGTAGGCTGCTTGGCAAGACTTTAGGTCTTGCGGTTTAAGGTAATTACGGGGTTGTGCGAGCCCTTTCTCCCAGGCTGTGGCAGCTGCAGCTATCAGAATTGGGCGTCTCTGGCCTGCAGGACGCCCCGTGTAGCAGCCATTGGGCATTTGAGCATTTTTGAGGCTGCGAAGAAACGTGAAGCTTCTATATCACAGGAGCCAGGGGATTGGGTGACATCTTGCAAGAAGATGAGGCTTGTCGGGTCTGTGGTGTTGCTGTATGGTGGCGTGTCTGTGGCTTCTGATGGCGTGTGGAGACCTGCGGGGGGAGGTGGGGCCCTGGGAAGGAGGTGGTGGAAAAGGAGATAGGGGGGAGAGGTATTATGCAAAATGTATGCCATATGTGCATATTACCATTTCAGTACTTACACATTTGTGGATTTTGTGTACTTTTTATGAGTTTTTGTATACACATATATAGATTTGAACCACCTTCATGCCCCACACCCTAGGACGAACCAGTAAGAGCTTAGCTTTCGGCAAGGACAAGGTACGGAGAGCGCAGTCTTTGCTAACGCCCGAGCCCCTGACCCCTAAACCCTAAACCTGATCCTCGTCGTGTGCGAGTACAAGAGTTTCTGGCTCCGAGATGAGGGTTTAAGGTTCGGAGAGAAGGACGACCCCACCGTCAGCCCCTCACCTGAAAAAAGGGAATCCTTTGTTCTAGCCCTAATGCTCACGTGCGCACCCCGATTGAGTGAGTTGTTCTGATTTTCTCCTCGTCGTGGCTGGTAGTATCATCAGTCGGACAGTGGCCCAGCCCCTTCCGACGCGCTAGGAAGACGTGCGCCGCCTCTCCGTGACTTCGGCCCTGCGTGCGCTCGACACGCTGTGGTGGACACTGCGAAGCAGCATAGACCGGCACCTTGACGCTAAGGGGAGCCGACAAGATGAACCTGTGATCCATCTCGAATCCATCTTCTTGTGGAAGTGGAGAAATAGACATGGGGCCATTTTTGCCACCCATTTTGTCCAAGCTTATCCAAGATGGCTTTTCTCTACCCTCAACCCTAAACCCTAAACCCTAAACCCTCAGCCCTTAAACCCTAAACCCTAAACCCTAAACCCTAAACCCTCAACCCTAGACCCTAGACCCTAAACCCTAAACCCTCAACCCTAGACCCTAGACCCTAAACCCTAAACCCTAAACCCTAAACCCTATCCCAACCAGCTCTTGAGCTTGTCTGCTTCTGTTGGCTTATTGCGGGGTCCCCCGAGTTTCGAGGTACTTGGACGCGTACGAGAAGTACCTGAGGCCTTCGGGCCTCAGGAGAGGAGAGGGCTGTGAGCTTCGAGCCAAAGTCCGAAGAATCGAAATCACATAGATAGATATATATATATATGCTTGCTAAATAAAAAAAAATATATATATATAGATATATATATATATTTATGTATATATATATGTACAGTTTTAGACAAGTGTGGTTGAAGAATCACACTCCTCGTAAAGTCAGCATCGTTTTTCCATAGCCGCACGGATCACAATCCAAAAGTTCCCCCCCCCCCCCGCCCGCCCCCAAGAAATGAGGTCCTTCCAGGGCGCCGTGCGCCTGCTGGAGAGCTACACGCAGTGCAAGGCCAGCTTCCAGGACCTGCGCTGGGCCTACACCGCCGTCCGGCGCAGCCGCGCAGCAGAGCAGCAGGTCTTGCAGGACTCCCGATTGCTCAAGAATCCCCCACCCAAAACATGAAAGCATATTCTTCCTTAGAAGGGTCATATAGGGACTGTTTTTTTTGTTAAAGTCTTGTTTTGGGGGCTCTTAAGCACATGCCAGAGGAGGCCTGGGCCACGGCAGAGCCCACTTTGGGGCTCATTGCCGCCCAGATCTCCGACACCCAGATGCTGGAGGAGCTGGCGGCCAATGACGCGCGTGAGCTCCTGGACTCGCTGCTGGGGGCTACCAGTGGTACCCCCTGTTCCCTTCTTTTGTCGGTTCAACGGGCGTCCCTTTATAAAGCAGCCAACCCAAAAAAGGGTACCCCTATCATTAGTTCAAGGTTCTCTTATGAAGTAGCCAACCCAAAAAGGGTACCCTAATTATAATAAGGGTTTGCTAGGCGACCAAGGATGGCACAAGGCCCCCACGACTCGCAGGCGCTGTGCCGAGGGAGCGAGGCCTTGCTGGATGCAGCCCAGGAATGGCTTGCGAAGGGCTTCTTCGGGCAAACAGTGAAGCAGCTGGGAACGGCCTTTGTGGAGATGGCACACCTGCACCAAAGGCTGGGTAGAGCTGGGGCCGGGACAGCAGGGGGAAGGACAAAAACAGGGGGTGCGAGGCGCGTTGCGCGTTTGGCTGTTGGTCCGTGCATGTCACTGTCCTAGTCGCAACACCAGGTCCTCCATGGATGTGGTGTTTTGGGTTATTCTTTGGTTTCTAAGCCACCTCAGGCAAAAAGAGACGATGTCGAGAATTGTTATGATGCCGTCCAGTACCCTGCCCCAGCACAACAACCCAACACCCAAAACCCACATTGTTGGTTGTGGAGATGAGGCGTTGTTCCTTCTCTTTGGATAATCACCTTCATGCCCTCCGGTTTCGGAGACTCCCCACCCCCCCCCCCCATCCGAACATGCATTCCAGAGCGTGCAAAGATAACTTTTCCAGACTCTGCTTGAAGGGTGCTTATGTCCGATGTGCGGCTGTAGCTATCATTCACATGGTTTTTTTATGACCATCTATCATGGTATGCACAAGCACCAGAAAGGGAGCCTTCCCCTCACGCCCACGTGTCATGTCTCTTCTGCAGCTAAATGCCCTCCCGCCCCCCCCCCCCCCCCCAAAAAAAAAAAAAAAAAGTGGAAAAACCGACAAAAAAAAACATATTATAATAAACCCCAAAACCCTTCTCTAAATGGCCGGCAGGTTTGCCGCTCCGCAGTCGGAGGGGTTTGGGGCCGTGCTGCTCGAGGCTCAGCAGCGGACCTCCGGGGCGGTGGCGGCCTTGTCCGTGAACGACACGGTGCGACAGCCCCTTGGATCCCTTGAGTCGGGGGGGGGGGGGTTTAGGGTTTAGGGTTTAGGGTTTAGGGTTTAGGGTTTAGGGTTTAGGGTTTAGGGTTTAGGGTTTAGGGTTTAGGGTTTAGGGTTTAGGGTCTAAAGGGTGGCTCATATGATCGGAACCAGTTTAGGGGGCCTGTAAGAGTGGCCATACAGTGATCGTCTCATGATGCGAACCTGGTGGCCGCCATGATCTTCGATCAGCTCGAGGGAGGCCTCAGATATCCCGCCGGGAACCCTCGTAGCTCCCGGTTATGGCCTCCCGGTTCGGCCGGAATTCTCTGGGACATGTGGGGGTCCCGATGCTCGGAAACGCAGTCGTGCGTGTGGCAGCGCCGTGACTCTTGTCTTCGCACCTGCAAAAAAAGGGGGGTCGACGCAGGGATCCGACGTATGTTGCTAGTCTTCGCAGCTACTTGTTTTTTGTGGACGGCAAGGACCCTGCTACCTTGTGCAATGCTTGTCGATGTTCTTCAACATGACAGAAAGGGCAAAAAGTGACCCTGCTACGTTGCACTCGTTGGTCGTTGATATGAAGGTAGACAAGTCACAGTCCTGTCCCACCTTTCTCGCAATTTTTGTAGATAAATTAGCACGTTGCGACCAACCCCAGGAAAACCAAATCACAGGAGGGTGGCAGCCACGGATCATGTATCTCAGCCCTGCAACATATTTGCATTTGGCTAATCTGATCGCAGTGATATGTGGCTGTAGGAGCTAGGAGCTTTGCGCTCAACTACCACTCTTAGCACGAATCAGCTGGAAGGTGCAGGGTAGGATGCTAAGCAACACGCGTGTCAAGGCTAAAGGCAACACCAATGTGTTTGGCTGTGTAGGTGTTTCGCTTGTGGTCGTCCACGCTTGATGTCTGCAGGTGTGGCTTTGGGAAAATTTCAAGGCAATCGCCCACCCAACGCCTGACTAATTTAGGGTTGTCGCTGTTCAGGTGTTCCCATCGCTGCACATGGTTTGGGGCATTCGTGTCTACCCTTGCTTACTTGAATGGCTGGGGGCTTTCGCGCCTAAATTCCTCAACCCCAAGCCCTAAACCCAAACTTTGACCCCTAAAGCCCTGAGTTTCGAGGCTTTGGTCCAAGTGGAAGAGCTCCAACTGTGCGTCTCAGACCGGAGCCGAGAGTCTGCTTCAGACCGGGGCCGGGGCCGCTTCTCACCGGCCCCGGCACCGGAGACACCGGCCCCCACCGCCCTACTACGGCCCCCCATGGACCACCACCACCCCATCCTGGTGGACCACGGCCCCACCACCCCCTACCACTACGCCTTGCAACCAGAGCGAGCCCGAGTGGGCGAAGAGGCTCGAGGCGCAGCACGAGCAGCTCATGGACAACCAGTTCACGCTCCACAATGAGTCCATGGATCTTGATGCTCGGTATGCCCTTGGGACATCTTGCATCTTCCCTCATCTACTGGCTTTAGAGGATCATCTTCGGGAATGTTTTTTGTATCTTCCCTCATATACTGGGTTTTTCGAGGATCATCTTCAGGAGTTATGTTTTCAGAGGGTCTTATACGGACCAGCCGAGGATGGCAACATCAACCAGACCGTGGATAACCTGCAGGAAGGGCTGCTGCAGCAGCCAGAGCCCCCAGCGCCCACGCCTCCTCCAGGGGCCTGTGATCCGGGCGTCAACTTGACCGGACCGGAGCCTTGGCAAGCACAAAGCAGGGTTTTAGGGTTTTAGGGTTATTTTTAGGGTTTAGGGTTTTAGGGTTTTAGGGTTTTAGGGTTTTAGGGTTTTAGGGGTTTAGGGTTTTAGGGTTATTAGGGGTGTTTGTTGCAGGGGGATGGGACAGGGGGGGGGGGGGGGGAGGCCCGTGTGAAGAAACAGGTGTGCTACGAATCGCAGATGCCCTGCCAGCTGACCATCAGCAACGACCCCGTCCCTGGGGGTCGTTGAGCGCTGTTTTCTAAGCTGCTTTCTTTTCAACCCTAAACCCCGAAACCCTACCTAAACCCTCAACCCTAAACCCCTAAACCCTAAACCCCCTAAACCCTAACCCTAAACCCTAAACCCTAGCCCTAAACCCTAAACCCTAAACCCTCAAAAGTCACTCTGCGTATAAGGGGCAACATCCCACAGGGAACCACCCCAAAAGCTCAGGCCCGCGCCGCAGCGCAAGGCGAGATCATCCCTGGCTGTCTGCTCTTGAAGAACCGGAGCCAGGTGCCTTTTGTTGTGGGTTTGGGGTTTCGGGTTTCGGGTTCAGGGTTTGGGGTTTCGGGTTTGGGGTTTCGGGTTTCGGGTTCAGGGTTTGGGCTTTAGGGTTTAGGGTTTGGGGTTTGGGGTTTGGGGTTTAAAGGGTTGCGCCCCCAGCTTTGGACGAGCAATCTTTCTGCGGAGGACGTCCCTTGTATGCACTCCTCCAATGAAAGTCCAAAGTTTTCAAGATCCCAGTGGTGGTTTCCGAAAATAGGGGTATCCTTTTTGGCGGTCCCTTTCAAAGGGATTCTATTTTATTTTGGGGTATAAAATGGGGTACCCCGACTGTGGGAAATACCCATATTCTCTCAAGTTCCAGATGCTCTGTGAGTTCGTGAGTGAAGCATCCGTGAACCTTGCTGAAGCTGGCTTGTTTGGCTTGTGCTCAGGAAGTCAACTGCTCGAGTGACAACTTTTCTCGCGACCCACCGCTCCCACCCGGGATTTTTCATGAAAACCCCCAAATAGAATCCCCTTAAAGGGACCCCCAAAATGGGTACCCCTATTCTCGAAAACCCCCATATATAGATGGTGTGGTGCTCTTGCGTCTCTCCCTTCCCGCACATCACAGGCCATCCCAACCCAAAGGATTCCAAAACGCAGATCCCCTTAAGGGGTTCCTAGAAATGACCCAATAGTAGTACCCTATACCCTAAACCCTAAACCCTAAACCCTAAACCCTAAACCCTAAACCCTAAACCCTAAACCCTAAAACCCTAAACCCTAAACCCCTCAACCCTAAACCCTAAACCCTGAACCCTAAACCCTAAAGGGTACCATTTGGGAGTTCGGGCGCGAGCTGGAAGTTGCCACTGCTTGGCTAGTGGAGGGCCACAACTCGGGTTTGGGGTTTAGGGTTTGGGGCGTAGGGTTTAAGGTCTGGGTTTTAGGGTTTGGGGTTGAGGGTTTGGGGGTTAGGGTTTGGGGTTTAGGGTATCCAAGTCCCTTTTGCCTCGTTTTGGGTTCCTAACCTCAAGGGGTACAGGGCAAGGTGCCAGAGCTGAGTTTGCCCATCGCAGATTTTTTTCACAAGACGGTGCCTTTGAGGGATCCCAAAACCCTACACTATACCCTGAACCTTAGACCCTAAACCCTAAACCCTAAATCCTAAACCCTAAACCCTACACCCTAAACCCCAAAAACCGTAAACCCTGAAGCTTTCTCGAAGCACCAGGAGCTCTTCCAGTATTGCAACGATGCAAGCGAGGACCGGGAGCTTATGGTGGGGGCCTGCAGTGCGAACCTGAGCTTCCAGGCGAATCAGGGTGTAGCCCTCGGGTTTAGGGTTTAGGGTTTAGGGTTTAGGGTTTAGGGTTTAGGGTTTAGGGCTTGAGGGCTTAGTCCCTTATCCCAAAACACAAGGCCCTGAGCCCGCTTTGGTGGTATTATGGGGCTCGAGCCTTTTCGGGGGCAGGGCTCCGTAGCAGGCCTTGTGCTCCCTTCACTTGCCGTTTCTAATCCTTTCTTCTTCGTCGTTTCGCTTTCTTCCCATTGCCTCACCAGCAATACAGGAATGAAGAGAGAGGCAGAGGAAGACAGGACGGGTTCGACTCAGTTCCGGGTCTGAAATATGGCACGGCTTCGGTATTAGACCTCCAGAATTTTTTGACGCGACTGATGGAAGCCTTCAAGACGGAGCAAGAAGAATAGTAAGAACATAGAGAGAGGGAACAGCTCCTCTTTCTTGTTGTTCCTTCTTCTTGTTCTTCTCTACTCCCTGCAGCGCCTCAGGAAACAAGGTCAATGAAGCGATAAGAAGCGTGAAGAGGGAGAGCGTGACTAAGCACAAGGATCTATGCACTTCTTAGATGCAATGTATGAAGAAATAAACATTCTTGGGCCATTCTTGGGTCCATATTATAGCTGCCGTACTATATGTGGGACCTGAAAACAGGACCCTAACTTGGAGCACTCTAAACCCTGTAAACCCTCGAAACCCTCTAAACCCTCCAAACCCGTCAAACCCGCTAAACCGTCTAAACCGTCTAAACCCTCTAAACCCTGTAAACCCTCTACACCCTCTAAACCCTCTAAACCCTCTTCACCCTATATAAACCCTAAGCCCTAAACCCTAAACCCTAAACCCTAAACCCTAAACCCGAAGCCCTAAACCCTAAACCCTAAACCCAAACCCTAAACCCTAAACCCTAAACCCTAAACCCTAAACCCTAAACCCGAAACCCAAACCTTAAACCCTAAACCCTAAACCCTACACCCTACAAACTAAACCCTAAACCCTAAACCCTAACCCTAACCCTAAACCCTAAACCCTAAACCCTAAACCCTAAACCCTAAACCCTAAACCCTAAACCCTAACCCTAAACCCTAAACCCTAAACCCTAAACCCTAAGCCCAACCACACCTTTGCCTACGTTTTCCGGACCCGGGAATCTGCCAGGTAGCCCTCGGAGCCTTTATGTCGATCAACGGCACTTGCGAGTTGCAAGGCTGGACACCCCCTAAACGGTAGCAACCCAAAGACATGTAGGGTTCAGGGTAGTTAAGGTTTAGGGTTTAGGGTTTAGGGTTTAGGGTTTAGGGTTTAGGGTTTAGGGTTTAGGGTTTAGGGTTTAGGGTTTAGGGTTTAGGGTTTAGGGTTTAGGGTTTAGGGTTTAGGGTTCAGGGTTCAGGGTTTAGGGTTTAGGGCTTCGGGCTTCGGGTTTAGGGTTTAGGGTTTAGGGTTTAGGGCGTTAATTTTAACGCTACGCGACCCGCCTCGGCCCGGCCCAGCGCAGCCGCGTGAGCATGGTGATTCCGCAGCGCCCAAGTCGCTGGACCCCAAGCAATAAGGGTTTGGTTCAGGGTTTAGGGTTTAGGGTTCCGGGTTTATGGTTTATGGTTTAGTTTAGGATTGAGGGCTTAGGGCTCAAGGTTCACGCTTTGGGGTTTAGGGTTTTTTTGGGAGCAGGGTTCAAGACGGTTGGGCTTGGATTGATCGTAGGGTTGAGCCAGGCCCCTCGTTGGGGTAAGGGGAGTGAGTGCTTCGGGCTTTTGGTTTGAGATGTTTGGTTCAGGGTTTTCGCTCAGACTCAAAAAACCCGCTCACCAACTGCAGTGCGGGGAGGGGGGAGGGGGGGGGGGGGGGGGGGGGGGGGGGGGGGGGGGGGGGGGGGGGGGGGGGGGGGGGGGGGGGGGGGGGGGGGGGGGGGGGGGGGGGGGATGGGCGCCTGCTGGGAGGGGCTTGAACTGCCTCTGGTCCTGGCGAACCGTCCGCTTGCGGACCCCGGTTTCCTGGGGGGGTACCCATTTGAGGCAAAAAAAAGGGGTCCGAAGCAGCTTGAGGATTTGGAGGGGGGTGCCTGTTCTGACAACCTATACACCTCCGGCCCGAGGCCTCGGCGGATTTGCGGCCGTGCTCACACCAGTTGAGCCTCCGGCCCTCAAGCCAGCGCGTCCGAGCAGGAAAACTCCGCCTTTCACAAACACCTTATGTGAGCAAGCACCCCCAGCCATTCAATTAAGCAAGGGGTGGCACGAATGCCCAAAACCCTGTAAAACGATGGGAACACTTGAAAAGCGACACCCCGAGGTTATGAACCATTGGGTGTGCCGCGACACCTACAAACATCAAGCCCCTCTTGTTGCGTCCATTAGCACCTCGAGCCAGCCGCTCGGGAGGGACAAAAAGGGTGGGGGGGGGGTAGGGGGAGGGTTGGGGGGGGGGGGGGGGGGAGGGGGGGGTTGGGGGGGTGGGGGGTGGGGGGGGGGGGGTGGGGGTGGGGGTGGGGGGTGGGGGGGGGGGGGTAGGGGGGGCGGGTAGGGGGGGGGGGGGTGGGGGGGGGGGGGGGGGTAGGGGGGGGGGGGGGTTAGGGGGTGGGGGGAAGGGGGGGGGGGAAGGGGGGGGGTAGGGGGGGGGAGGGGGTGGGTCAGCGGGTGAATAAGGGGGGTGGCCCTGCTGGCCAGAAGGGCTGCAACTGCCTCTGGTCCTGGCGAACCATCCGCTTGCGGACCCTGCTCACCGAGGGGGTACCCATTTGAGGCAAAAAAAGGGGTCCGAAAAAGGGCTTTGGGCTGGAGGGGGGTGCCTGTTCTGACTACCAATACACCTTCGGCCCGAGGCCTCGGCGGATAACCCCCTACAGTCCCTACATAATCCCTAAACCCTCCCCCCTAAGGGCTGTAGGACATCAGGGACAGCAGCACCGGCTGCCTTGGGCTAGAGGTCTATTCAAGGGAGGTTGTGGAATAGGCGCCTTTGTCCCAATTCGTGTGTGGAGAATCAGATCTCGAACTCTTCATTTTTCATGGCGTCTTTCGTAGAATATCCTCCTCTTCCCCTGACATGTGTGGAAACCTACATATCGTAGGCCTTGGAAGCAAAAGCGCTTTCATTAAAGCTTGTCAATTTCGATCTCGCTCATGTATCGTCTTTCGGGATGGAGTATGGCCTTGGCCAGCTTGGCAATGTCGGCATATGGCAGTCAAAGTTGGCCTGGGTCCCTTCTTTTTGATTGTTGGCACGATGTTGGAGACCTGCACACGCTTCCAGGCTTTGTGACGCCAAACCCAGTTCCAACAGAGTGTGAGGACGTCCAGAGGTTGTGGCTTGTGTGCTGTTGCTGATCGTTCCACAGCTTCTCCGTCACAGCTGCATGTAGCGCATAGTACGACTTGCATTGAGATAAGTCGGTGGGCGGTTCTTCTATTGCTCATCGAAGTAAGTTTGCGTACCAGCAGAGTCCCAGAGGACCGAGAAGGTTCGCAGTAAACCCAAAATGGAAACCGCTGACCTGAAACCCTAAACCTTGGGATCTTGGGGAACATCCCAACCTAAACCCTGCACCCTACGGCTTTCAGCCCTTCCCTTCATCGGCCCATGTCCGTGAAGACCAGGAGCTGAGTAGACTTAGGCGGTGCAGAGGTGGTCTCGAGCTGCAATTCCCAGACATCAGCCCATGTACGAACCCTAAGCCCCTAAGACAGCCCATGAACCCCCCAACGTCCCCTAAGCCCGCCCCCAAAGTCCCCTAAAGCCCAAAGGCCCCCTAAAGCCCTAAAGCCCCCCTAAAGCCCCCCTAAAGCCCCCCTAAAGCCCCCCTAAAGCCCCCCTAAAGCCCCCCGAAAGCCCCCCTAAAGCCCCAACTCCCCTTTTGCGCCAGAATGCACCACGGACTCCGGCTTCCGCTGCGGGGAACCATGGCTGGGGGACGACGTGGACTACAGGGCTGCGCCGCAACAGCACTGGCCGTCGTTGTCGTTTTCAGGGTTAAGGGCACGGTTTTCAGGGCTTTAGGGGTTTATCAAGGGTTCTTAAGGGTGTTACGGGTTGTTCAGGGTTTTAAGGGCTTGAGGGTGTCTAAGGGTTTTTGAGGGCTTTGCGGGTTTATTAAGGGTTTTTTCAGGGTTTTAAGGGCGTTTAAGGGACTTAAGGGTTTTGAGGGTTTTAAGGGGTTTAAGGGACTTAAGTTGTGCTTGGGGATTTTGGGGCGTTGAGTTTGCGGCTCGGCTTCTTTGTGGGGTGCATGAAGTTTGAGTCCTGACTGCGGCATTTCCTAAGCTTTTCCTAGCGGATGACCCAAGATGTGGGGAACCTTCGGGAACGTTAGGGAAGCTTAGGAGGATTCTTGGGGTGTCTCTTGGGAGTTTTAGGGCATTACCAGGTTGCTTTCCCCCCTCCCCCCCCCACCCCTGGCCCCCCCACGGACGTTGCAGTGTAAGCTTGATGTTCAAAGGTCGTGTCCAATGTGGTGGTGTCGCCGGGCAGCTGCGTCTACATCATGCAGCAGCCTATCTCTCCCGTGGCGAGCATACCCTACGCCAACTCCAGTCTCGATTTCTCGCCAGGAGCTCAGGCAGGTTCTTGAATGCATTGGGGGGGGGGGGGGGGCAATATCCGAAGTCGCCGAAGATAATTTCGCTGGCACGCGGGGGCTTTGCAGGAGGGTGTTAGGACAACTTCCGAAGAACGGTCGGGGAATACCACATTTGGGCCTCACACAGACGCTTGGCAAAGAGATGCTTCTCGCACGCTTGGCCCCTGCTTCCTGGAAGGGTTTAGGGTTTAGGGTTTAGGGTTGAAGACACCTGTCGAAGACATGTTGGGGGGAAGGCACCTTCTGCAGAGAAGAGACATGGGCGGGCGAAGATGCGCATCTTCACGACAAACGCATGGGCGTCCGCAGGCACCTCGGTCGAGCAAAGACACGTGTCGTCGGGAAGACGCGTGGGCTTGCGAAGACTCGAAAACACATCCTGCAGAACCATCGTGCGAAGGCACTTGCCTTCCGGCCTGGTATGCCCGGCAAGTGAAAGATCATCTCAAGACAACTGATGTCACACCAGTTTTTTTGCTTCATCTAAAAATCGAGTGGCCCAAGCGTCCAAGCCACAGAGCTGATCGCATCCTTACATCCGAAGCCTGAACCTCCAGCTCTGGACCTTGAGATAGGGTTTAGGGTTTGCTCTGTACATCTGCCGTGCGAGTGCGAGCGCATGCGCGTGCGCGCACGTTCTGTCCATGCCATAGGCTTGCTTCAAATTGTGCATGTTGTAATGTAGTGTCCTTACCTGGCATGGTGGCATCGCGAGCTGCCGTGGTGTCACGAAGCCACCTGTCGTCAGAGGACATGGCGTCGGGGTGCGTCAGGAGCAGCACGTCACGATCTCACGTGGCATCACGACGCCACGTGGCATCACCGCATCTGGCACGGCCCGAAGTCAGTAGATGGGATGCCGCCACCGCGGAACATGACGTCAGTATGTACGTGGCATCAGCGTCCCACGCGCCCTGCCGACGTGGCCCGCCACTTGTCTCAGGTGGTTGGGGAGGTTTTTGTGCTGGGGTCGGAGCGCACAACCCTATCGGCCCTAGCGACCCTATCGGATCCTTGTGCGCTGTGTGTTCAGGTCGATCGCGGCTTGGAACTCTGCGCCTTTGAAATGTCTTGAGCCCTGTTCTGCATTCTCTGCACGCCGTATACGGCTGGTCATAAGTCCGAGTTTGGACCTCGACGTGGCGTCGCATCACCGTGATGTCAATGCCTCGGGGGGCCGGGGGCAAGATGTGCGCCCAGACCATGGCCCGACCCGTGTTTCACCTAAAGGGATACTAAAGGGTCGTCTCGTGATGAGCATATGCGCAGTGTTAAGTTGCAGACGCTTTGCTGGGATGGGCATGACATGCTTCGTGCAAAGCTCGATATCGGAGATGTCTTTCTTCAGAAGTTGACGGTGCTATTTTCCAATTCCTTGCGCTGCAAAAATGCTGCAACTGTTCAGATCCGTTGGCTCAGGTCTACATCATCCCCAACGACGACAACGACGACGACGACGACATCGACGACAACAGAGAGCACCACAACGAGCACCACGACGACCACGACGACGACAACCACATCCACGACGACCACCACCACCACAGCTGCATGCCTTCATAAGCACGCCTGAAGCTACGTGGAGGTTCATGGCACTTATTGACCAGTGCACTTATAACCACTTATAAGCCCCTTAAGTGCCCTAATATGGTTATAATTACAGTCATAGCTGGTTGATAAGTACAATGAAACCCAAGCTATGACCTGCAAAGAAGCCCCTTTGCTAACGTCCACAGCACCTGCCCGCCAAGGGGCGTTGCCGGCAGTTTCCTGCACCTCGCTCTGCAAGCATCACAAGCTGCCGGTTTGGGGTTTAGGGTTTAGGGTTTAGGGTTATGGGTTATGGGTTATGTGGCTTCACTCGACAAGCTGTGGCAGCGGTCTGCTTGGGGGTAAAGTGGCGTTGCTTGGGCTCGTTTCGGGTTTGACGTCTGATCCGTGAACGTCACCCGCCTGTTCCGTGTCCCAATGAAATGTTTCCTCTGCCACGGGAAGCAAAGGAGCCATATTCATGCTTCAAGATAGGAGGTCCAAACAAATCTAGTTAATTTCGTCCACGAGGTATGACTGCCCGTGAGATTCCTCCACTCTTCTCCAGAAAGCCATCCTTGAAAGTCTTGTTTGAGAATGGCAGAAGTTGGTGGGTAGGAATCTGTGTCGATTCCCGACGACGGGTCCCTCCAGGCTTCCTGTCTGGATATCAGATCAGAGGCAACCTTGTAAACCCAAAAGCCGGGAATCCAAAGCCTCTTTCTTTCCTGCCTCCAGGGTTCCTGCTTGGATCTCTTTCAGATCACGAACGGCAGTCTTCCTGATGGCGTGTACACCGTGAGAGTCCGAGATTTGGATGACAACGTCCAAGACACACTGGTCTTCTGCGACATGACCAACGGAGGCTGGTACTGTTGCCGAAGAAAAGCGAGGTACCTGAGTGGATTGGGTCAGATGTTGGTTGCAACTGCAAGATGTTGAGACTCAGATCTAAGCAAACTCTTGGGGTGTTCCAGAAACACTTGTTCTGAAACATTCGATCTTGCAACTGGGGGGTCTCTTCATTGCCTACTACACATCTCCCATGTTTTTTGAGGGCTTCTGACGGCCTAAACCCTAAACCCTAAAGCTAAACTTTGACCATTCGGGAGGCTGGACCTTGGTCGGCCAAATTGCTGGCCAGTTCGCGATCACTGATGGCTGGCTGCGGGCCTACCACAGCGAGTCCCAGCTTCAAACCCGAATCATCACCACCAACTCGCGCCCTGGTAGGGTTTAAGGTTTAGGGTTTAGGGGTTTAGGGTTTAGGGTTTAGGGTTTAGGGTTTAGGGGTAGAGTTATGCTGACTTGGTCCTAGGCCCCCTAGTTCCTTGAGTTGTGCAGACTCTCGTGATCGTGGTTTCCCGAAGGTATGGTTCCTTTTGGGGCTTTCTAAGGCGGCCCCCTACTAGTGGGTACCTCAGGAAGATATAGAGAACTGACCCTAACCCTAAACCCTAAACCCTAAACCCTAAATATTTGTACTTGAAGATACTAGCTCTTATACCTCATTTACGCTACTTCATTGGCTCAAGACAAAAGTGCGCTGCACTGTAACCAACGTGTTTAGGGCTTTCCGCTGGTAACAATAAGTTATCAGCCGTAGACTCTATTTGTATGGGAGGGCATTCTCCCGGAAATGCTGCAGCTATCCCCGTACCCGTGGAGGATGAAACTATTTCACTTCTTAGCAACCCCATTGCAGGGAACCTTCAGCAGCTCAGACAGGCCCTCCCCGGGAGGGTGAGGTTGCGACGCTAAGCCAAGAAAACTTAGCATTGCTGTCAGCCCAGAACGATGCAAGGATCGTGCACCTTGGAGCCGTAAGTGAACGGAATCTCATGGACGCTGGTGGCGTAGGCTCTATGCATTCATGGAACATGATCCCAGGGTTGGCAACCCCCTGTATTCACCTACGGAGAGAGTGTCAACAAATTACTCTCCCACATTCCAAAATGCCCAACATGTAGACCGAAGGCAGCTTCAGGCGAATCAGATTGACGCAAGGCAGTTGGCCATGAGTATGCCCGCCTCCGCATCGACAAAGCCGTGAAGGAGTTTGTCGCGCACAGGAATGTGATGCCCATCTTTGACAATGATCCTTTCAGGTGCATGAGCGATGGTGAAGCCAGCTGCTTCTTGGAGTACCTGACTATTCCTCGTGATGAGTATTTCACAGAGTGGGCACCACTGGCGGCCGATGTGATCACCCCGTTCCAGCTGCACTACGTACCCTCTTGGGACTATGGAGGTCAGCCGGCTCGGATCCCGGAAGGGCATCCACTCTAGCCGTCGATGCGCAACGCTACGTGGGGCATGAGAGCACTTGTTCTGCCAGCGCAAACAGCTCTCACAGTCGGTCGCCGACTTCGTGGGGAACGCAAGTACTTCAGGTTCCAGCAATGTGTTGCGTGCCCCAATTTCAACTTCCCTTTCTGCGACTGCAACGACCTCATTGATGGGCTTACCAGGTGCATCCGCTGCAACGAGCGTCTCACGTTGGCCACAGATTTGGCCAAGATGGCGCAGCCCTGCGAGGCTCGTCAGGACGCCGCCCGGAGGGGTAGGCCGATGAACATCTTCGAGATTCAGCCCTCCCGCAGCCTGAACTCAAGTCGAGACCGTCGTGCCCCCCGACGCATCGCTGATGCGTTTGCTACTACTGTCGACAGGAGAAAGTCTTCTTCTGGGGCCACCCTCAAGGCGAAGATCAATCACTCGCTCAAGCGCGCAAAGGCTAGAACTGGTGACGACATCTCATTGGCCGCGATCCTGTCGGAGTCGCCCATGGACGCCTACAATTGGACGTCACAGGGTTTGAGCTTCTCCAGCCTCAGTGAGATCACCAGGTTCGCAGATGTGCGCTTGCCCAACCCAGGCATGGCTGGGGGCAAATATGCCGAAGGCCAGGACGCGTACTACAATGTGGACGGCCGCTTAGCCTTTCTTTGGGCCGACGGCGACGAGTACATCGACATCCTGACGGATTGTTTCATTTCCTTCCAGGATCGTTTTTACTCAGTCACCGAAATCGCCGTGATTATGTTCGCTATCCACCGAACCACTGACGATCGGTTCTTCATCATGACGAACACGCCGAATGAAAGGTGGTACGCTACCGGGCGAACTCTGGCATCCATCCTTGGAGAACTTGTTGCTTTGATCAGACGTGATCTTCCCCGCTCGACAAAGAGGGGTGAGTTTGCGCCAAACCTCAGGATGTCCCAGAGTGTCCACGTCCCGGAAGGGTTCGCGTCGCTTGGAGATCGTCAGCTTTCACAGTTCCTCGAGTTCACGCGTTTCAGGACACGCGCCCTCAGAATCAGAAGCATCAGGATCGGGTTGATGACTTGAGGAGGACGAGGGCTTCTTCGACGCCAAGCTCCAGGACCCCGCCTTGGAATGATCAGCCACAGTCCTTAAGGGGAAGGTCGCAGACTCCCGGCGCCCAGCAGGGTCGCCCTGTCGAGAGCAGAACAAGGGATTGTCAGTCACTGTGGAAAGCAGCGCCAACCGACGGTCCCCCTCCTCCGGCAGGAGCTCAGCCCATCGTGGTCAAGGCCACTCCATTTGGCTGCGAAGCGACCGCCGCCCCCTCGGCCTGCGGACCAATCTTCTTCGCCTGCGTCGCGACCGGCATCCACTGCTGTGAAGTCCAAGCCACGTCCGCCACAGCTCGCAAGGGACTACGTCTCAGCGGACGATTGGGCTGCAACCGCGCAGGGCCGCCCATTCGCTGATGAGCGCCCGCCTGCTAGGCAGAGGATTGCCTCACCAGTTTCCTCTCGCCCTGCAAAACGGCTCCCCAACCTCCTGTGGTGGAGCCAAGCGACCCGCCAACGGACGAGCAGAGAAGGCAGTCCAGGGCGAATGTCGCTAGCAGTCGCGGTCGCCAGCGCATCTTTGACACGCTCGACCGTGTTGTTGAGTGGGGCGAGTTTGCCACCGGCCATGACATTGATCACGCCCGTGACCGGGATGTCAACTGGCCGACCTGGATAGGCTACATGTGGGCGGTGATGAGGGCCTTGGACATCCTGGAGATGACCGTCGATAACGCCATGTATGCCATACCAGTTCATGACTCCCTCACTCGCATTCAGCTCATGGGTCCGGACCACGTCAAGGCTTACCTCCGTGGATGGCACAACTGGTCATGGGATCGCGAGAATGATTGCTGGAAGCGCGACTACTGAGCCGCTTTTCAGAAGCACCAGCCTGACGGCTTGGTTTCGCCGCTCTGACGAGCTGGCTACCTTTTCCACTTTAGCCAGTCCTTTTCGGAGCCGCGGAGCAAAGCTCCAGGCAAACACCAACACCCTGCCGGGTTGTTTGGCAGCGATGTGTTGGTCAGGTAGGTGCACAGCAGTCTTTCACTTTGTTGCTTTCAAAGTAGCGTCGTTGAGAGCTAGTTGAACGCCTCTCCGTTGCTCTAAGATGCGCGGGGGGTATTTGTACTTGAAGATACTAGCTCTTATACCTCATTTACGCTACTTCATTGGCTCAAGACAAAAGTGCGCTGCACTGTAACCAACGTGTTTAGGGCTTTCCGCTGGTAACAATACTAAAGCCTAAACCCTAAATTTTAGAGCTGCGCTAACTGCGCCAGTGAAGTTGCTGTCTTTTTGTTTTGTCCCGAACCCGTTCTCCTTTTCTATCCCTTCAATTTACTTAAACCTGTTTTCTATGCGGGAAATAAGTTTCAATTTACTTAAACCTCACTCTAAACCCTCAACCCTCAACCCTCAACCCTCAACCCTCAACCCTAAACCCTAAATGTCCGGGAAGAGGGCAACTGGAAGGAGGACATCTGGAAAGAAAGCGTCTGAAAAACATATGGAAAGAGGACATCTGAAAAGAGAGAAGCTGGGAAGAGGGCATCTGAAAAAGGAGGGCATGTGGGAAGGCATCTCGCAGGAGGGCGGCTGAAAAGAGGGCAGCTGGGAGGAGGGCATCTTGAAAGATGGCAACTGGGAAGCAAACATCTGAGAGAGAGCATCTGAAAAGAGGATATGTGGGAAGGCGTATGGGAGGAAAGAATCTGGAAGGAGGGCATTTGGAAAGAGGGCATCTGGCGGGAGGGCATCTGGAAAAAGTGCATCTTGGAGGAGTGCAAAGAGTAGAAAGACGATCCAACAAAAAAGGGAAAAGGGCGACCAAACAAAAAAGGTGATAAAAAAGGCGACCAAACAAAAAAGGGTAACAACAAAAGTCGACCAAACAAAAAAGGTGACAAAATATGGCGACCCAACAATAAGGGTATAAAGAAGGGTATAAAAAAGGCGACCAAACCAGAAAGGGTCATAGGGTTGCGCCCTAGGGTCGCCTTTATCAAAAGATGCTTCCTCCAATGCTCTGGCGCCAACTTCACTGGCGAACCCTATACCCTAAACCCTAAGCCCCAAGCCCTAAGCCCTAAGCCCTAAGCCCTCAACCCTAAACTTTGTATCTTCTGTGGGCGGAGGTGGGCTGGTGTCCAGGGGATCCCGAACCCCTCGCCGCAGTCTGCCGCCAAAAAGCTGTTTTGCTGTGCCTCCTGAAGGACCCCCCCTCTGGGCCCCCCTGCATCCCCGGGGCCCCTGAACCCGGTTCACCGGACCCCCGACGCCCGCCTCCTGGCCCCGGCCCACCTCCTGGACCCCTTTTAGGGACCCCCTGAACCTTGCCTTGGAAGTGGGCGCTTCCGGGGGCCTTCCGGGGCCTTCTTGGGCCTGCCTGGGTTAGACCCTGCGATTTGCTTCAGACAGCTTGGACCCGGAAAACTTCTTACAACTCCTGACATTCAGGACGGAAGAAGTGTTTAGAAGTGGACTGTTATCTGAGTTGAGGCCTAAACCCTAAAAGGAATAGGTTTGGGGGGCTTTGCCTCCTTGGCTTTGCCACCTTGGACGGCGTGGGGTGGGAGGAAAGTGTTAGATGGCCTTCCACAATCGGGCCAAAGCTGCTCTTCGCGCCTCTCTTTCAAGCTTGTTCCACAACCATACCTTCACAACGTCTACGCCTTATCACAGCTGAACTCTAAACCCTAAACCCTAAACCCTAAACCCTAAACCCTAAACCCTAAACCCTAAACCCTAAACCCTAAACCCTAAACCCTAAACCCTAAACCCGAAACCCGAAACCCGAAACCCGAAGCCCGAACCCGAAACCCCAAACCCGAAGCCCGAAACCCTAAGCCCTAAACCCTAAGCCCTAAGCCTTAAACCCTAAACCTTAAACCCTAAACCCGAAACCCTAGACCTTGTATCTTCTGTGGGCGGAGGTGGGCTAGTATCCCCGCAGTCGACATGGCTGTGAATTGCGCCTCGGAGGTCCGGCTGAGCAGCTTCGAAGCAAAGAAAAGTGCGTTTCACGGTTTAGGGTTTAGGGTTTAGGAAAAACAGACCTTCAGTATAGTCTAATACCGTATCGCATGGTATGCGTACTGTAAGCAAAGACATGTACATGTAAATATACACGAATTCCTACATATATTTTCAAGAACATATTTTTTTTAAAGGTATTTTCTTTTTGTATACAGGCAATGTATACTTTCGGTATATGTTTTTCTTAGCTTTGATTGTTGCACATACGTTTGAGCTTTATTTTGTGTATGTTTATGATGTTTTTATATGTTTGCTTATGTAAATTAGTGTTTCACAACTGTGTATACAGTATGGTTTTAACCTAGTAGAATCAAATACCCACTCTAGCATCACAATTTCTATATCGTCCAGTATATACTTGATTTACTCTTATATGAAGTTTGCAATAGTACATACGAGTATGCAACTGTGTTCAAATGTATACGGATATGATCGTGTATATGGTAGCTCTTAGAACACCACACAATAGAAAGTTAGTAGCTCTTAGAACACGACACAATAGAAAGTTGTATGTAATTGTTTCCATGTTTTCGTAGTTCATTGCTTGATAGACTAGTCCAGTATATTCAGAGTTCCAGTCGCAGGGACAGAAGGTTTGCGGGTGCCTTCCAGTCCTAAGGCAACGAAAATGGCAACGAATCCATGAGGCCAACATTTGCATGGCTGTGTTCTGTTGTCGATGGGTCGAGTTTGGGACGTTACCCCTTTTACAAGCAGTCCTCAATCGGGGTTTTCGTATCCCCTATTCTTACCCCTATGAAGGACTGTTAGTAGAAGCGGGAACATCCCAAGGTACTAGTGTTTTTCTCCCAGGGAGTCCATCCCCTGAGGTGGGAGATGGATACAGACCGCGAGATCTCGACATGGTGGAACCACTCTGCAGGCGCGCTCGTTGGCCTTCATGGTGCCATGCTTGCTCCATGAATTTCATGCTTATTTCATGTTATGTTGATAGAGTGTGTCCATGAGTTCCATGTTAAGTAAGAAATTGCCCATTGCATTTCCATGTTGTAGCATGTCTTTGGTGTAACGCTCTTTGTCTTGCAGCCAGCAGGCACGGCCACGATCAACGCTGCGCCAGGCCACCAAGTGCTTGTCCACAACCAAGATGGTGCCAATGAGACGTGTTGCTTGGTAGCCCAGTGGTACCCCTTTCCCTTATTTTGGTTCTGGGTTCCCTTATAAAGTAACCAACCAAAAAAAGGGTGCCCTGATTATGATATGGTTACTGGGCTACTCAGGTTGGCAAAATCAGTACGGCATTATGAAGCTGATGGATCATGGCGGATCGTACCCTGCAGCTACAATCAACGACCAGGGCAACACATTCCCAGATGATTTCTGCCTGGCTGTTGGTGTGCTACCTTCTGGCTCAAATTCGACCAACGGCTTTACGCAGAATGGGAACGGATACGATGCTCCCACAAGCGACACTGACTGGCCGAATGTTGCCCTGCAAGGTGTGCCCATGCTTAACGTCTGGTTGAAGTGAACTCTCGGGAATGAGGAGCTTGCCAGGACAACATGTCACTGGTTGCAAGAGTCATTTCCCTTGGGGCAATTTCGCTCTGGCAAGGAGTGATGGGATCGCACCACAACTTGCTTGATTGCGTTTTCGGGGGTTGCTAGCACATCATCCCAGCCTAACAGTTTCAAGAGACCCGAAGGTTTCCGACACGATTTCATAAGCCTTTTTTCGGGCTGCTTCAAGAAGCCGAGCCTTTCTTACGACCATGGCAACCTCCGAAGCGCTCAAGTACGGTCGGAGTTTTGAAGGCCGGCCCTTTGGGCGCAGGGTCGCAGGAGTCATCCCCGATGCGTGGGGGCTTTCCCTGTCGAGCGGTCTGTTTAGGGTTTAGGGTTTAGGGTTTAGGGTTTAGGGTTTCGGGTTTAGGGTTTAGGGTTTAGGGTTTAGGGTTTAGGGCAATGCAGTACATGAGATGCTGACGTGGCCCTGTGCCTTGATATCGGTGCCCTCCCCCACATGCCTAAGGGCGCCTCTGAACTGGGACCGAGCCCAGGATGAGCTATTAGGGTTTAGGGTTTAGGGTTTAGGGTTTAGGGTTTATGAATGAACCGGAGCTTGCCAGGACCAAAGTGTCACGCCAGCGAGGCGTGATACGTGGCTTTTGATTCGCCTGCTCTGGCGAGAAGTGGATCGCACCACACTTACTTGAATGCGTTTCGGGGGCCTGGAAACCCGGAGGTTACGACATTTTCTTCACAAGCCCCCTTTGGGGCCACTTGAAGAAGCCTAG
>CAJNDS010002675.1:0-35000 GCA_905221605.1 Symbiodinium natans | reverse complement strand
TTTAGGGGTTTGGGTTTTGGGTTTTGGGGTTGCTCGTTCCCATTCCCTACAAAGAGCCGTCCCAGTAGGTTGGGGTTAGGGTGTTTGGGGTTTCTCGGGTTTAGGGTATAGGAGTTTTAGGGTTAGGGGTAAGGTTAGGGTTTGGGGATTAGGGTATGGGGTTTGGGGTGTAAAGTTGCTATTAAAAATTCGAGGTAGCAGGGCAGGGGGGTGTGGAGGAGCTGCAGTGGGAAGCTGCTTCTCATGGCATCCCCTGCGAAAGTTCTTGGTGGCTTAGCGAACAAGCTTCGCGAAGCAGCGAGACCAAAATTCTATTTTCCGGCATCGTCTCCGCCACTTGCGTTCTCTGGATGAGGGTTCAGGGTCAGGGTCAGGGTTTCGGGTTAGGGTTTAGGGTTAGGGTTAGGTAGGGTTTTAGTTTAGGGTTTAGGTTTAGGGTTTAGGGCTGCCACCTGGTGCACTTTTTGTGCCATGCCGCGGAGGGTCTGCTTGTGCTAGAGCGCCCCCCCAAACCCTCAACAGCAAACGCGTCGTGTGACGGCATGGCATGGGAAGGTCCGAAGAATGGTCCAAGAGGGACATGGGTTTAGGGTTTTAGGGTTTAGGGTTTAGGGTTTAGGTTTTAGGGCTTAGGTTTCGGGTTTAGGGTACCATCGATTCGTGGGACTGGCCTTGCATGTCGGCCCGAAGGAGTGAGCAACCGATCCTGCTAGCAGTCCCTTTCCGATTTTAAAGATGGGTGGTGGAGGCGGGCAGTTTGTGTAGTTTTCTGAGTTGCGGTTTCTCTTGGGGGTTACAGGCACCCTAGGCGAAGGCTCCACATTGTAGCTTAACCTTAAACCCGAAACCCGAAACCCAAACCAAAAGGGACCACAGTTTGGGGAGTTCGGGCAAAGCAGGGTGGGGGGTTTAGGCTTCAGGGTGTTTGGGGTTTTGGGCGGTTAAGGGTTGTTAAGGGTTGCAGGGTTACGGGTTACAGGGTTAAGGGTTAAAGGGTACAGGGTTAAGTAAGGGTACAGGTTAAAGGTTTACAGGGTTTTACAGGGTTACAGGGTTAAGGGGGTTAAGGGTTAAGGGTTTTGCTGTTGAGCCGGTCTTTGAGCAGGGAAGCCCGGGTGTGGGTTCAATGAAGGGGGGCCTTTTGTGAAAGGGGTTCGCACCCCATCCTGAACCCTGCATCACCCCAAAACCAAACCCCTAACCCTTAAACCCTTGAAGCCTGAACCCTAAAACCCTAACCGAACTCTGAACCCTGATCGCGACAAACCTTGATCACCTTCTATCCCCAAGCCCGGAAACTTCCTCTCAGCCTCTCAGCATCTTCTCGTCTCAACCTTCGACAGAATGGAAGCCAGGGTTTCGGTTTGGGTTTAGGGAACACTGAGCCCTAAGACCTAAGACCCTAAACCCAAGCCATAAACTAAGCCGAAGCCCTAGACCTTAAACCATAACCATAAACCCTAAACCCTAAACCCTAAACCCTAAAACCCCAAACCCTAACCCTAAACCCTAAACCCTAAACCCTAAGCCCTAACCCTAAACCCATAATAACTCTAAACCCCAGACCAGCCAAAGCACCCCAGTTGGGCTTTGAACCTTCGAACCCGAACGCTGATTCGGGCTTTCAGGGTTTCGGTATGGGGTTTAGGGTTAGGGTTTAGGGTTCCGGGTTGAGCCCGAAAAACCCTTCAATCCTACAACCCAATCCTAAACCCCAAGCCCTCGGACCCTAAATCCCAAGCACCTAAATCATAACCTCAAACCCTGAACCCTCAACCCCTGAGGGGGTTAGGGTAACCCGACGGTACTCCAGGTGATGGAGGAAAAAAGGCTGGGGTGGGGCTGGGGCCCAATGTCGCTGGCCCAGACAGGGTCTGAGGTTTAGTTAAGTTGCAGGGTGCTTAACGTATTGGGGTTAGGGGTTCAGGGGTTTTTAGGGTTAGGGATTTAGGGGTTTAGGGTTTGGGTTTAGGGTTTAGGGTTTAGGGTTTAGGCTCATAAGGCTTCTAGGGCTCAGGGGTTTAGGGTTTAGGGCTTAGGAAAAACTTTGTTTAGTGGCTTAGGACTTTGGTGCTTCGGGTTTAGGTTGTTGGTGTTGAGGGTATTCTGCACAATGGCCCACATTAGGGGGAGGGGCTCGCCAGAGTTGGGTTTCGGGTTTAGGGTTTAGGGTTTAGGGTTTAGGGTTTAGGGTTTAGGTTTAGGGTTCTGGGTTTGGGCTTAGGGTTTAGGGTTGAGGGGGGGGGGGGGGGGCGACTATACCTTGCGAGCCACATGGGTTAACTGGGATGATTTCCCTTCCTTCATCTTCAGCCCTAAGCCGTAAACCCTTAGCACCCACCTCTAAACCCCTAAACCCTACACCCCTCAACCCCTAAAGCCAAAGAGTCCCTAAACCCCTCAACCCCACCCCAAGAACCCGAAAACCCTGCACCCCTCAACCCCCAAACAAACCCAAAACATTTAGAACCTAAAGCCCCAAAAGCCCCTAAAGGCCTCATCCTTCAGCCTACACCCCGAATTCCCTCCCTAAACCCTAAACCCTAAACCCTAAACCCTAAACCCTAAACCCTAAACCCTAAACCCTAAACCCTAAACCCTAAACCCTAAACCCTAAACCCTAAACCCCAAACCCCAAACCCCAAACCCCAAACCCTAAACCCGAAACCCCTCCTTCCCTCAACCCCAAAAAGCCCCTGAAATCCCCGATGTGAGGCCCTGGTTCCCCAAGGGCTTCGGCAAGGGCAAGGGCTGGCGGCGTGGGCCAAGGAGAGTTTAGGGTTTAGGGTTTAGGGTTTAGGGGTTTAGGGTTTAGGGTTTAGGGTTTAGGGTTTTAGGGTTTAGGGTTTAGGGTTTAGGGTTTAGTAATTGAGGGCTTCGGGTTTAGGGTTTGGGGTTCCAGGAGGCTTTGGGGGCTCCTTTACGGCCTCGTAGGGGGTTTTGGGGGTTCTAGGGCTTTAGGGCTTATGGTTCTAGGGCTTTTGGGCTTGACTTGAGGCATTTGAGGGTTTTAGGGTTTTCAGGGCTGCAGGGGTTCTGTTGGGGAGGGCTTTGGGCTTTGCAGGGCGTTTTGGGTTTGAGGGCTGAAGGGGCCAGCCAGGGTTTAGGGGTCTAGGGCTTAGAGTTTAGGGTTTAGGGTTTGCGGTTTTGGGGTTTAGGGTTTAGGAGGGCAGACATGGGCAGACGAAACGCGCGCAGCCCTGCGCTTTACGGCCCTAAAGCCCGCAGCGCGTTTGTCATATTGAGGTAGGAACCCTACCCATATTGAGGTAGGGTTGTTGGTCGTGGCTCTTTGATTGGCCTAGTGGTTTTCTCGGTTTTCCTGCTGGTTTCTTCTATTTTGGGTTGTTTCCTCTGTTTGCTTCCGTTTTAGGTTAGGGGGCGGGCAGGGGAAGTTTTGTTTCATTGTAACGCCCATTTCGGGCCTTGTGGTTAAACCAAGCTTGCATTGCCATCGTCAGATCCCGGCACCCTGAAGTAGTCCAAGCGGTTTGCTATTGCCATGGTTGGCGAGTGTAAACCCTAAACCCTAAACCCTAAACCCTAAACCCTAAACCCTAAACCCTAAACCCTAACCCCTAAAACCTAAACCCTAAACCCTAAACCCTAAACCCTAAACCCTAAACCCTAAACCCTAAACCCTAAACCCTAAACCCTAAACCCTAAACCCTAAACCCTAAACCCTAAACCCTAAATGGGAGTGTACGGTTCCTGAAAAGTCTTCGTGAGTGTATGTACTGGGTGTTCTTGTGGGGATACCTCATGACCCATTCGTGCAGTCCCACGTGCGCAAACATTGGGGACATCAGCAAAGCTGAGCGGACCTTGTGCCTCTAAGCCCCCTTAGCCGCACAAAGCCCCAGACCCTATCCTCAGACCCTTGAAGCCCCTAAGCCAGAAAAACCCACGATATTCAATAGAAATCCTGAACCCCTAAACCCCTCAACCCCTCAACCCCTAAAACCCCTAAAACCCCTAAACCCCTAAAACCCCTAAACCCCTAAACCCCTACACCCCTAAACCCCTAAACCCCTAAACCCCTAAACCCCTCAACCCCTCAACCCCTCAACCCCTCAACCCCTCAACCCCTCAACCCCTCAACCCCTCAACCCCTCAACCCCTCAACCCCTCAACCCCTCACCCTGAAAAAACCCACCTGCCTCGGAGGATCGATCCAGCAATGAAGCATCCGGCTCGCACAGAGCTTCGGGCTTTAGGGTTAAAGGGCTTTCGGGGTTCAGGACTTTTGGGTTTAGGGTTAGGGTTTTAGGGTTTAGGGTTTGTGTATTCTTTTTTTGTGGGAAAGGGAGGGGGGGGGGGGTTGAGGTGGCAGTTTGGGTTAGGGATGTAGAGTATGCCTCGAGGATGCACAGTAAACTGGTAACCTTCCGATACAACGCCTCCAAACCCGCAAGCCCTAAACACCAGACCCCAACTCCTAAACCCTAGACCCCAAACCTCAAACCCTAAACCCTAGACCCCCATTTTGGCCCCAAACCCTAAACCCTACACCCATAAACCACCCTAAACCCTAAACTCAAAAGCCCTACACCCGAACCCTTGACTCCCAGTGCCGTAGGCTGTGGATCGGGAACCTTCCGGAGGACGCCACATGGAAGGACCTTCTTTCTTGAAGGTTCATACAAGTAGGGTTACAAGCCCCCGAAATAAGGTTATTGCCCTGAACTCTAAACCCACGACCCTAAACCCGAAGCCCTAAACCCTAAACCTCAAACCCTGCTTACAAGTACTCCTTCTGAACCTCCAACTCCAAGTTGCGGGACTCGAGCTTCAGGGTTGGGGTTTTGTGTTTAAGCGGTATAGGGGGTTTAGGGTTGAGGGGTTAGGGGATTAAGGGATTTCGGGGTAAAGGGTTTAGGGGATGAGGGGTTAGGGGTCCAGGGGGTTTGAGGGGGTTTGAGGGGGTTTTGGGGTTTAGGGGAAACCCCTGCACCCCCTGCCGAATTCAGGACCTTCAAACCCTGGGAAACACCGCGGGCGCCACGCGCTGGGTGGAGGTCTTCCAGGGCAAAGGCCCTTGTTTGAGGGCTTTTTAGGGATTTCAAATCTCCGGGGTCCAGGGTGGCTGGGTTTAGGGGTTTCTGGGGTCTTGGGTCTCTTCCTTCAGCCTCCCAGAGTAGGCTCTCACCCTCTGGGCGCATTTTTCCCCCAAATGCTAGAAGAGGACCCGCCCACAAGGGGACCCCCCTATGTTCGGAAACCCCCCGCCAATCTACGAGTTTTCAGGTGTTTTGCAGCGTTATCGGATGAAAGCCGAAGCTCTGATTGCCTTCTTCGCGGGTGCAGGGTTCAGGGTCATTTGAAAGGGTTCAAGAAGCGTTCTCTCCAGGCAAGGGCACCGGAATGATTGCCTACAAGACGGCGGAGGAGGCAAGATATCCAGGGGGTAGGGTTCACGTTTTGCCAAACTTCTCTCACCATAGTTGAGCCTGACTAGACTCCCTAAACCCTGAAACAACAAAACCTGAAACCCCAGGTTTGGGCTTCGAGGGCTTTACCCCTTATTGGTCTGAGGTCACCTCGAAGTAGTATTACCGAGACATATATCAACAGAACCACACCGCCCTAGGACCACACTATGAGTACTCCCTCATAGCCAAACAGCTGAGAAATCCCCAAATCGGGCAGACGCCAAAAACGCGCAGACTGGCGCGCAGGGCCGTAGCAAAAAGACATCCCGAAACCCTAAACCCCAAACCCTAAACCCTAAACCCTAAACCCAAAACCCTAACCCCGAAGCCTGAAACAATCAGGTCTTTAGAGTCCGCAGGCTGCGGCAGCCATGCAGTCCCTCCCCGGCCAGACCATTAACGGGCAGCCCATCCAGGCGCGTGATTCGGGGGTTGGTTTGCTCGGGTTTAGGTTTTGGGGTTTAGGGTTTAGGGTTTAGGGTTTAGGGTTTAGGGTTTAGGGGCTGAGGGTTTGATGGTGTGGATTCCGAGAGCGAGGCTGCCGAACCCTTGGGGGGGCATCGTATGAGGGTTTATGGGTTTATGGGATTTAAGGGTTTAAGGGTTTATGGGTTTAAGGGTTTAAGGTTTTAAGGGTTTAAGGGTTTAAGGGTTGAAGGGTTTATGGGTTTTAAGGGTTTAAGGGTTTTAAGGGTTTAAGGGTTTAAGGGTTCAGAGGCCGTGAAAAGGCTATCATGTCCCATCCCCTGCATCGACACAGGTAAAGAAACATTCGTGTAGGTCTGAACATGAGTGCACGTATACACTTGAGTATGAGATAGTGAGAAGTGGGAAAGTATGGAAAGCAACATGCGCATAGAAGATCTCGTATAGAAAAACAAGAACTTAGAACATACACTGCAAAGGAACCACCAACGCTAGAATACAAGCAAAAAGTATCAGTGTGCAGCATACTTATAACATATGACCGAATCAACGTATAACATAAACGATATAGCATATAGTCGAAAATGGCATACACAACAGAATAAGTAAACGGCATACAACATAAGCATACGCATGCTTATTCGTCTAATTTGCTGTTGAAACATTTACACATGCATTTCTATATGAATGTATATAAATATATACGTATATATACACATATTTACACACACATATACTTATACTTATATATATATATATAGATGTATATGTATATGTATGTGTATGCGTATGTGTATGCATATGTATTCGTACAAATATATGTACATGTCTAGGTGGCATGTGTATGTATTATGTAAGAAGAGATTCGCTCGCAAGAGCCCTTCGGGGGCCCCTGTAGCAGGCACGCTAATGAGTGGCACTCGCATCTTGTTCTTTCCAGGACTCGTTGATTGATCTGGCTTTATAAAAGAAGGCCTTTAAGAACCCCTAGATTTTTGGGAGGGTTTAGGGTGCCCGAAATCTGGTCAGTTGAGGGTGCATGCCTTGAGGTCTCAGAGGGGTGGGGATGTCGGCTTAGGGCTCAGCCTTTTCTCGGAGACCCCGTTAGATGGCCGTGGCAGGTGGATGCCTGGCAGAAGGCAGATCCTCCTGCGGAGAGTTAGAGCTGAGATGCAAGCAAGATGCAACCCAGCAGCGGGGAGAGCTTCCGAAGTTGCGAAAAGGAGAAAAAAGCCCCAGAAACCTTTCAAAAAACCCTCCCGAGATCCTAGATCCCAAGACCCAGAGCCCAAATCACACCCCCCGCCCCTGCCCAAAAGAACAAAAACCCGAAGCTCATGGCAACGCAACGGGAATCCGGGGGCTCTGCTGACTTCGGCCCTCCCCGCTGGAAGCTCCCACAGAGCCGCTAGAGCAGAGGGCCTCCAGAGAGACGCGTTACGAACCACGAACTTAGGGTCCGGGGGGTTTAGGCTTTTGGGGGGTCTAGGCTTTTGGGGAGTTTTAGGCATGGGGGTTGAGGGCTGAGAATGCGGTTCTGGGCTGCGAAGCGAAAGCTTAGCGTGTTCAGGCACCTAAGCCCGTAAACCCCTAAACCTCTAAATTCCGAAACCTAAACCCTAAACCCTAAACCCTAAACCCTAAACCCTAAACCCTAAACCCTAAACCCTAAACCCTAAACCTTAAACCCTAAACCCTAAAGCCTAAACCCTAAGCCCTGGCCCCCCTCCACAAACAAGGGCCGTTGTCACTGGTTGCCAGGCGTGGCTTTTGCCACGCCCAGGCCAAAGCACGATTTAGACTCTGCCAACAGGATTAGGTCGAAGGAGTGACCCCTAGAAGGGACCCTTGATTCCTTGACACCTCATATAGTCCGTATATACCTCAGTAGCCCCCTACATAACCCCCCAAATAATTTCCTAAACCCTAAACCCTAAACCCTAAACCCTAAACCCTAAACCCTAAACCCTCAACCCTCAACCCTAAACCCTAAACCCGAAACCCTAAACCCTAAACCCTAAAGGGGTCCCGGCTTCAGTAGTCTCAAGGCCTTCAAGGGCCTCCCCGGGCCTCCAGGTTGGTCATTCAGGGCCTAGGGTTTAGGGTTTAGGGTTTAGGGTTTAGGGTTTAGGGTTTAGGGTTTAGGGTTTAGGGTTTAGGGTTTATGGTTTAGAAGAACTTGAAGTGAAGTTGCTGGGTAGGACATTGGGATTTCTCTGAAGAACCCACAACACCCTGAAGCGAACTTCGGGGTTTTGGAGACGCGATCAGAACGCTAGGGTTACTGTTTGATAAGGTTTTTAGGGGTTTCTAGGGTTTGATAGGGGTTTTGTAGGTTTTAAGGGTTTATCGGGTCCGAATCCCCAACCGGGCTGCTTGGGGTTTCTCGGCTTGTGTAGGCCTTTCCAATCTTTTTGGTAGAGTACTTTAGAATCTGTATCAAGAACTGTCTGTATATGGGGGGGAACATCCCAACCCTAAACCTGAGCCATAAAGTCGCAAGCCCACATGAACCCCAGGGAGGTTTAGAGGGAACTTGTAGGTTGTCGTAGGACTGCTTAGGGTTTAGGGTTTAGGGTTTAGGGTTCAGGGTTTAGGGTTGATAGTATAGGGGGAACGCCCTGCCAATCATGACAAGCACCCTCTGCAGAGATCCTTTCAAGCAGACTACCAAATATGTTCCCGCGCAGACATGGCGCTCTGGCTTCGAGGGGCTAGGTTTTTGGGGTTTAGGGTTTAGGGTTTCGGGTTTCGGGTTTAGGGGAGAAGTGCTGTGCTAGAGGGCACCCAGGGAAGGGTTTAGAGTGCGTTGCCTGGGCCGCCCAGTTCTCCAGTTCCCTTTGTTGAGTTTCTCCGCACTTTTGGGGCGGTTTGTAGGATGACATAGCTTTGGGAGATGAGGGGTTCAGGGTATGGGAGTCTGAGGAGTTTGATGTCCCAACCTAAGGTTTAGGGTTTAGGGTTTAGGGTTTAGGGTTTAGGGGGTGCCTTGGAGAGCGGTGGCCCTCCCTGTACCTTGTGTCCCCTTCGAAGCCCAGGGCACCGTAGACTCCGATGCAACTGGCGCTGCAGTGGCTGGGTTTTTCAAGAGGGCTCTCCCTTCCCAGGTGTGGGGCAAGTTTAGGGTTTCGGGTTTAGGGTTTAGGGTTCAGGTTTAGTGGTTAAGAAGAGCAAAGAAAAACTCCCGGCTGCGGTGCTTCTCTCGAGCTTGGGCCACTGTGGAAGGCTTGACAGGCCGAAGAGCTTAAAAACTCTCAACCCCCATGACCCCCAAAAATTTGGGCTTGTAGGGGTAAGGGTTGACCCCAAACCCTAAACCCTAAACCCTAAACCCTAAACCCTAAACCCTAAACCCTAAACCCTAAACCCCAAACCCCAAACCCCAAACCCTAAACCCTAAACCCTGAGCCAGCTTCTGTCACCAAAAGCCCCTAAATCCTCGCAAGAGAGGGGTGCAAGTCTTCCGTGGCTCGACGTGAACGAAGGAGAAGGATGTGCGCGGGGCGAACCTCCGTGAAAAGGAGTGCAGTGCAGGGGACCCCGTGAAGCTGCAAACCCTAAGCCCTAAACCCTAAACCCTAAACCCTAAACCCTAAACCCCAAACCCGAAACCCTAAACCCTAAACCCGAAACCCGAAACCCTAAACCCGAAACCCGAAACCCTAAACCCTAAACCCTAAACTGTAAAGCCCGACACTTACCCAATTTTCCCTGAATTTACAGCAAATCCCTAAATTGAACCGCCGCCGGGAATCGACACGGTGCACTCTAGAAGCCTGCATGACGAAGGTTTGAATAGGGTTTAGGGTGGGTTTCGGGTTTAGGGTTTAGGGTTTAGGGTTATGGGGTTATAGGGTTATAGGGTTTAGGGTTTAGGGATCTTGGACCAACATCCACACTAGGGGCGGATGTTGGGCCAACATCCACACGGGAAGGGTGGATGTTGAGACATCATCCACACTGAAAACAATGCATGGCCGATCTCCCCGTAGAGCCTTAAACACCCCCCGAAGCATGCACCCTAGAAGAGGGTTCTCCCAATTCCCTAAGTTCCCAATTCTCGATGCCGTCTCTCCCTAGACCCTAAACCCTAAACCCTAAACCCTAAACCCTAACTCCAAACTCTAAACCCTGAATCCTGAACCCTGAACCCGAAACCGTAACCCTAAACCCTGAACCCTAAACCCTAAACCCAAAACCCTAAACCGCCAGCCCTTGGCTCTCAGCTCCAGCGCTCGCTAGCTCGCCTTCCCTCATCAGGGCCCCACCAGAGATGTGGGGCAAGCAGCAGCAGCCGTGATCTGGGCTGAAGGTTTAGAGGGTTTAGAGGGTTTAGGGTTTAGGAAGGTCGAGAGGGTCTTTTGAGGGTTTGAGGGTCTAGAGGCTTCAATGTTTCAGGGGTTTGTTTTTTGCAGTTTCGGGGGGGGGGGGGGGGGCTCACGCGCCAAGGATCCCCTACTCCCTGATCTGACTGGCCCGAGCCAACCTCTTGGGGTGTACCCGATGAAAGGTACGGGACCATATGAAGGGACCATACCCGCAGACTCCCTAAACCCTGAACCCCAGACCCCAGACCCCAAACCCCAAACCCCAAACCCCAAACCCCAAACCCCAAACCCCAAACCCCAAACCCTAAACCCTAGACCCTAGACCCTAGACCCTAAACCCTAAACCCTAAGCCCTAAACCCTAAACCCTAACCCCCTAAATCCTGGTAAGCCGAACCCATGAGCTGCAAAGGCTTTGATTCCCCCACCGAACCCCTGAGGTTTCGAGGATAGGGTTTAGGGTTTAGGGTTTAGGGTTCAGGGTTTAGGCGACCCCGGACCCCCAAAACCAGGTTCGTGAACCGCTTCGTGGCCAGCAGCCTCACGTCCGTTGGGGCAGCCTGGCTTCTGACATGGCGAGCCCTAGAATAACCCTAAGCCCTAAACCCTAAACCCTAAACCCTAAACCCTAAACCCTAAACCCTAAACCCTACTCAACCCTCAGCCCTAAACCCTTTACCCTCTTCCCTGAACCCTAAATCCTGGAGCTCGGGCTGCGGTTTGTGTTTGGGATCCAGGCCCCCCCCCCCCGCCCCTCCGTAGAACACCAATCCCCTAATTTTCCCCCAAGCCCCCGAGAACTTCAAAAGTCCGAAGTCATCCCAAGGCCCGTACCCACAACAACCGTAGTAGCTGCGCAGATGACCTTGAGCCGAACTTTAGCCTTCTTGGGGTTTATACAATCCCACACCATATTTAAAAGGGTCCTTTTTTGGGGTTTGTACAATCCCACACCGTCCTTTTGGGGAAAATACAATCCCGCAACATACTTAAACGGCGAGCCTTTTTTTTGGGGAGCCAGAGGGTACGTTGCAACCAAAGAAGGGGCCTGAATAATGAGAAAAAGGATTACAGTTCCTGTATAACGGGACCATAAGGGAATGCTATTGGTAATTCTTTCCGACCCCTATGTTTGGCAGCCTGTCTCGAGGATGGCATGCTCTCTCTTCCTCCACTGGCGGTCTGGGGCAACCTTGCCGCCCGGCTGAAAGCCTGGTGGGTGAACCTTAACCACCTGGACCCCCCTAAAATCCCGTAAGCTCCTTAAACCCTGAACCCTCAACCCCCCAAGCAAGGCCCGTCCCGCTTTTTGAAAAGGCTCAAAGTTTTGGGGGGGTTTATTATTAAAGGGTTTTGAGGGGGGATGGGTCTGTGGCCTTTTTATCCTTAGACATATCTGCGGACCTGGGCGTGCCTTCTGTGGAGTTCTGGCTTCAAAGCGTCGAAGGGACATGGCTGGTTTTGTTAAGGCTTTGGTTGCAGCAAGCGACAATGCCGACTTTTCTTCGTCCAAAAGACTGCTGACAAGTCTCGCACCTTTGGATTGGCCGTTTTAGTTATCTGAAGAGAGCAGGATCGGGGGATTACACCCTAAACCCTAAACCCTAAGCCCTAAGCCCTAAACCCTAAACCCTAAACCCTAAACCCTAAGCCCTAAACCCTAAACCCATGGTGGCCCCCGAGCATCTCTCGGGTTCCTTGCTCGCCGCCGGCAGGAGAGTTTGAGGGTTTATAGAGTTGGGGCTTCATGGCCGGGCAGGAATGGCTTTCATGGTTCCTGAACACTCCGGTTTAGGGTTTAGGGTTTAGGGTTTAGGGTTTAAAATAGGAGGAGAGGGTCCCTCCCCCTAGCTACGAGGTGCTTGTAGGGCTCTTCAAGTTCCCAAAGAGCCCGCGAAAATGACCCAACAACAACCCCAGGCCATCTACGTGGCGGCTTGGGGGCTGCTCATGTGGCCTCAGCATCTGCCCCTGGGTAGGCCTGCGGAGCAAAGGACTAAACCCTAAACCCTAAACCCTAAACCCTAAACCCTAAACCCTAAACCCTAAAAACCCTAAAAACCCTGAAAACCCTAAACCCTAAACCCTAAACCCTAAACCCTAAACCCTAAACAAGCATCAACTTTCAAGCCCGCAATGGGTCCGAAGCCTGAATCTAGCCTGAAACCCTAGAGTTTTGAAACTCTAACAATCGCCCGAATCCCAGTGGCCCCACCTTAAAGAGTTTAACGCCACCAAGCTGCAAGATCCTCCACAGGGTTCAGGGTTCAGGGGTCAGGGGAGAACCGCAAAGCCCTGCGGAACCCCTGATAGAGCCTCCCCGAGTGGCATGTGAGGTTTCGCCCGAACCTTGCGTCAAAACCCAATCGGGCCCTTTACGGCTTTCTGGAACAACCCCCGCATCGTTTCTGAAGAGCCCTCAACCAGGCAACGCTCAACCCCAGACGCTCAAACCCGCATGGTCAGTTCTCTAAACTTATGGTCTCTTTTCCGCGGTACCCGAAATAAGAGGGGCCGCCACCCCAAACCCAAAACCCTAACCCCTAAACCCTAAACCCTACCCCCTAAACCCTAAACCCTAACCCCTAAACCCTACCCCCTAAACCCTAACCCCTAAACCCTAAACCCGAATCGGGACGCCCCAAAAGGGAGAAGTGACCACATACCAGGCCCTGCATCGCCATGGTCTTTGCTGCCATGGCCTGTGGGCTGCGGGACCTGGGGGGGGGGGGGGGGGGGGGGGTTTCGGGTTTAGGGTTTAAGTTTTGGGGGTTGAGGGTTTAGGGTTTAGGGTTTGGGGTTCGGGTTTAGGGTTGAAGTTTTGGGGTTTCGGGTTTAGGGTTTGGGGTTTAGGGTTTAGGGTTTAGGGTTTAGGGTTAGGGTTGAGGGTTGAGGGTTTAGGGTTTAGGTTTAGGGTTTAGGGTTTAGGGTTTAGGGTTTAGGGTTTATAGAAATCGTATAGGGTTTGGGCCTCAATGACCGAAAGTTTTTGACCGACAATTTTGACCGAAAGTTTTGACCGAAAGTTCTGATTGAAAGTTTTGACCAAAAGTTTGACCGAAAGTTTTGACCGAGTTTTTGGAGCCACTTTTTGTTTCTGGTGGCCTGGGCCTTTTGGGGCGTTTTGGGGCCTCCTTTGGCCCCTTTTGGGGCTTCCTTTTTGCCTTTTGGGGCCTCCTGCATTTTGAGATTTTGGGGTTTCTCTTGACGGGCCTCCTCCGACTTTTGGGCCCTTCCAGGCCTATCCGGGGCCGAATTTGCGGTCTCCCGGGCCTAGTTTGGGGATGTGATCCTAGTTTTGGGCCCCTAAACCCTAAACCCTAAACCCTAAACCCGAAACCCGAAACCCTAAACCTTCCGGCCTGATTTGGGGGCCTCCCGGGTTTGGGCCTGGTTTGGGCCTGGTCCGAATCGCAGGGCTCAGTTTGTTGCCTCCAAGCCTAATTTGCAGCCTGCGGCTTTTCGGGGTCGTTTAGGGTTTAGGGTTTAGGGTTTTGTGTTTAGGGTTTAGGGTTTAGGGTTTAGGGTTTAGGGTTTAGGGTTTAGGGGCTCCCTACAGCTTCCTAGGCCTCCCGGGAGCCTTCCATGTTTAGGGTTGAAGTAAACTGATCATTTAGCCACTTCAATTTGCTTCAACTGGGGCTGTGTGCAGTGCCAGCTTGTTTAGACAAACCACTTGGAAAAATCGATATGAATCACATACAATTTCTGTATATTTTGTGTTGAGGGTTTAGGGTTCAGGGTTCAGGGGTTCTATGGGGGGTGTTTAAGGGAATCTCAGCATGTGGGGGTGGGGGGGGTGTCGGAGTTTAGGGCTTTGAGGGGTTTTTGGGGGTTGAGGGTTCTGGGGTTTAGAGTTTAGGGTTTAGGGCTTAGGGCTTAGGGTTTGGGGCTGAATTGCGGTGAAGCAGGCTTGAGAAGCCTGAAGCCCCTGCATCTCTTCACGAGGAACTCTGTCACGCGGCGTGGCCCGAAGAGGACTACCCCACGGTGGACATCTTCGGAAAGCTGCTCGGCGGACAAGCGGCGGGTCGCAAGACCTCAACCCTACTTGGAGGTTCACGGTACTTATTGACCAATGATTGCTGTACGTATAACCCACTTATAAGCCCCTTAAGTGCCCTAATATGGTTACAAGTACAGTTACTAGGATGCCCAGTAGTGCCCTTATTCCCTTTTTGGGGGTTTGGGTTCCCTTATAAACCCCTTTAAGCCAAAAAGGGCACCCCTTTTTTGTCCTAGGTTATTGGGCAACCTAGGTTATAAGTACAGCTTACTTGGAAGTTCATGGTACTTATTCACAAGTGATTATTGTACGTATAACCCACTTATAAGCCCCTTAAGGGCCCTAATATGGTTACAATTAGAGTTATAAGTACAGTTCGTACCATGAGCCTCCAAGAAGAGCCAAGGATTAACCCCACGCCCATCGCCTTACTCTTCGGGCTCATGTTGGTCAACGCCTATCTCAAGGCCCGAGGATGGTCTGAAAAGGTTTAGGGTTTAGGGTTTAGGGTTTAGGGTTTAGGGTTTAGGGTTGAAAGGGATTGAGGAGTTTAGGGCTTAGGGGCCAAAGGGTTTAGGGTTTAGGGAGTAAAGAGTTAGGGTTGAGGGTTAAGGGTTTTGGGTTTCAGGGATACAGCTTCAGTCCGGGTTAAGGGGGCTTAGGGTTCAGGGTTGTGACACCCAAAACCGTTAAGGTTTAGGGTTCAGGGTTTTGTTTGTGGTTTGGGGCAATTAAGTGGGTCATCTTCAGGGGGATTCTCTATACGTTTTAGGGTTTAGGGTTTAGGGTTGAGGGTTTAGGGTTTAGGGTTTAGGGTAACAACCCTAAACCTAACAACCCTAAATCCTAAACCCTAAACCCCTCAAACCCTCCTTCCTTCCCAGCTTCTTGAGGACACCCCTATACCCCAAACCCTAAACCCTAAACTCTAAACCCTAAACCCTAATCCCTAAACCCTAAACCCTAAACCCTAAACCCTAAACCCTAAACCCTAAACCCTAAACCCTAAAACCCTAAACCCTAAACCCCAAAACAAACAGGACACCGGCCTCTGGCAGCGTGTAGAGGAGCTGTTGGACACGGAGTCCCCGAGAAGGCTCTTGCTGAAGGTGGGGGGTGGAAGAAGCAGAAGGATGAGAGGAGGTGGGTTTAGGGTCTTAGGGTCTTAGGGTCTTAGGGTCTTAGGGTCTTAGGGTCTTAGGGTCTTAGGGTCTTAGGGTCTTAGGGTCTTAGGGTCTTGGGGTCTTAGGGTCTTAGGGTCTTAGGGTCTTAGGGTCTTGGGGTCTTAGGGTCTTAGGGTCTTGGGGTCTTAGGGTCTTCGGGTCTTAGGGTCTTAGGGTGTTCGGGTCTTAGAGTCTTCGGGTCTTCGGGCTGTTCAGGTAAACCCTAAACCCTAAACCCTAAACCCTAAACCCTAAACCCTAAACCCTAAACCCCAAACCCTAGAGTATGAACCCTAAACCCTAAACAAGGTGTGCCTGATGTCAGCTGCCACCTCGGCGGTGCTCACGAACGACACAACTTGCCTGGTGACTCGGCCAAGAAGCGAATTTTGGGGGTCGCGGTATTTAGGTTTAGGGTTTAGGGTTTAGGGTCTAGGGTTTAGGGTTTAGGGTTTAGGGTTTAGGGTTTAGGGTTTAGGGTTTAGGTATTCTTTTATGGTCCCTTTATAACTGTAATGATGGCTAGTCGTCTTCCCTTAGGGTCTCTTAAAAAGTATACAATAGTACTACCGCCCAACACCCGCGTGTCAATTAACAAGGCCCCTATATTACTTGCTTGTTGGGGCTCTCTTAGATGCTAGGTTTAGGGTTTAAGGTTTAGGGTTTAGGGTTTCGGGTTTAGGACGCGATGCCCGGTAGGGTGGCGTGTAATTCATGACTAGCCATCATGGTTGATGCTTGCAAAAAACACAAGACGTGAAGAGTAGTGGACATAGTCATATCGGTTGAAGCCGGTGCTGAGAAACACCTACTGACTCACCAGGTCAACATTGTGGGCGTACATCATCACAGCAAGTGCTCAGGTCTCTCAAAGAAGCCCTAAGCAACCCCTAAGTTCGATGAAGCCCCCTAAGCAACCCCCTGAACCCTGAACCCCAAACCCAAAACCCAAACCCCCCAAAGGGTTTAGGGTTCAGGGTTTCGGGTTTAGGGTTTAGGGTTTAGGGTTTAGGGTTCCTTAGAGGCCCTCAGCCACAGGTCCTTACCCCGGTGGTGCTCAACCTCTGCCGCCGGCATGGGGCGCGCACAAGCATCCCCTTCCTCCTCGCGGCTGGGCCGTTTGGGGGTTTGCTCTAAGGGTTCTTGGGATTTAGAGGGTTTAGGGTTTGGGGTTTTAGGATTTAGGCTATTTAGGGTACCCCAAGTAGAGGAGCACCACCTTAGAGAATCGGCCTTTGTGGTTGCTTTGCGGTTGCTCTATTACTCTGTTTGTTTTGGCTTGGCCGCAACTGTGACGTATATCCTCCTTGGGAATTATTTTGTATTTTTGTTTATATAAAACCCAAGAGGGTATTAAACATATTATTTCTTTTAAGGTTCTAAGGGGAGTCTAGAGACTTCATGGAGCGCCATCACCAGAGTGCAACTTATCGACCGAGCCGCTAGTTTACATCGGCTATCCAAAGCCCCTTGGGCCTTAAGCCCTAAGCCCTAGACCCCCGCCCTAAACCTTTTGACCCCTAACCCTAAACCCTAAACCCTAAACCCCAAACCCCAAACCCCAAACCCCAAACCCTAAACCCTAAACCCTAAACCTGAAGCCCAATGTCCACCCTTCCAAGCAAGGCTGTGGCGACCTCCTCCAACATCGGCTCGAGCCTGACGCCGCTGGGCGAGACACCCTCAAGACCACCCCAAGCATAGGGTTTAGGGTTTAGGGTTTAGGGTTTAGGGTTTAGGGTTTTTAGGGTTTAGGGTTTAGGGTTTAGGGCCTAGGGTTTAGGGGTTCAGGCCCCGTGCAGTTTGTAGAAAGTTCAGGCCCCAAGCAGTTTTTTTTTACCAGCTACGAGCGATTCTGTTCGGCACATCCGGCAAGCAAGAAGAACAAGTTTAGGGCTTCGCGGTATTTTTCTCACCTTTACCAGGCAGCATCTTTCCCCTCCAACATCTCCTTTTGAGGGGGCTTCCCACATAGCATCTCCGTTTAGGGCTCTGGACTTCCCCACCCCCGGCTGCAAGTATAAGTATAGGATTTATAAGGCTTACGGGGCTAAATGAACTTTTCGATGCCCTTGAAACACCCTGAACCCCAAACCCCTAAACTCTAAACCCGAGGCCCTAAGCCCTCTACAAACTGCTGACGACGATGGAAGTCCCTGAGCTCCCGACCCACCTGGACCTAACTCGCTAACAACTTGGTAGCCCAATAAAGTAACCAACCCAAACAAGGGAACCCTTATTGCAATGTGGCTGCGTCTCAATCATCTGCACAACTACGTCTTTCGATCTCATCGTGGCACGCCACATGGTTCTGATGGTTTAGGGTTTACAGGGTTTAGGGTTTATGGTGCAGGGTTTAGGGTTCAGGGTTTAGGGTTTAAGGTTCATGGTTTAGGGTTCAGGGTTTAGGGTGCCCAACATCAAGGAGGCCCTACTAAGCCTTACCCAAAAGTGGTCGAAGCAATATATTTTTTAGGGTTTAGGGTTTAGGGTTTAAGGTCTAAGCTTTAGGGCAAAGGCCAAAACAAAAGACCTACCATTACGCTAATGAGTAGCGTTCTACGTGTCATGACTCTCGAAGGACCGCCAATTCCAAGACCCCCGCCGCTCCCAGAGTCATCTACTTCTTTATTTGGGGGGCTGTGGGGTTCGGGCTTTTCTGGGGTTTAGGGTTTAGGGTTTAGGGTTTAGGGTTTAGGGTTTTTTTGGGCATGTTTGGCAGGATCATCGGAAATCCACAGAACGCGCTCATCGCCTCCATCTCCCCGGGCCTGACATTCCTCAACTTCGCCCAGGCGCTCTTGCTGGGCTCAGATTCTTTCTCCTGAGTCACTTTTAGGGTTTAGGGTTTAGGGTTTAGGGGTTAGGGTTTAGGGGTTAGGGTTTAGGGTTTAGGGTTTAGGGGTTAGGGTTTAGGGTTTAGGGTTTAGGGTTCTCCTGAGTCACTAGCTTCAGAACAAGCAATTGCATTCAGTCCAAATGGCCTTTGCATCTACCATAGCCCCTGAACCCTAATTAGACCCTGTGATTACTTGGGGGCATGGGGTGGGCGGTGGAGAAAGTAGGGCTTGGCAAGCCTGGCGTGTCGTTTGCCTTCTTGGAGTGGGACGTCGGGTTGCAAGGGCTTAGGCCTCATAGGGGTTCGTGTAGGGTTCATAGGTTGAAGAAGAGCCCCCAGAAGGTGGGAAGTCCTTCCCCAAATTGCCATAAACCCGAAAAAACCCAGGAAACGATACACGTATGTAGGGTCATCGGGGGTCAGGTCTTCCAACAGTTTCTCGCTTTTGGCACCCCTGCAGAGGCCATGCTCCTTCCCGTCCTCTTGGGCCTCGTCATCAACACCTGCCCCCTGGCCTACGAGCTTGCTTGAACTGCTTTTAGGCTAAATAAGACAAGAGAGGGAGAGAGAGAGAGAGAGAGAGAGAGATCGAGGGAGGGAGGGAGGGAGGGAGGGAGGGAGGGAGGGAGAGAGAGAGCGAGAGAGAGCTTTACGGACCAAAATGAATCCTGAACCTCTGCCCAAAAGAACCCCTAAACCCAAGCCCAAACTCATGTCCCCTATACCAGCCCTGCAGACTTTTTTTGCCTACCTACCTCTCAACCCCACAACCCCTAAACCCCTAAACCCCGAAATGAACCCCGAAACGCTAAACCCTAAACCCAAACCAAAACCCAAGATGCTAAACCCAAACCCCTAGACGCCGAACCCAAACCCAAAAAAGCTAAACCCTAAACCCTAAACCGTAAACCCCTAGCAACCACACTCCGACGAGGCGCTCTGCTACTGTACTTCCGCAAGGTGCGAGGGTTTAGGGTTTAGGGTTTACAGGTTTCGGGTTTAAGGGTTTGGGGTTTAGGGTTTAAGGGTTAAGGGTTGAGGGTTTAGGGTTTAGGGTTTACGGGTTTACGGGTTTAGGGTTTACAGGTTTCGGGTTTAAGGGTTGGTTCAGTATTTAGGGTTTGTGGTTAAGGGTTTGGGGTTTCAGGAGTTCGCGGTTGAGAGCTCAGGGTTCAGGGTTTGGGGTATTGGTTTGTGTTTGGGGTCTGGGGGTTGGGATTTAAACTCTGCAGGCAGAGGGCTTCGACTCCCACACAACAAAAGATGCAAAACCATGTTCGGGTTCAGGGTTTAGGGCTTCGGGTTTAGGGTTTAGGGGCCTAATTCAGGGGGTTCTACAAGGCTCAGGGTGTAGGATTTAGGGTTTAGGGTTTAGGGGTTTAGGGTGCGTGGATGTCGAGTTCCAACGGCCTACGCCCCAGCACAAACTTTAGGCGTCCGACCCTGACCAGGACTTGGTTTTCACCACCTCCGAGCCGGTAGAGGAGTTCTCCTACTGCGGGGGCGAGGGGGCGCGGAGGGGGTTTAGGGTTTCGGGTTTAGGGTTTAGGTTTAGGGTTTGGGGTTTAGGGTTTAGGGGCCTAATTCAGGGGTTCTACAAGGCGCAGGGTGTAGGATTTAGGATTGAGGGTTTTAGGCGTTCAGGGGATTTTGAGGACTTGGGTTCTAAAAAGACGTTGGGGCTGAGGCTTTGGGTTCAGGCTCTTGCTGGCCCCCACTTAACCCCGACAAACCTCAAAGCTCTCAAGGGCGGCCTTTGCTGGACTAAACCCTAAACCCTAAACCCCAAACCCCAAGCCCTAAACCCTAAACCCTAAACCCGGCTGTTGGGGTGGTGAGAGGGGCTGCGGGGTTCTTTCGCCCAGGGGAGGTCGCCGGCTCATGGGTGCCGTTCGGTCTCTGGTGTGTATCAGTCTATAGTCTAGAAGGAAGCTACAGGGCTCAGGGACTAAATTTCTGATTCATGGACATACAGAGATAGAATTATAGAGAGATAGATAGATACAGAGAGAGAGAGAGAGAGAGAGAGAGAAGGAGATAGACATAGATGTATAATTGTTTTTGTTTCTTGGTGGTGGGGGGAGGGTTAAGGCTTTAGGGTTTGGGGTTTAGGGTTTAGGCTTTAGGGTTTAGCGTTTAGGGTTTAGGGTTTAGTGAGGGTGCAAAAGGGGTTGTGGGCCGCCAGGAGGTCGACGTGGAGTTGGCAGCGCCTCAATCCAAGTGCCCCTGCTATGTTGGGCTTAGGGGTTTAGGGCTTAGGGTTTAGGGTTTAGGGTTTAGGGTTTAGGGGTTAGGGGTTTAGGGGCTACCGCAAAGGGGTTGCTACCAAAAAGAGGTTCTGAACTCGAGGGAACTGCCCACACATCTCTGAGGTGCTTGTGGCGCTTCTACATGGTGGCAGTTGCGGTGATCGCGCCTCGGCTTGTATCCCGGGGTGTCAAGTTCCTAGCTCAACCCGCGTGTGCTCCCAAACCGCGTAGCACCCTAAGTCCTAAGCCCGGAACCCAAACCCCAGCACGCAGGAGCAGGGGACAGGAGTTTCGATGCCCAGACTGCCCCCCCCAACCCATCCATCCAAGTCCAGAGATCCCCCAAACCCCCTAAACCCTCAACCCTAAACCCTGCCAACCCTCTTCAGCCCCTGTAGCTTGAAATTATTCAAAAGTTCAAAACGAAGACTCCACGAAGCTTTCCTCGACACTTTCCTCGAACTCCTGGAAACTTTCCCCACACCTGAACCCTTAATCATGTCAATACACCCCAAGCCCTAAACCCCAAACCCCAAACCCCAAACCCTAAACCCCAAACCCCAAACCCTAAACCGTAAACCCCAAACCCCTAACCCCAAACCCCAAACCCCAAACCCCTAACCCTAAACCCTAAACCCTAAACCCTAAACCCTAAACCCTAAACCCTAAACCCTAAACCCTAAACCCTAAGCCCTAAGCCCTAAGCCCTAAACCCTATCCCTAAGCCAAGGTCACGGCCATGGTGGTGGGCTGGGTCTTCAACATGGCTACAGATGACGTGGCCCTGGCTCCTCGGTTGTTTGGGGAGGGGGGGGGGGGTTTAGGGTTTAGGGTTTAGGGTTTAGGGTTTAGGGTTTAGGGTTTAGGGTTTAGGGTTTAGGGTTTAGGGTTTAGGGTTTAGGGTTTGCGGCTTAAGGTTTAGGGTTTGGGGTTTAGGGCTGAGGGTTTAGGGTTTCGGGTTTAGGGCTTAGGGTTTAGGGATTCGGGTTTAGGGTTTAGGGCGTAGGGCTTGGGGTTTGGGGTTCGACCGAAGGGAACCTTGCAACACACCACTTCAAGTGCCACAAGTTGGGATGTTCTCCCGTTATATGAACAGTCCCTGGGTCTTGGAATACTATACTTTAATTTTTTTTTGCTTCTGGGTTCCTACTATAGCTACTTATACCTAAAAAGAAAATACATTTTTTCCAGGGCTAAGGTCCTAATAGGGATTATGCAAGGGGGGTACTTTAATCCCCATTGAGGACTCTTAGAAAAGGGGGGCAACATCCCAAGACCCAAGTGTCCCAAGTGACCAAGTGGATGAGGTGTCCCCAGAGACTCAAGCAGCGGAAAAGTTTTTCAGTGGTGACGAAAGTGTGCCACGTATCCTAAGCGACCACAGCGACCTACGTGCCACAAGTGGCCGAAGTGATCCAAGTAACCCAAGTGTTCCCATGTCTCCCAAGTATTTCACCCGAATATTTTAATAAGTGTCCCAAGCCTGACCCCAGCGGCCCGAATGTCCCAGTACATGTTGCTTTGTAACAAGACAACAGGTCTGTGGACTAGTGCGCGCCTTCACGCTTTTGACCTTACATCCTTAGCCCTAACCTCCAAAATCGAGGCGGTGCCGAAGCCTCTCAATCTCGATGAAACAAGCCCACCCCCACAGCCCCCAACTAAAGCCCCCCCTTTATCCTGGCGCCCCACGCTCCCTCAAAGAGGTCTTTTGTTTCCTGGGGCTGAATCAGAGCGTTCTGAAGCCCCTCAGCCCCGGACGGAGAACCATTCCAGGTCAAAACCTTAGAAGCCTTAGAGGGAACAGGTTAGGGCCTAGGGTGGTTTTGCCGCCTGAGACGGCATGGGAGAAAAGTGTCAGATGGCCCTCCACAATCCGGCCATAGCTGCTTTTCGCATGTTACGAGGCTCTTCAAACCCAAAATCCCAAACCCCAAACCCCAAACCCCAAACTCCAAACTCCAAACGCTTAACCCCTACCCCAAACCCAAACCCCAAACCCCAAACCCTAAACCCTAAAGCCAAACCCTAAACCCTAAAGCCAAACCCTGAACCCTGAACCCTGAACCCTGAACCCTAAACCCTAAACCCCAAACCCTAAACCCTAAACCCTAAAACCCCAAGCCCTAAACCCTAAGTTCCCACCCGGCCTGCTTAGGCCGCACCCACCCTTTTCTAGGGTGCCTGGACCCAGAAGAACCCGGCAGTGATGGACACTTTCACTGGATGGACAATGGGTGGAGCCATTGGAGAATAACCCTAAACCCTAAACCCTAAACCCTAAACCCTAAACCCTAAACCCTAAACCCCAAACCCTAAACCCTAAACCCTAAACCCTAAGCCCTAAACCCTAAACCCTAGGGGCTCGCCTCGCCCATGGCCAGCTGTCGCTGGGCCACCCAGCCACAGAACCACCGTCCCCCCCTCTCTGACACCAGGTCCTGGCCCACCCTCTACCCTTTCCCTGACTTCTTGGTTCTGGAATTGAGGGCGACAGCCCTCAACCCTAAAAGGCAGTGGTTTGGGTGGTGGCCTGTGAAAGCTCACAGCGGGTAGGGAGAAAGAAGCCAGCACCAGTGAAAGTTGTTGGACTGCATTGAAAACAAATGCCTTCGCGTGACATGCCGCCCCCCCCACACACCCCTGGTGTGTAGGGGCGCCCTTTCCACATGGTACTTACTGCCGCTGCGCGGCGAGACACCCTAAACCCTAAACCCTAAACCCTAAACCCTAAACCCGAAACCCTAAAACCCTAAAACTCTAAACCCTGAACCCTAAACCCTAAACCCTAAACCCTAAAACATAAACCCTAAACCCTAACCACTAAACCCTAAACCCTAAACCCTAAACCCTAAACCCTAAACCCTAAACCCTAAACCCTAAACCCTAAACCCTAAACCCTAAACCCTAACACGCACTGAAGGGAACCCGCACCCTGAGGCGGCTGGCTCTACCTTAATGCTGCTGCGCGCGCTGCGCCGGAGGGCTGCTGGTGACGACCTGGACCTGCGGTTTGGGTTGAGGGTGTAGGGTTTAGGGTCGGGTTCAGGGTTTAGTGTTTAGGGTTTAGGGTTTAGGGTTGAGGTTTGAGGGTTGAGGGTTTAGGGTTTAGGGTTCATGGTTTAGGGTTTAGGGTTTAGGGTTTGGGGCTTAGGGACTAGGGTTTAGGGTTTATCCCTTACAAAGTAACCAACCCAAGAAAGGGTGCCCACATTGTAATATAGTCACTGGGCTAGCAAGTTTATGGGTCGTACAGAAGGGTTCAGGGTTTAAGGTTTAGGGTGTGTTAGGGTTGAGGTTTTTGTGTTTCGGCTTTAGGTCTTTAGTAGGGGCTGAGGGTTTCAAGGCAAAGGGTTGAGGGTTTAGGGTTCAGGGCTAGGGTTTTGACCTGAATTTGGGGGGGGGGGGGGGCAGGGTGTAGGGTGGAGGTCTGGAGAAGTCCGGGTGTAGGTGGCTTTGGGTTGAAAACAGGGTTTCAGTTTTGAGGAACCCTAAACCCTAAACCCTAAACCCTAAACCCTAAACCCTAAACCCTAAACCCTAAACCCTAAACCCTGAACCCTGAACCCTAAACCCTAAACCGGGCATAGGACTCTCACCGCGACTTTAAACGCTCGATGTGGGGGCCACAAATGCAAAGCTTGCCTGGCAGGGGACTCCTGTCCTGGCTGAGGCAGATGGCGAAATTCATCATTCAACACTACAAGCAAGTACAGAAGCAGGGTAAGTGTAGTGTAAGTGTGTGCGTATGTGTGTGTGGCTGCGTGCTTATAGGTGCCGCTGGTGGTGAGAGCTTGTGCCCGCGTTGCCTGGAATCACTGAGTCGCCGCTCAATGATAAGAGGTTCTGTGCTTCTTGTACTTGTAGGGAGCAGGGCGCCTGAAAACATGGTGCACATCACACAGGGTTCTGAGAATTTGGCCCTTTTCGGCATTTCTTTTGGCGCACTCCTTCCCCCGCCCTCAGCACGCAGAGCTACGCCCTAAAGCCTAAACCCTAAACCCGAAACCCTAAACCCTAAACCCTTAACCCTTATACCCTAAACCCTAAAAACCCTAAAAGCCCTAAACCCTCAACCCTAAAACCCCTGACATTCCACGCGCTGCGTGAAGGACACTGAGACGAAGTTTGCCCTCGGGGCGATCGACTACTCGATCTTGATACTGCGCCACAGACGAAGAGAGTTGAGAGATCCTGCCACATTAGGGTCTCAGCATTTCTGAAAGTTGCATTCTAAGGGGGTATAAGGAAAGGGACCCCTAGAAGGGACCCTTAATCTTATTCCCCTACATCACCCCTATATATACACCTCGTATACAGCCCCTAGAACCGAAGTAGCCCCTAAACAACCCCCAAGGTCCCTTACAAGGGTCCCTCCTGAACCCTAAACCTTAAACCCTAAACCCTAAACCCTGAAGCCCCTAAACCCTAAACCCAAAACCCTAAACCCTAAACCCTAAACCCCAAACCCCAAACCCCAAACCCTAAACCCTTTCGTCCCTTGACGTTCTCAGTTTTGTTCAGCCCGAACCTTCTGAGCTTGTCAGCCCCGAACTTAGGTCTCAGTCAGCCCTGAGGCCGAAGCCCTAAGCCCTCAAAACCCTAGAACCCCTAAAGACCCTAAAAACCCCTAAAACCCCTAAAACCCCTAAAATCCCTAAAGACCCTCAAAACCCTAACCCCCCCCCCCCCCCCAAAAAAAAAAAAAAACCCTAAACCCTGCAGCCCCAGAAGCCCTCGTGGTCGAAGATGTCGGTGCAAAGTGTACTTGGAGGTTCTGGCACTGACCAATTCTACCTGTACTTGTAACCCACTTATAAGCCCCTTGAGTTCCCTGATAGGGTTAGAAGTACAGTCATAAGTACAGTTGTAAGTTGTTAGTAGGGTTATGAGTACAGTTATAAGTACAGTTCTATCTGGTTAATAGGGTTATTAGTACAGCTATCAGTACAGTTTATAATTGGTTCATAAGTGCCATGAACCTGCAAGTACACATCATCGCCACCGGTTGGGCTCTCACCTTTGAGGCGCCCCCCAGGGTGGCAATAATTTAGTCTCCCCTCATAGTCCCCGTACATCATATCCCCCCCCCCAAACGCCCTTCTTCTACTTAAAATACCATAATATCCCCCCCCGCCCTCCCAAATCCCTATTCATTTCTAAGTATTACACCATAATATCCCCTACCCCAAGGCCCCTGCACCGTTGTTTTCGGGCCCGGATCCCTTATGAAACCCCCCCCACAAATCAACCCCTGAACCCTACGGGTTGAGACCACCCTCAGGGCCTAAGGGTTTTAGGGTTTAGGGTTCTAGGGTCTTGGGGGTTTAGGGTGTAGGGTTTTTTAGGGTTTTAGGTTTTTAGGGTTTTAGGATTTCAGGGGTTTAGGGTCCAGGGTTTGGGCAGTCGGGCACCGTTTTCTATCCCTTGGTTGCTTGACAACCTGGCTCTGGGCCGACGCCGTCCTAAACCCTAGACCCTAGACCCTAGACCCTAGACCCTAGACCCTAAACCCTAAACCCTAAACTGAAACCCTAAACTGAAACCCTAAACTGAAACCCTAAACCCTAAACCCTAAACCCTAAACCCTAAACCCCCATCAGAGGTTCATTGGCCAGTTCATCCTTGTTGGTGCCACCGTGGACACGGGCCTACCCCAGAAGATGCCACCGGACCCTTTGTGGAGGGTTTCGGGTTTCGGGTTTCGGGTTTGGGGTTCCGGGTTTGGGGTTGCGGGTTTTTGGGTTTGTTGAAATTATGAAGGGCTCAGGTCCGGGGAAAGTTTTGAGGAGTTTCCAGGAAAGTTCCCAGGAAAGTTCCCAGGAAAGTTTCTTTTTGACTTTCGAAGCATGTCAAATTTACAGGGGCTTGAGGGTTTACGGTATGGGGTCCCCACAGGGTGTCACCGTTCGATTGTAGGCCTAATCCTCAATTGACCTACTTCAGGGTTACGGGTCTGTGTTGAAGCCTTCGACTTCTTTGACAGGGAATGGACCCTAAGCTCCTAAACTCTGACACGCGTTGATATCAAGGATGGGTTTTTTTGCAAAGAAATGGGAGCAATTTATATATGCACTTACATGTCATATTTCATGATGCACTTTTCGCATGAATAGTTCCTGTTAAGGCATACAATGTGGTACCAATCGATGAGGTATACCATGTGGTACCAAACGATTCGCACTAAGAATACAATGAATCGGCGTCCTCCTCATTTTTTTCCCCCTCCCCCGGGGCTCATTTTTCCTTTTCGGCATGCGTTAAAGTCCTTTTGAGAGACAACAAACAACAAAGAAAACACCGAAACACAAAAGTAACATCCAGGACTCTTGGCGTTTAGGCACTCTGGCTGCGGAGTCCCGGAAGGTTCTGTGTTCTTTGATTTTTGGGTTTGCCGCCAAGCGTGCGGGAGCGTTTCTGCCGCTGTCCTCCACTTGTGAGGGGCGCAGCGCGCAACTAAAGAAACCTATCGCATCCATTTTCCGGGGCTCTTGCCATTTTTGGACTCATTTACTCTGTTTGTTGTTAGGTTTTTCCCTTTCCGCAAAGAAGAGACGTCAAACAAACCCAAAATCACAAAACACCCTCCCACGGTCACCTGTTTTTTTTTGTTGGCTCACCAGGGCCCTCATCGCGAGAAAGAGGCTCAGGGTTTAGGGTTCAGGGTTTAAGGTTTCGGGTTTAGGGTTTAGGGTTAGGGTTTAGGGTTTAGGGTTTAGGGTTTAGGGTTTAGGGTTTAGGGTCGAGCATGATTCAAGTCCAACCCGCTTATCCTGGGAACCCCGCAGAAAGGATACAAGACCTAACCCCCAAACTCTAAGCCCGGAACCCTAAATCGTAAATCCTAAACCCTAAACCCTAAACCCGAAACCGTAAACCCTAAACCCTAAACCTTGAACCCATCTTGGGAGAGAAGGCCCCAAGTCAGGTTTCAGAACATCCTCGGCCCTTGTGCTGGGGACCTGGCGTCCGGGCCAGGCTTGGGGGCGGGGGGGGGGGGGGGGGTTGGGGTTTAGGGTTTAGGGTTTAGGGTTTAGGGTTTAGGGTTTAGGGTTTAGGGTTTAGGGTTTAGGGTTTAGGGTTCAGGGTTTAGGGTTTAGGGTTTAGGGTTTAGGGTTCAGAGGGTTTCGAAGGGTTTCGAAGGGTTTCGAAGGGTTTCGAAGGGTTTCGAAGGGTTTCGAAGGGTTTCGAAGGGTTGGAGGGCTTGTCTTTGTTTGGGTTGGGGGTTTAGAGTTCAGGGCTCAGGGCTTTCGAGAGCTTGGCGTCTAATTTTGAGGCATGTCCGGGAAATTTGCTGCTGTGGGGTTGTTGAGGAAGTTGGGCTTAAAGGTTTAGGGTTTCGGGTTTAGGGTTAGGGTTTAGGGTTTAGGGTTTAGGGTTTAGGGTTTAGGGTTAGGGTTTAGGGTTTAGGGTTTAGGGTTTAGGGTTTAGGGTTTAGGGTTTAGGTTTAGGGGTTAGGGTTTAGGGTTTAGGGTTTTGGGTTTAGGGTTTAGGGTTTAGGGTTTAGGGTTTAGGGTTTAGGGTTTAGGGTTTAGGGTTAGGGTTTGGGGTTTGGGGTTTAGGGTTTAGGGTTTAGGGTGTAGGGTTTAGGGTTTAGGGTTTAGGGTTTAGGGTGGGGCTTTCGCGCTTCTGAAAGCTTTTGGAGGCTTAGGGTGCTTGCGGCGCTTGGAACTCCTAATTAGTCTTAGGTACCCCCCCGCCCATCCCACCCCGACCTGGAACACTGAACCCCTACACTTGCTGACTCCTAAACATCTAGCGCAACCCTAAGCCCTAAACCCTAAACCCTAAACCCTAAACCCTAAAACCTAAACCCTATACCCTATACCCTATACCCTAAAAGCCCTAAACCCTAAACCCTGAACCCTGAACCCTAAACCGTAAACCTTCACCATGGAGGTTGCCTCCTTTGGTTCGCAGCAGTGGTGCTGGTCCTGTCCAATGTCATCAGCAACGTCCCTGTCATCCTCATGCTGCGTCGTCTTGGTTTAGGGTTTAGGGTTTAGGGTTTAGGGTTTAGGGTTTAGGGTTTAGGGTTTAGGGTTTAGGGTTTAGGGTTTAGGACTTGGGGCTTAGGGCTTTCGAAGCCTCTGCCTGTAACTCTGTTGACCCCCTACGCGTGCCAAAGCCGAAGATGCCCCCCTGCAGTCCCTCAAGCAACCCTCAAGCCCAAACTGCCTAAACTTCTTAGACTTCTGAAGAAACCCTAAACCCTAAACCCTAAACCCTAAACCCTAAACCCTAAAGCCTAAAGCCTAAAGCCTAAAGCCCTAAAGCCCTAAGCCCTAAGCCCTAAACCCTAAACCCTAAACCCTAAACCCTAAACCCTAAACCCTAAACCCTAAACCCTAAACCCTAAACCCAAAACCCAAAACCCAAAACCCAAAACCCAAACCCTAAACCCTAAACCCTAAACCCTAAACCCTAAACCCTAAACCCTAAACCCTAAACCCTAAACCCTAAACCCTAAAGGCCCGAAAAGCCCTAACAGCCCGAACAGCCCTAAACACCTATTAAAAGATCGACCCAGGCTCCAGCCGCTCCTGGCAACTCAGCCCGTGGGCAGCGTGGCGGGCGTCTGGACCGTCTGTGCATGGGTGGCCACGGTGTCGGGACGCTGGGCTTTCGGTGGGTAGGGTTTAGGGTTTAGGGTTTGGGGTTTGGGGTTTAGCTAGAAGCACCCGGGCCGCTCGCTTGCGTTAGCATGTAGTCCCACCCCAACCACCCAAACTATTCTCATTTAGGGTTTAGGGTTCACCCCCCAAACCCCCCTCAAGGGTGGCTTTCTGATTTTTTACAGAGAAAGAGCAGGGTGGGGCGCCTTACGGCAGCAAAACGGTAGGGGGAAGCGGCGGCCTCGGCCGGCCCCTGCTTGCAAAGTCAAAAGGTGCAGAGATCCTCAATCCCGTGGCAGGTTTCGGTGGGTCGGCGTCCAGCCAGGAAGGGCAGCGGGTTTCAGGCTTCCTAGAGAAGGCTTGAAAAGGTCTGGAATCTGCCAGCCACCCCCCGGGTCCCAGAAGGGTTCGCGGAGAGTTTCAGGGCGTCCCAGATCCAAGAGGGGTCGCGGAAGGTCCTAGGGGGGGTAGCAGGTCATTGAGAATCATTTTTGGCGAATCGTGCAAGAGGGTTTCGGGGGTCTGCCAGCCTGGCAATCCAGGCCCCCAGCGGGGGGGTACCCCTAGACCCCCCCAAAAACACCAAAACACGCCAACGGTGCGGGGTTTGGGGTCCTGATTACATTAGGGCTGACGCCTAGGTCTGAGGCGTAGCCAGTCACTGCCGTCTCGTCTACTGGGAGGCTTTACCCTCCCTCACCGTTCTGTGGAGACGCTCGGTCAGGGACCTCGATCGAAAGCCTCGAGCGCCCATGCATATGGACAGCGGCGCTCTCGGCAGTTTAGGGTTTAGGGTTTAGTTCGGGTTTAGGGTTTAGGGTGGGCTTTCGGGGGCTTTAAGGGGGCTTTGGGGGGTTTGACGGGGTTTTTTGGGGGGTTTAGGGTTTCAGGGTTTGATGTTAGGGGCTTAGAGTTCGGGGAGAGTCGCGCTTGAGGGTGGAGTGTCGCCCCTGAAACCGCCACCAAGCCGCCAGACAAGCACGCCCCAACCCTTTAAACCCTACCCCCCCCTTTAACCCTACACCCTCAACCCTCAACCCTCAACCCTCAACCCTAAACCCTAAACCCTAAACCCCAGACCCTAAACCCTAAACCCTAAACCCTAACCTGAAAGCCCAGGAAACCTGACGATGTTGGGAAGTGCAGCCAATCTCATCGTTGCTCACGCCGCGGAGAACGAAGGCGAGCCTAGGCGCCGTTTCAGGTACCCCGTTTAGGGTTTAGAGTTTAGGGTTCAGGGTTTCCGAAAGAGGGTGTAGGCTTTAGGGTTTTTGGGTGTTGGGTTTAGGGTTTAGGGTTTAGGGCAGCCTTTGCGAGAGTCTCGGGAGCTCGGGAAATCTGAGCTCTGATTTGCAAAATGCCGAAGCCTCAGTGTCGAAGAATGCCACGTCGAGTCGTAGTGTAAACCCAAAGCCCTCAACCCTCAACCCATAACCCTAAACCCTGAACCCTAAACCCTGAACCCTAAGCCCTAACCCCCCTAAATCCCCAGAATCCCCCAACCCTAAGCCCTAAGCCCTAAACCCTAAACCCTAAACCCTAACCCTAAACCCTAAACCCTAAACCCAGATGATTACTCAGGAGAGGGGCCTGACTGCCACCACCTACAGCAAGTTCTCCTTTCTCCCGACGATCGTCATTACCCTTCTGGGTGTCCTGGTCATGTGCCTCTGCTCCATTTTGGCCGAATGGCAGGATGCCTGGCCCTAAGCCCTAAACCCTAAACCCTAAACCCTGTACCCTGAACCCTGAACTCTAAACCCTAAACCCTAAACCCTAAACCCCAATCCCGAAACCCTAAACCCTAAACCCACCCTAAACCCCACACCCTAAAATTTAAACCACCCCCAAATAAAAACCCCTCAACCCTATGAACCCTAGACTCCTATAGGCCCCCCTTAAAAGAGGCCGCCCATTGGGCCGAGTTGGGCCTACCTTCTGGCCTTTGGGGTGCTTCTTGTAGGTACCCTGCTCCTCGGCAGAACACGGGATTTCCGAGTTGGAGGCTCAGGTTTTTGGGGTTTCAGGGCGTTTGGTTTTCATGTTTTAGCATTCTATTCCATTGTATTCTATGTTATTCTATGTTATGTAATGTCATGCATTTTTTACTTTACTTTGTTCTATTTTTTGTTTTACTTTGTTTTATTTCATTCTGTTTCTGTCATTTTATTTTATGTTGCTTTTTTATATTTTGATAAAAAAGGGGTTTATTATTTTATGATTACTTCGGTGGTGGTGTTTTCAGGTTCTTAGCTTCCTTTGTTGTTTAGTTTTTGTTGTTTTTTTTTGGTGTGTTTTTTCGTTTTAAGGTTTTTAAGGGTATTCTTTTTTGTTTTTACGGTTTCAGGTTTTTCGTTGTAGATTTGTTTAGGGTGGTTGTAGGGTTTAGGGTGGTTTAGGGTTGAGAGGTGAGGGTTGCGCTGCGGGCAGTTGCGGGTGTGAGGCCTAGAGTGCCTGGAGACGGGGCTGTGTCTTCGGTTGCTTTTTGTGGGGAAGCCCCAAGCCCTAAACCCTCAACTTGAATGCTTAGGGCCCCCCCTCCCCCCGCCCCCCAGGAAAAAAAAAAAAAAAACACACACACACACACAGAAAAAAAATAAAGAACAAGCAAACGTACACCCAGGCACCCGGCAAAGGCACCCATTTAGGTCGAACCATGGACCTGTTTTTGGCACCCCCAAGACCCTAAAGCCTAAACACCCTAAACACCCAAAACACCCTAAACACCCCACGCCCTAAAACACCTTAAACACCCTAAACCCTTCCCCCCCCCCCCCCCCCTTAGGAGCCCTAGCAACAGCGTCCCGAGTCCCGAGGTCCTTCCTGGCATTCCGTTGCTGCTCAGCCTACTGCGCGACTGGCGAGTCGGAGTCGGGGGTGAGACTTGGCATGGTCTTTGTCAAGCCCATGCGGTTTAGGGTTTAGGGTTTTAGGGTTTGGGGTTTAGGGTTTGGGGTTTAGGGTGTAAGGTGTATAGGGTTTAGGGTTTGGGGTTTGGGGTTTAGGGTTTAAGCCCTAAAACCCAAAACCCAAATCCCAACTTAAACTTAACTGAGATCTCGCCTTGTCCTTTCAATGTCCTATGGGATGTCGCCCTCGTAGATTTTGATGCCGCTGTCGAGTTGGTCCCGATGATGTGCTGGGTCACAGAGCAGTGGCGCTCAGGTGCTCATACGTCAGAGACAGCGCCGAGTCAACCCTAACTTGAACCAAGCCCAAAGCCCGAGGCCCTAAACCCCAAACCCCAAACCCTAAACCCTAAACCCTAAACACTGAACCCTAAACCCTAAACCCTAAACCCTAAACCCTAAACCCTAAACCCTAAACCCTAAACCCCAAACCCTGAAGACCTGCTTCCCAGGACTTGGAGAAACAGGGAGGCCATGGGTCTCTTCCTGGTCTCCGTCTTTGTGGCCGGGCAGCCGCTGGGGCCCTACGCGCCCCGGCCATGGAGGGGTTTAGGGTTTAGGGTTTAGGGTTTCGGGTTTAGGGTTTCCGGTTTAGGGTTTAGGGTTTAGGGTTTAGGGTTAGGAAAGCCCCCTTGAGACACCGGACTCTGCCCTTTACAAACCCTCAGACCCAGAAAGCAGCTGAGAAACCCCTGAAACCTTCAAACTCTTGAGCTCCGGAAGCTGGAGGAGGGTGCCTGGCTGACAGCGAACCCCATCCGTCGCTACACCCCCGCGGAGCTGGGGGAGCTGAATGCGGCGCAGCAGGTGCTTTTTAAGGGTTTAGGGTTAAACCCTGTGTGAAGGCCGGCCGGGTGTTTTGGTCCTCTTCCTGAGGTACCTAAACCCTAAACCCTAAACCCTCAACCCTAAACCCTCAACCCTAAACCCTAAACCTTAAACCCTAAACCCTAAACCGAACCCTGAACCCTGAACCCTCAACCACCACAGTTGTGAGGTGCTGGTGGCCATTTGCCAGCCTCTTCTGGGCGGCTTCGTCGATGGGACGACCTGGAAGAGGAGCTTGGTGACCCGTCTGCCTTCGGGGAACCCTAGAAGAATCTATAGGGTTTAGGGTTTAGGGTTTAGGGTCTAGGGTCTAGGGTTTAGGGTTTAGAGTTACTGTTTCTGGTGAGAGTATATAAGGTTCCTTTTTAATAGAGAGCGGCCTGTCATGGGCCTGCGCTTTCCATGGTGCATGTTTTGCGAATGTTGCGTGCACCCAGCATAAGTCGCGATCTTTTTGTCGAAGTACCCGATGTCGACGATGATATTGTGAGTAACGCTTTTGGTTGAAGCCTGCTACACATGCTGAGTGGGATATGTTTCGTGAACCGAAGTGTTGAATGAACAGGATTCCACATGCCAGATGAGCAGGTGGGGGGGGGGGGGAAACATTTGTCGGACCCGGATCCTAAACCTTATTCGTTTTCGGTTTGGGCAAAAAAAGAATTTGTTGGACCCTACTCCTAAACCTGATTCGTTTAAGGTTTCGGCCCAAGCCACATATTTTTCTCGCTGAACCTTATGCCTGAAGCTCATTCGCTTAATGCACAAGCCAAACTCTATTCCTAAACCTTATTCGTCTAAGATTGTAAAAGCTTGCGCGTGCCGCCTCGGCAGCCGGGCCGGCCCCAGGACAGGAAAGGAGGAAAAAGGGTTTCGCAAAAAAAGGGGAGGAAGGGCAGAGAGGTCAAAGGGGGGGGGGGGGGGGGGGGGGGGGGGGGCGGTTGGGGGGGGGGTTGGGGCGGGGGGGGGAGGGGGGGGGGGGTGGTGGGGGGGGGGGGGGGGGGGGGGTTTGAGGCTCTCCCTCTAAGAGACCGACAGACCCTCCGCAGCATCGGTTTGTTGGGGGGGGTCCCACAGGGCCCGATCCGGGTCTGCTTGTTCCAGACGCTTCTCGGCAGGAAGCCGAGCCGAATTTAGGGCCAAAAACCTTATTCGTCTAAGATTGACTGAATAAAATCAAAGTCTAGGGGAACAACAGTGCGTGAGCCGTCTCCCTAAGCAATGCTCACAAAGTTCAGGGCTTGCCTCCTGTGGAAATGCAAAGAACATGTAGAATAACTACCCACGTTGAGTATGTATATACGGTGTATGTATTGTATGCAAAAGGTAGAAGTTTTACCCACTCAAATAGAGAGAATGGAGATGCGAATTAATCCATTATATGCAGGCCTCAGAGAGGCGAGAATACTGTGAGCAAATAACCGTTCACTCCCTACACCAAAAGCTTATTCGTCTAAGATGTTGGCCCAAACCTTATTCGTTACACAAATAGTGGACCAAACTAAAGTTTAGGGGAAACAATGAGTGAGCATTTTCCCTAAGCAATGCCTACAAAGTGGCTTGCCTCCTGCATGTGCAAAGAACATGTAGAATAACTACCCACATCGTGAATGTATCTAGGGTGTGTGTATTGTATATCAAATAGAAAAACATCTTCAAACAATAAGACTAGGAAGTGTGTGAGGGCATAGGGTGATGTGAATACATCAAGTACATGCACTCCTCAGGGAAGCGAGAATACTGTGAGCAAATCGTAAACCCTACGCGTTCAAGGTTTAGATTTTTAAGAACATTTAGGGATGTTGTGCCAGACAAGTAGGTCTATCTGGTCCAGATTCCTAAACTGCGCACCTGGGCAGGGCGAGGCTGCGGGAGATGGGAGAGGGGGAGACTCTTGGGCTGATAGCTTGATTCTTGAACCTTACTTGCTGAACCATATGCCTATGCCTGAAGTTTTTTCGTCTCATGCTTATTGGCCAAACCCTATTCCTGAACCTTATTCGTTCTTAAACCTTATCCGTTTAAGGTTTAGTGAAAAATAGTGTTCAGGGGAATCTGTCGCCGAAGCAAGCGAGTAAGAACGTTGATGCTCGATGCTTGAATCCGCGGAAGGGAGAGGGGGGAGAAGGGGGGGGCGGGGTCTCAGCCTCAACATCCTCCACCCCCCCCCCCCCCCCCCCCCCCCCCCCCCCCCCCCCCCCCCCCC